>JAHWFO010104308.1:0-34247 GCA_023313115.1 Rhysida immarginata | reverse complement strand
GGGAGAGCAATTAAAGAAGGAAGTTTTCTGACAATTGCTTTACAAAAGACATTTGTACACATTTACAGACAGTACTCTTATGAACTCCAAGCTGATTACTGATAATGCTATATTCAGAACAACTTGCCAGTTTATAAATGGCAATTGCAACTCTTTTCTCTAAAGGTACGGGTTCGCGCACGCATACTTTTTCAGGTGAAAGATCATCTTTAACGAGATCACATACTAAATCAAACGCGGATTTCTTCATTCTAAAGTTTTCCAGCCAATCGTAATCTTTAAAATGCTCCTTAACGATAACATCCCACCAATGATTGCTGCGTTGTTTCATCCACAAAATACGATCAATTCTATTTAACGAAGAAAACAGAACTACAGGTGGCAGCCGTAGTGACGAGACCAATGATAAATTATTAAAATTTATATTAAGTTGATTTCTCCACCGCTTAAGGAAAATCCTTCTCCTTTCTGATAAAATTCTAATAAAACTATCGTCCATCTCATGAAGGAGCGAAGCGCAAGAATAAAAATAGGCACTTAGAAAGTGATAAAAAAATGAAAATATTACCAATCGCTTAATAACATCGCCATCTTCAATTGGGTAAAAGTGAAACCGGAAATGAGTGAAGGCTTGAAATAAACGCGGATTCAAAATTTACTTCGAATTAAAAATAAAACTAGATAATTCGCACTAAATTTTACATGTAAACAAGTTAAAATTTTTGATTCACAATTAGATGCTGCGCACTATATTATGCATGTAAACATAGTCATAGTTAAAAGTTCACTATCAGTAAGAGTTAAAAATTCCGTGTCTTCCCTGGGCGACATCGTGAGAAAAAGAGAAGAAATGGGCCTCCGTCCGATTGTGTTTGCGTTTGGCGGTCTGACCGACGCGTCTCTTCGGTATGATTGGGCGGTAGAAGCTACGGATGCAACGAACCATTTGTTGCTCAGGAGAAACTCGTCACTTTCTTGGGCTCCTGTAAGCTTGTAATGGCTTTAACATGGTCATGTCATGGGTTTATCCCCTAAACCGAAATAATGTGCCCTAAATACTTGACTCATTAAATCTGCATTTAGATGATTTCATAATCGCACCATTTTTCCTGAACTGTAGGAAGATCCATCTCAATAGTTCCAAATGCTCCTCCTTTAGAGTCACTGTGTAAACCAAAATATCGTCCTGAAAAACCAAAACTCCAGTCCCAACTCTAGCAACAGGGATGAAACCTAGAGTTGAAAAATGCGTGCAGAGTGTTTTGCACTTTGTGGCATGCGGGTAAGTTGAAACTTGCCCCAAGGTGTCTGGAACGCAAAACATTTTTATAAATTGGAAGCAGTGGGAAATTAATAATACCCATTGTTCAGATCCAACGTAGAGAAGTATTTGTCTATTAATGCTGCTTAGTAGATCCCAAATCACTGGCAGAGGATAATCCATGGTAGTCATGACCTCATTAACTCTCCATATTATAAGCAAAATTTGAAAATGATACTTTGGAAGCACGATTTGGTGTCTACCGCCAAATGTCAGGCACCAATTATTATTTAAGGTATCTTCAAATTTTGAACCATGGCTTAGTTGTTAGAGCAACGGGATGGTAACCCAAAGGTCCCTGGTTCGAGTCCAGGCCGTGGAATTTTCTTTACTATTTTTCACTATTTATTCATCAATATCAGAGGTAATGGCGTGAAAAAAATCCTCGAAAGACCATTTTCCAATTATTATTATGTTATTTTTCGCCATTTAATAGTAAAGGTAGTCATGGCTTGCGAACAAGGAGCCGCGCTTTAACCTATGCACATAGGACATGTTTGATAGCGTCAGCTTCCATGTCCACGGTGGCTTAGTGGGTAACCCGAAGGTCCCTGGTTCGAGTCCAGGCCGTGGAATTTTCTTTACTATTTTTCACTATTTATTCATATTAAATTATGAAAATATGTTGTTAAGATGTTGAAATATAATTCTGGACTTCATTTCTGACTGCTAAATTATGCCTCTTTAACATATACTTCTAAATAATCATTAATATTTTATAAAGTTGATTTTAATATAACATAATGATAAAAAGATTTTAATTTTAATGATATTTATAATAAAAAAGTATAATAAACTACATAAAACATGTTTTTACAATCTCCCTGAAATTTGCTGCTTCTCAGCCTAGACCCCACATGATCATGTGACTTCGCATTACAGCATTTGCTTCTAGGCCTGTCTTTCTCGTTGGCCTCGCATGAGCCAAAAACAATAGTCTTGAGCTGAATGCTCACATGCTGAAACAATACAAAATTAAAATTATATTCCAAAAAAACTTTAAAATAATTTTGCAATTAAATAAAGGAAATAACATATTATATTTAAAAAACAAAAAAAGTCATAACATGACAAGGTATATTATTCGCCTCCCTATCTCGCATTAAACATTGTCTAAGAAGCTCAACGAACCTTATATTTAGTCTCGAGATGGCCTTCCAGCGATGAACAATAAACCCTGGCTTTTAACACTACATCACTACCAGTTATTCCTTGATACGTTCTACCATGAAAGCCATAAAGCAAGAGCTGCTTGTTTTCAACTTCCTCTCCATGAATATCTAAATTAGCTTGTATCGCCTGTTTATCTTGGACTCTCCACCCACACCAACCATGTCGAGATTAAGGGCCGCATCACAGTTAAAGGTCTCAAAAAGGACTCTACCGCTGGCTCGGCAGAGCTGAATTTGAGCGCGAGTCCTTTTTCAGAGTCCTTTCGTATCACAACTACCCTACAGACACCAGCTCAAGTGAACCACAGCTCAAGCAGTTTGTGACGCAGATTTGTAGGCGTGTTCTCTGGAACCCTTTGCGTAGTCATAGCAACGGTAATACGGGTGATAGGCTGGACATATGGTTTGTATGTCACCTTCATGGAGGAATGTAAAAATTAAAAAAAAAAAAAGTTGTTTTTGAAGTTTTTCTGCTTAAGAAATCGAAATCTTAACAGATTTAAAAACTATTTTTTCTTAATTAATTAATAATTCGTATAATAAACCTGTAGATATATAAATTGAAGTAATATTATGATATAATATCGGATACAATATTATAAATTAATACAAGCAAAATCTCTTATTCTGCAATATATATAATGAAAATATGGAAAGGCAAATGCAATTTCGATAACGATTTCACTGTATGTTGTTGAAAAAGAAATTTTGTTTGTCTTATTTTATAATATTGTGAGTTATATCCGAAATTATTTGATAATATAGTACTTGAATTAAGTGATGGATTATTTAAATCAGTTTATCCCTCGGAACACAGATGCATTCCTTATTATTAAACTGTCTGTGTAAATCAAATTTTTTGAGAAACCATTGGATTTTTTTAGATGTAACCCTTGTCAAATTTCTTATTTTTTCTTTATTATAAAATAGGCTTTTTAAATTCCAATTCCAAAATTTTTAAATGATCACATTTAATTAGATAAAGAAATAACGTCATTTATTTTTTCTTAAATTTTTATAAAAGCTTGTGAAATTGTTATTGGGGACGTTATTCTTGGTTTATTTTTTTCCTATCATAATTCCAACATTAGGGAAACCAGTAAATTTATGTTCAGATTTATATAAAAATCTTTAGGTTTAAAAAAATCATATTTGGAATTGTGTGGATCAGAGGTAAAACATCGTTTCATAAACGGAGCGTAATTTTGCACATTACTTATAATAATTTATTTATTTATTTATTTAAAGATCAAATTACATTTGTTATTTTCTAAATGACAATATATATATAATTCAATAATGTAGCCTGCGTTATTTTTCACTTTATTGCATTTACTTATGAATTTCTATCGTTATTTAGGTAACATTGTGTACATTTATTGGTATTATAAATATTATTATAATGAACATTGATTATGTTTATTTCTTATTAATGTAATAAATTTTTTTTGCGGTTTTTTTTTGTAATAAAAACTGTAAAAGATTACACGAAAGAAACTGCGAGAGCTAATATACGTATGGCGAAGCACTAGCAAGGAGAGAAGAGCAAACATGCTGGGGGAGGGGGTGAGAATCGACACGCAATAGCCGTATGTACTGATCCCGTATATTTGAAGGAAATGTGGCGTTTCTTTTATTTAAGATGATCAGCGTCATTCATAATATTCATCCTGTCCTATGTTAATTACTCGAAGCGAAGATGGAAGTGCTTAACACGTGGGGTTTTTCCAGTGTGCGATGCGAGTCCGCCATTTTGATTGCTTCGATATGGACTCTCCAATTTGGACTCTACTCGCTAAGCCACCTCGTTCGTGGCTTACATCTGGCGAGTCCATTCGCCCTCTGGACTCGCGTTTACGACCAACTGTGATTTCGTTTTGAGACCTTTTCAGAGATTCGGCCGTTTTGAGACCTTTTCAGAGACTCAAGTTGCACGTTATACCCAGCTGTGATTCGGGCCTAAGATCCTCATACGACACATGGGTAATACTCCTTGCCTCCTCCCTGTCAATGAATGAAATCTGGGCTCCGGTATCCAAAAACATGGAATTACGTATCACTTCAACCAAAACGTCGATTTTCTAATAATTGCCTCTATCTAGCTGGACCTCCACAGAGCATGAGTTACCAGCCTTCCCAATTTTAGTTGTGCTTCCTGGTTCACCTTTGGAATTGGCATTTTGTGGAGAATCCTTAATGAAATGACCAAATTTATTACATCGAAAACACCTATTATCTACATTCCTCGAGGCATCATTATCAACTTTCTCCAGAATTTCTGCATCATTTCCCGCAGCTCTTTTACCTACTTCCTCAATTCTCGAACCTCATTCTCACAATATTTAACCTTATTTTCATCCCTCTTCCCTTCACTTAATTCAGACCCACTGTTTATTTTAAACCGATTTTCCTCTTTCTTACTCATGGACCCTTGTTGACTAACGCCTTCCTCCACACCCCTCTGTGGGCACTACCTTGAAGTGGTGGAGGGGCTTGAGTGCCTCAGTGATGCTAAGGGCTATGAAGGATTGGGTCACCCATGCCAGAGAGGCCAGACTAAGTGTCCGGTCGATTTTGGACCCTCCCAAAGGGACCGGTGCTCGCAATGCAGGCATGTTTTTGACATGACCTCCATTGCGACCAGTACATCCACCTGCGTGTTTGCAGTGCGCAGCAACCCTACTTCTGGGGAAAGGGGGATCCTGGTGGTTAAGGGAAGGCTTTCCGGAACAACACACAACTTTGGCCCCTGCTTTTCCGAAGAATGGGTGGTCTGGATGAGCCCGTCCAGATCAATCGGCTGGTCGTCGCTCCTTGGACCTTCGACCATAGGGTTAGGCGCTGCCTATATCCCCCTCGTATCCGTGGTGCCAATGTGCATCCCCTTGTTGGGCTCGGGGTTGGGTGGGGAGCGAGGGAGATGAAAATTTCTCCTACTTAATATGGGAAAACAAAATAAGCAAGTAAATCCAAAACCAAAGAACGATCGTGAAGAGAGATCGAACAGTAGACCGCCAAAGAATTCGAAGTTTTTGGAGATGAAATTCGCAATTGGAGAGTCGTTTAAGACCATCTCCCTATTTTTAATTTCAAAAGAACGTGAACGCATTGTTGGGGATTTTAAACATGTTAAGAGACTTTTTAATGGCCATCTATTGATCGAGGTTGTTAAGGATAATCAAGCTACTATCCTTTTATCCTTGAATTATAAGAAAGGTGTTTTAACGTGCCAGGACCTGTAAAGAATGGGAGACGAGGAAGTCAGTGCTGAATTGGATGATCAATCTGTTGTTGACATTCGCCGGATTGCTCCCAAGAGGAATGGTGTTCCTCATCCTACAAATTGCTTCATTGTTACCTTTGACGGAACAGTTTTGCCTGATACCATCTATATCAGCTATATCCACTGTCAGATGAGGCCCTTTATCCCCAACCCATTGGGATGCTTCCAATGTCAGAAGTACGCCCACACGAAAACAAACTATCATTTTATTGCAGTTTGTTGCAAGTGTGGCTTGCCCGGACATGAGTTGGAAGATTGTTCAAATGAGTTTTGGTATTCTAATTGCAAGGGAGCCCATTCTGCCCTTTCAAGAGACTCCTATTAGGCAGAAGGAAAAGAAAATCCAATAGTTTCGTGTACTTGGGGGTTTGTCTTTTCCGGAAGCACGTAGGCAGGTAGAACAAAATGAAGTCCGTAACTATGCAGCAGTGGTTAAGAGTCGTCCTTCCGTTATGTCAGTTGGAACAATGACTGATTTGAGTATTGCAGACTTTTCTTGTGGAACTTCAACCTCCATAGAACCATCGGCTAACACTAGTCAGACATCGAAATGAATTGCTCCACCTGGAACTCCTCCAAAAACTTCGGAAAGGGAAGATGGCAAGAAACGCTCGTCAGAGATGTCACCTTCCTCTGACCCCTTCGAAAAACGTGTAGTAGAAACTACACAAAAACTCTACAGTTCTGGGGGGAGGGCCAGACTTCCCATTAAACTTATAAGTGTCTCCTGTTGAGAAGATAGAGTTATCTCGGGAGTTTAAACCTACATCTTAAAACCTTCATAATGGCACTGTTACAATGAAACCTCAAGCTCTTAGTCAATAAGTTCTCCTTCTCCTTATAGGCTTTGCAAGAAACGTTCCTTTTGCCATCCCAGTCTCCTTATAAAAGGGTTAAATTTTATTTGGAAGGATTATACATCGGGAAATAAAGCCTACGGTGGTGTTGCCATCTTAGTTCAAAGATCTTTGCCTTTTACTACTATTAATTTAAAATCTAACCTTCAGGCGGTAGCAGTTAGAGTCTTATTCAAAGATCTCTCACCTCTAACTGTTTGTTCACTGTATCTACCTCCGGATCAATTATACAGATGAAAAATCTTTGTCATCTCTGCTGTGTGAAGTTCCAAGTCTCTTTCTAATTCTAGGTGATTTTAACGGCCACAATCCCATTTGGGGGTCTATTAAGCTCCCCGAAAGAGGATATATGATAGAGAAAGTTTTGAATGCTTTTAAGATCAATTTGTTAAACGATGGCTCTCCATCAGCCAACGGCTCTCTGTCATGCATCGATCTATCTATATGATCTTCATCTTTCACACCTAATTTAGCCTGGAGTGTATTCCCAGATTTACATGGTAGTGGTCATTTCCCCGATAAGCATTTCCCTGAGTTCTTCTACTTTTTCCAACCCTCTACCACGTTGGAAATTGGATAAAGCAGACTGGCAGGTCTTCCAATCCCATCTACAGTTTGAGAATAAAACACCATTTCCATCTGTAGATGAGGCTGTAGAGGATTTCACTTACGCATCCTCCATTCGGCAGAAGAATCTGTTCATAAATGTCGATCCTCTTCCATGAAAATCCCAGTGCCATGGTGGAATGAAGAATGTCCTCTAGCGATTCGAGAACGTAACAGAGCTCTCCGCATTTTCTCCGTTCAATCCACTCTTGAGAATCTAATTACTTACATGAAAAAAGAGCCTGTTGTAAACTAATCATTTCCACAAATAGGAAACTCTGTTGGAGGGATTACATTTCCTCCATTAATAAGAACACCCCTCTTCAAACTATCTGGAAAATGATTAGGAAAATAAATAGGAAAAGACTCTCGGATAAACTCCCTTCCCTCATTCAAAATGGTTATACGTACTATGACCTGAATGAGGTAGCAAATATTCTTGGAAAATCATTTGCTGAGGTTTCTAGAATAAAAATTTGCAGTGCCTCCTTTCAAAGACGAAAACTTTTCGAAGAATCACTTGCTATAAATTTTAAATCACGAAACCTCGAAAAATATAATCACCCGTTTAATTTACGGCAACTACAATATGCCCTTCGGTGCTCTAGAGTTTCTGCTCCAGGTCCAGATGGAATCTTATACTCTTTCCTGCAACATCTGACGCAGGAAGCTTATGCCCACCTTCTCTTGTTGTATAATTACATCTGGTGTATAGGAGGGATTCCAACAATATGGAGAAAAGCAATTGTTATTGCTACTCCAAAACCGAATAAAGTCCACTCTTGTCCTTCAAACTATCGACCAATAGCACTAACTAGCTGCATGTGCAATTCGAAATTTGAAGTGGACAATGACATTCCTCATGCTTTGTAGGTCAAGTATGAAAAATTTCATCAAGATTGGACTAAAATTGTAGATTTGTATAAGAAACAATCCCACAAACCCACACCCCTCCGTGGGCACTACCTTGACGTGGTGGAGGGGCTTGAGTGCCTCGGTGACGCTAAGGGCTATGCTGGATCGGGTCACCCATGCCAGACAGGCCTTAGCAGAGAGGCCAGACTAAAAGTGTCCGGTCGGTTGTGGACCCTCCCAAAGGGACCGGTGCTCGCAATGCAGGCATGTTTTTGACATGGCCTCCACTGCGACCAGTACGTCCACCTGCGTGTTTGCCGTGCGCAGCGACCCTACTTCTGGGGAAAGGGGGATCCTGGTGGTTGAGGGAAGGCTTTCCGGACCAACACACCACTTTGGCCCCTGCTTCTCGGAAGGATGGGTGGTCTGGATGAGCCCGTCCAGATCAATCGGCTGGTCGTCGCTCCTTGGAGCTTCGGCCATAGGGTTAGGCGCTGCCTATGTCCTCCTCGTATCTCTGGTGCCAATGTGCATCCCCTTGTTGGGCTCGGTGGTGGGTGGGGAGCGAGGGAGATGAAAATTTCTCATACTTAATATGGGCAAAAATAAGAATGTTAATTCAAAACCAAAGAACGATTGTGAAGAGAGAACGAGCCGCAGGCCTCCAAAGAATCCGAAGTTTTTGGAGATGAAATTAGCAAGTGGGGAGTCGTTTAAGACCATCTCCCCATTTCTAATTTCAAAAGAACTGAAACGACTCGTTGGGGATATCAAACACGTAAAGAGACTGTTTAATGGCCAGCTATTGATAGAGGTATTTAAGGATAAACAAGCTACCACCCTTTTATCCTTGAAAAGGTTTGCAGGGAAAGCCGTTTCGGTTTCTGCCCACGCAACCTTAAATTATAAGAAAGGTGTTTTCACGTGCCAGGACTTGGAAGGAATGGGGGATGAGGAAATCATTGCCGAATTGGATGATCAATCTGTTGTTGACATTCGCCGGATCGCTCCAAGGAGGAATGGTGTTCCTCATCCTACTCATTCCTTCATTGTTACCTTTGAGGGAACAGTCTTGCCTGATACTATCTATATCGGCTATATCCACTGTCACGTGAGACCCTTTATCCCTAACCCGTTGCGATGCTTCCAATGTCAGAAGTACGGCCACACGAGAACAAACTGTCATTTTAATGCTGTTTGTTGCAAGTGCGGCCTGCCCGGACATGAGATGGAAGACTGTTCAAACGAGTTCCGGTGTTGTAATTGTAAGGGAGCCCATTCTGCCCTTTCAAGAGACTGTCCTATTTGGCGGAAGGAAAAGAAAATCCAAGAGGTTCGTGTCCTTGGGGGTTTGAATTTTCCCGAAGCACGTAGGCAGGTTGAACGGAATGAAGTCCGAAATTACGCATCTGTAGTGAAGAGTCGTCCTTCTGTTGTGACAGTTGGTACCATGACAGATTTACGTATTGCAGATTTTTCCTGTGGAACTTCCACCCCCACAGAACCACCTGCTAGCGTTAGTCGGACTTCGAATTCCATCATACAACCAGGAACTCCTCCAAAAACTTCGGAGAGAGAAGATGGGAAGAAACGCTCGTCAGAGGCGTCACCTTCCTCTGACCCCTCCAAAAAACGTGTTGTAGAAACTACACCAACTTCTCCAGTTTTGGGGGGAGGGCCAGACTTCCCTTTAAACGTACAGATATCTCCTATCGAGGAGATGGAGTTATCTCGGGAGTTTAATCCTACTTCTTAAAACCTTCATCATGGCACTATTGCAATGGAACCTTAATGGATTCTTTTGTCGCTTAGAAGACCTAAAGCTCTTAGTCAATAAGTTCTCCTTCTCCTTATTGGCTTTGCAAGAAACGTTCCTCTTGCCATCTCAGTCTCCTACCCTAAAAGGATTTAATTTTATTAGGAAGGATTATACTTCGGGAAATAAAGCCTGTGGTGGTGTTGCCATCTTAGTTCAAAGATCTTTGCCTTTTACTGCCATTAATTTAAAATCTAACCTTCAGGCGGTAGCAGTTAGAGTCTTATTCAAAGATCTCTCACCTCTAACTGTTTGTTCACTGTATCTACCTCCAGATCAATATACGGACGAAACATCTTTGTCATCTCTGCTCCGTGAACTCCCAAGCCCCTTTCTTATTCTGGGGGATTTTAACGGCCATAATCCCATTTGGGGGTCTATAAAGCTCTCTGAGAGAGGATATATGATAGAGAAAGTTTTGAATGCTTTTAACGTCAATTTGTTAAACAATGGCTCTCCAACATTCCTCCACTCAGCCAATGGCTCTCTGTCATGCATAGATCTATCTATATCCTCTTCATCTTTTACACCTAACTTAGCCTGGAGCGTGTTTTCAGATTTACATGGCAGTGATCATTTCCCGATTAGTATTTCTCTGAGTTCTTCTTCTTTTTCCAACTCTTTACCACGTTGGAAATTGGATAAAGCAGACTGGCAGGTCTTCCAATCCCATCTACAGTTTGAGAATAAAACACCCTTTCCATCTGTAGATGAGGCTGTGGAGGATTTCACTTCCCGCATCCTTCATGCGGCAGAAGAATCCATTCCTAAGTGTAAATCCTCGTCCACGAAAATCCCAGTGCCATGGTGGAATGAAGAATGTGCCCTAGCGGTTCGAGAACGTAAGCGAGCTCTCCGCATTTTTTCCGCACAACCCACTCTTGAGAATCTTATTATTTATAAGAAAAAAAGGGCCAATTGTAAACTAATAATTTCCAATAATAAGAAACTCTGTTGGAGAGATTATATCTCCTCCATTAATAAAAACACTCCTCTTCAAACAGTATGGAACATGATTAGGAAAATAAATAGGAAAAGACTCCCGGATAAACTCCCTTCTCTCATTGAAAATGGGCATACATACTTTGACCCGAAAGACGTAGCTAATATCCTCGGAAGGGCATTTGCTGAGGTTTCACAAATAAAACATTACTCAGCCTACTTCCAAAGACAAAAACGTATCGAAGAATCGCATGGTATAAATTTTAAATCTGGAAACCTCGAAAAATATAATTTCCCGTTTTCTTTACGGGAACTGCATTATGCTCTTCGTTGCTCCAGAGATTCTGCGCCAGGCCCGGATGGAATCTTATACGCTTTCCTGAAACATCTCACGAGGGAAGCTTATGATCACCTTCTCTTGTTATACAACTACATTTGGTCATTTGGAGAGATTCCAACTGCGTGGAGAGAAGCAATTGTTATTGCTATCCCAAAACCAAATAAAGACCACTCTTGCCCTTCAAACTATCGACCAATTGCGTTAACCAGCTGTCTGTGCAAAGTCTTGGAAAGGATGGTCTCTGTCCGATTTATGTGGTACCTAGAAAAAAACCACCTGTTGTCTAGGTTTCAGTGCGGTTTCCGCAAATCCCGCTCAACTGTTGATCACCTGGTACGGTTGGAGCATGAAGTTCATTTTGCACAGAGACATAGACAACATGTCGTAGGGGTTTTCTTCGATCTGGAAAAAGCCTACGATACAACTTGGAGGCATGGGATAGCAATACTTTTGCGCAAATACGGCCTTACAGGACATCTTCCCTCTTTCCTGTGTAATTTCATGGCGAATAGAACCTTCCGAGTTCGCGTTGGGTCAACCCTCTCAGACCCTTTTACGCAGGATAATGGAGTCCCACAGGGAAGTGTGCTGAGTCCCTCCCTTTTCCTCATTGCTATTAATGAGGCTTGTTTACAACTTCCATCTACTGTGAACTACTCCCTGTACGTCGATGATATCGCCATTTACTGTCGAGGGTCCTCAATGTTTTTTATTGAGCGTCAACTGCAAATGGCCATCAACAAGCTTGTTACCTGGAGCAACGGAGTAGGCTTCAAATTTTCACCCCAAAAAACAAGGGCCGTCCACTTTTGCTTTTTAAGAGGCCTCCATCCAGACCCGGAACTAACTCTTTATGGATCCCTGATCTCAGTGGTGGACTCCCACAAATTCTTGGGTCTGACTTTTGATAGGAAACTATCATGGCTCCCACATCTTCGTAATTTAAAAGCGAGATGCTTACAAGCCATGAATGTTTTGCGCTCTATTTCCGCTACCAAATGGGGCGCTGATAGGAAGATGCTCTTATTTTTATACGGCTCCCTAGTTAGATCTAAATTGGACTACGGAAGTATTGTATATGCATCTGCTTCAAAGAGCACCTTGAAGCTGTTAGATCCCATTCATAATCTAGGCATAAGAATTGCCACAGGAGCTTTCCGTACAAGTCCGGTAGAGAGCCTTTATGCGGAGGCTTCTGAGCCCCCATTATGGTTTAGAAGAGCCAAACTCCTCCTTAAATATGCTCTTCGCATATATGGTGAAAGTCTGCACCCAGCTTTTGCCTGTTTATATGATAAACCTAGTATTCCTCCCCCTTCTACCTTTAGAAGCATAAACAATATGCTCAAAAATCTTTTGGAGAGCCTGAACCTTTCATTTCCGGTCATGCATAGCCGAGAGGTCAGAGATGTTCCACAGTGGATTCTCCCCCAACCAGATATAAATTACCACTTGTTTGCTGGGAAAAAATCTAATTTTATGGAAGCTGAAATTAAGACACTTTTTAGGAATTTTTTAGAGTCCCTCCCTGATGGTTTCCATATATACACAGATGGATCCAAATCAGAGGACGGAGTTGGCTGTGCGTTCCTTATTGATAATTTGGTATTTTCCTATCATGTGCCAAACGAATTTTCCATTTTCTCTGCGGAATTGTTAGCTATAGCCAGAGCGTTAGAGTTCTCTTTTAATTATCCAAATTCCAACTTTTGGATTTTCTCAGATTCCCTGAGCGCCTTGCAATCCTTGGAGTCATTCAATACAGACAACCTTTTTGTTATAAGAATCCAGGAATATCTTTATTACCTGGATATCCAAGGTACCAAAATTTATTTTGTCTGGATCCCTAGCCATATGGGTATCCAGCAAAATGAACGGGTCGACAAGGCGGCAAAAGACGCTATTACAGATTTACCTATCTCGGACCTACTGTCAATCCCCGAACATTTGTTCCCGGTCATCTACAAGAGACTCTTATCTTCTTGGCAGGAATCTTGGCCTCTTAACCCAGCGAATAAATTGTATGAAATAAAGCGTGCCATCACACCGTGGTCCATACCTTGTCTAACAAACAGGCGAGAAGATGTTGTTCTTACTCGGCTTAGGATTGGTCACAGTCGTTCTACTCACGGCTATTTATTAAGAAAGGACGCAGCTCCATTGTGCTCCTGTGGAGCAAGGCTGACTATTAAACATATTCTCATACAGTGCCCTTTACACACTAATTTACGACGCTCATTAGGGCTGAATTATTCACTAGATTTTTTATTGGGGAACAACCCTATGATTTTTAAAAAAGTGTTTCTATTTTTAAAAATTATTCATGTTTTTAAATTCATTTAGTCATCCTTTTATTGTTTTTGCATTGTATATATCTGACCATTAAGCGTATGTTTTACTTTACTTTATTTTATTTAGTGCCCTTTACACACTAATGATTTACACTGCCCTATATTGATATGTCATATTATGGGAGAACCATGGGAAAAAAGTCTGTTTCTAAATTTATTAGTGATTTTAAAATCCTCATAGTCATATTTTTTATTGTTTTTTAATCTTTATCATTCACGTTTTTATGAATGTTTTTCATCTAATTTCTTTTTTTTATGGGGTTTATAAACTGGTTTTTAAACTTTCTGTCGGGCGCAAAATGGCCATAGCAGCCGACGCCCTAAAATTCCAACCAACCAACCAACCACAAACCCACCCACAAAGCCTTTATATCCGACTTATGTGGTATCTGGAGAAAAACCACCTGGTGTCTAGATTTCAGTGGGGTTTCCGCATATCTCGCTCTACTGTTGATCACCTTATTCGGTTGGAGCATGAGATTTATTTCGCACAGAGACATAGACAGCATGTCGTAGGGGTTTTCTTCGATCTGGAAAAAGCCTACGATACAACTTGGAGACTGGAATAGCAATACTTTTGCGGAAATACTGCCTCACAGGACGTCTTCTCTTTTTCCTGTGTAATTTCATGGCGAATAGAACCTTCTGAGTCTGCGTCGAGTCAACTCTCTCGGAACCTTTTACACAGGATAATGGTGTCCCACAGGGAAGTGTGCTGAGTCCCTTCATTTTCCTCATTGCTATTAATGAGGCTTCTTTACAAGTTCCCTCCACTGTGAACTATTCCTTGTATGTTGACGACATCGCCATTTACTGT
This sequence comes from Rhysida immarginata, assembly GCA_023313115.1. Lineage (NCBI taxonomy): Eukaryota > Metazoa > Arthropoda > Chilopoda > Scolopendromorpha > Scolopendridae > Rhysida > Rhysida immarginata. Next base: position 19,887 of record JAHWFO010104308.1, on the reverse strand, counting down.
CAAGGGTCCTCAATGTTATTTATTGAGCGTCAACTGCAACTAGTTATTAACAACTTGTTACCTGGAGCAACGAAGTAGGCTTTAAATTTTCACCACAAAAAATAAGGGCCATCCACTTTTGCTTTTTGAAAGGTCTCCATCCAGACCCGGACCTTACACTATATGGATGCCCTATCTCAGTGGTGGACTCGCATAAATTCTTGGGTCTGACCTTTGATAGGAAACTATAATGGCTTCCATATCTTCGTAATCTAAAAGCGAGATGCTTATAAGCCATGAATGTTTTGCGCTGTATTTCTGCTACCAAATGGGGCGCTGTTAGGAAGATGCTCTTATTTTTATATGGCTCCCTAGTTAGACCTAAATTAGACTATGGAAGCTTTGTTTATGCCTCAGCTTCAAAGAGTACTTTAAAGCTGTTAGATCCCATCCATAACCTTCCACATATATACAGATGGGTCCAAATCAGAGGACGGAGTTGGCTGTGCGTTCCTTATAGATAACAGTGTATTTTCTTATCATTTGCCAGACGAGTTCTCCATCTTCTCAGCGGAATTGGTATCGATAGCCAAAGCGTTAGAGTTCGCTTTTAATTATCCAAATTCAAACATCTGGATATTCACTGATTCACTGAGCGCTTTGCAATCTTTGGAATCATTTAATTCTATAAAGCCTTTTGTTCAAAGAATCCAGGAATATCTTCATTACCTGGATTCTCAAGGTACCAGTATTCATTTTGTCTGGATCCCTAGTCACATGGGTATCCTACAAAATGAACGGGTCGATAAGGCGGCAAAACACGCGATTACTCAGTTACCGATCTCTGAATTGCTTTCAATCCCCGAGCATTTGTACCCGGTGATTTCCTAAAAACTCGGATCTTCTTGGCAGGATTCTTGGCCTCTGAACCCTGCTAATAAGTTATTTGAAATAAAGCCTGACATCACACCGTGGTCATTACCTTGTCTAACAAACAGGCGAGAAGATGTCGTTCTTACTCGGCTTAGGATTGGTCACACCCGTCTTACTCACATCCATTTATTAAAAAAAGAACCAGCGCCATTGTGTTCTTGTGGAGCAATGCTGACTATTAAGCATATTCTAACCCAGTGCCCTTTACACACAAAGCTACGACGCTCATTAGGGCTGAATCATTCCTTAGATTTTTTCTTGGGGAACAACCCCATAATTTTTATAAAAGTGTTTCTTTTTTTTAAAAATTATTCATGTTTTTAAACTCATATAGTCATCCTTTTATTCCTTTTGCATTGTACACTACTGGTTATAAAAATCGCAACACCCTGATGGAATAGACCAATCTGTATTAAATATGGAGCATTTGCATATCATGGGTCAGAAAAGTAACCATTAGATTTTCAGGTCAATACAATGCGTTTTATTGTCACATTAGTATCGGGTGAAACCACCATGGGATGCAATTACAGCCTCTAAACGTCGTGGCATTGAGTCAAACAAGCTCTGAATAAGGGCCTGGGGAATGTCCTGCCATGCTCTGTCTACACGAGTATACAGTTCATCCACAGTTGCTGCTGCAGGAGTCTGACGAGCCAATCGATGAGCAACCCTGTCCCACACATGTTCGATTGGGGACATGTCTGGTGAACGAGCAGGCCAGGGGAACAAGGGCGTCTGATGTGCTTGGGAAAAGGCGAGGACATTTCTGGCCACATGCGGTCGGGCATTGTCCTGTTGGATTACAGCGCCTGGAAGGTTCTGCAGGAAGGGGATGACCTCGGGTTGCACAACTTCCCTGATGTACTGGTCACTGTTCAGATTGCCATGGATTCTGATCAGACGGGAACGGCCATGGTAACTGATTGCACCCCACACCATCACCCCTGGCGTTTGTCCTGAATGACGCTGCAGGATGCATTCTGGAAGGTCGCGCTCGCCACGATGTCTTCTGACTCGTATCCTGCCGTCATGGTGCTGCAAGTTAAACCTTGACTCATCCGAAAACACAACTTGTTGCCATTCAGCTTGCCACTGTTGGTGTTGATGGGCCCATTGCAACCTGAGATGCCGGTGGTTTTGAGTCAAAGGAATCCGCAACAATGGTACTCGTGCCCTCAATCCTCTGGATATCAAACGGCGTCGTACAGTGCTAGCAGACATTGCCCTGCCTACTGTAGCACCCCACTGTTGTGCTAACACTGTGGAAGTGGCTGTACGATCTGCTACACACATGCGATAGAGGTGTCTGTCATCTCGCGGTGTCATCGTGCTGGGTCTTCCTGAGCCTGGTCTTTGGTGTGCCCTGTTCTCTTCGCTCCACTGCCTCCATGCACGCATAATTGTCGTTGCATTACGTCCTACACGAGCAGCAATGTCACGATACGACCATCCCGCTTCACGCAGACCAATTATGCGTCCTCTTTCAAAGTCTGTCAGCTGTTGATATGGTACCCTTCGTCGTCGTCAAGGCATGGTGTTCTTTCAAGCAATTACTCTGAAAATCTAATCATTTATACTCTGACCCATTGTATGCAAATATTGCAAATTGCATATGGATTAGACCATTCCATCAGGATGTTGCGATTTTTATAAACAGTAGTGTATATATTTGATCATTAAGTATAGGTTTCATTTAGTGCCATTTACACACTAATCATATACATCAGTTTTTATTAGGGGACAACTCAGAAGAAAATAGATTTTAATCATCTATTTTATAGTCAGTTAGTGCCCTTTACACACTAATGATTTGCACAGCCCTGTACTAATATTTCTTATTACGGGAGAACCCTGGCGAAAAATGTCTGTTTTTAAATTTATTAATGATTTTAAAATCTCATAGTCATAATTTTTATTGTTTGTCCATCTTTGTCATTCAAGTTTTTATAATTTTTTTTTTTATTTATTTATTTTTTTTTTTCATCTGATTTTTTAAAACTTTAGGCCCATAAACTGTGAGTTTTTAAACTTTCTGTCGGGCGCAAAATGGCCATAGCAGCCGACGCCCTAAAATTCCAACCAACCAACCATCCATAACCAAGGCATAAGAATTGCAACAGGAGCTTTCCGTACAAGTCCGGTAGAGAGCCTTTATGTGGAGGCTTCCCGACCCCCATTATGGTTTACAAGAGCCAATCTCCTCCTTAAATATGCTCTTCGTATATATGGTGAAAGTATGCACCCAGCTTTTGCCTGTTTATTTAAAAAACCTAATATCCCTCCCTATCATACCTTTAGAAGCATAAACAGTTTGCTCAAAAATCTTTTGGATAGCCTGAAACTCTCATTTCCAGCCATGCATAACGGAGAGGTCAGAGATCTTCCTCATTGATGTCTGGATTCTCCCCCAGCCAGATATAAATTACAACTTGTTTGCTGTGAAAAAAATCTAATTTTATGAAAGCTGAAATTAAGGCACTTTTTAGGAATTTTTTAGAAACCCTCCCTGATGGCTTCCACATATACACAGATGGATCCAAATCAGAGGACGGAGTTGGCTGTGCGTTCCTTATAGATAACTTGGTATTTTCTTATCATTTTCCAAACGAATTTTCCATTTTCTCTGCATAATTGTTAGCCATAGCCAAGTTCTCTTTTAATTATCCAAATTCCAACTTTTGGATTTTCTCCGATTCCCTGAGCGCCTTGCTATTCTTGGAATCATTCAATACTAACAATCCTTTTTTATAAGAATCTGGAATATCTTTATCTGGAATATCTTTATCCTTTTTTATAAGAATCTGGATCGCCAAGGTAGCAGAATTTATTTTGTTAGGATCCCTAGCCATACGGGTATCCAGCAAAATGAACGGGTCGACAAGGCGGCAAAAGACGCTATTACACATTTACCTTTTTCGGAGCTATTCTCAATCCCCGAACATTTGTTCCCGGTCATCTACAAGAAACTCTTATCTTCTTGGCAGGAGTCTTGGCCTCTTAACCCAGCGAATAAATTATATGAAATCAAGCGTCCCATCACACCGTGGCTATTACCTTGTCTAACAAATAGGCGAGAAGATGTTGTTCTTACTCGGCTTAGGATTGGTTACAGGCGTTTCACTCATGGCCGTTTATTAAAAAAAGACCCAGCTCCATTGTGCACCTGTGGAGCAATGCTTACTATTAAACATATTCTTACAGTGCCCTTTACACACGAATTTACGACGCTCATTAGGGCTGAATTATTCACTAGATTTTTGGGGGGGAACAACCCTATGATTTTTAAAAAATTATTATTTTTAAAAATAATTCATATTTTTAAATTCATATAGTCATCCTTTTATTGCTTTTGCATTGTATATATCTGACCAATTAAGTATATGTTTTATTTTATTTTATTTAGTGCCCTTTACACACTAATGATTTACACTGCCCTACATTAATATTTCTTACTAACAGAGGACCCGGCGTTGCCCGGGATAATTACGCTTGTAGGTAATGTTACGTGTTAGTAAAGATACTCTTGGATTACCCATACGTACAGCCAAAACAAAGGGAGAAAACACCAAAATTAAAGGATAAAAAGAACTACCCTCCCTTAATCTCTTAAAGAAAAGTTAGCGATAGGGGATTAAAAACCCAATTCCCAATAATAAAAAAACCGTAACCACTTACTTAAAGAATCAGAAAACGATCCACTAAGTAAGGTACGACAGGGGACAAAAAAATTAATAAACAAACCAACTCCTTAATATAATCCCACTTAATTACCCGTAAGACTTAACCCAAGAATAGTTGAAAAAAAAAGATTAAAATCCAAATAAATATTTTCCTTTATTACATCAAAAAAATCTTATGGAAATTGATCAATAAAGGTTGACTATGCGAGGAAGGTAAATACAAAATAAAGTCTTGTGGAAAGTACAAATTGGCATAACGAAAGGAATTAGAAGCTCAGCCGAAACGGTGAAGTCTGGAAGCACAAAGCAGATCAGGGAAGAAATTACACTCGGACGACAACCATGCTGAAGAGCAAACTTGACGACTTCAAACGGAAGACTGAGGAGAGCGATGGAAACAGGGCACAAGACGAAAAAAAAGGATAACTACTAACCGTCTTGAGAAATCCGCGGCTAAGGGGAAGGCACATAAACTGGAAAAGCAAGACTTTAGGCATAGTCAGATAAATAAATATTGGAAATAAAAAAAAGTTTAAAAGAAAAAATTAAGAAATACAAAACAATAAAAAAAATAAAAAATTAATAATTAATACTTCCGTAAAGATAGACAGGAAACAAAAATAAAAAATTTGGTGAAAAGAAACAAAAACAGGAACCTCCTCCTAACAATACCTAAAAACAAAACAAGAAAAAAAAATACAATCTAATTAAACATTAATACACGAAAGACAATGAGCTACGACAAATAATAACCAGGCGAAGCAGACGAACAAGGAAAAGGCGCACGAAAAACGAAAGGTTACATTGGAGAGGGAAAAACGGAGACGTCAACAAGAGCAAGGTCCTGAAAAAAAAAAAAAATTAAATACAAGAGAAAAAAAAAATTAGATTAATCCAAAAAAAAGAATGATAACAGAAAGCCAAGAATTAAAAATAAATACAAACAGGATTACAGCAATAAAAAAAAGAAAAAAAGGTATTTTTTCTTTTCTTAAACTAAACACAAAAGTAAAAATTCGAAACTTGAGTCCGAGACAGTAAGGAATGACTAAAAAAAAATGTTCTTAAAATCAAAAGATAAAACAGACATGGTTATAAGTCACCTGAATCATAAAGTAATTCACAGAAGTACGATGAGTTTGCAAAATTGAAAATCAACTAGCCTAAAACGTAATGCTGAAACGGATAACAGAAAAACGGGTCGCCGAATACGGTAGTTTGTCCAACACAAGAGGCTTCTTGCTCCCAATCGCCATGATGAAGGGCAGAAATACAATAAGCTGAACAGGCAACGGACTAAGTCACAGTAATATGACGACTTCTAGAAAAAATGGACTTCAGGCTCATGCAGAAAACTCCAAACGATAGTAATGAGAAGAAACTCGGCAACGAAAGCCGAGAAAAAGGGAACTATGTCTCTTCGAGTTGAATATCCATAACTTCGATGAGACGACCAAGTTTATGATCCCATCATACCCGCATGATCATGTCGAGATCCAAGCACATTCTTTTCGGTAAACGATGAAGTCTAAAGGTGCTCAAGAACTCTCTTCGACCATCTGGAAAGAAAGCCGCATCTAGACTGACTCAACTCAATTCTTTTTCATTCCTCAAAAAAATTTCAAAAAATTATTTAAATGACCCGAGGACACGAGACATGAAACTCGCGCTCTAGGAAAAAGGAGCAGCGTGACGGCTCTAAGAAGACAAGCCTCCGATAACAAAGTAGTAAGCAAAACAACAATTGCACAAAAAAAAATGCGGAGGGAAAAGAAAGCTCGCACGCACTGCCAACAATACTACTAGAAAACATACATTCTGATTTTCTGAGGGAAAAAATTTGAAACAATAAAAAAAAAATTTAGTTTCCGGAGAAATCTTAAAAAAATTTTTTATTCATACAAACAAAGCTAGTAAACCGTAAATCCAACATTCCTTCCATTAAAAAGGGTATGGATTCAAATCGTAATTATATATTAAAAAAAAAATTTATAAGATCTTTACTTACTTCTCAAGACCGAGAGAATTAGCAGATAAAGTCAGTACAACAAGCCTTTAAATACTAAGGGCCGACTGTTGAACAAACATGAAACGTCAAAAATGTCACGTCGAAGACAAAGCTAGATAAGACACTTAACTAGTTTAACTCACAGGGTAGCAAAAATTAACAGTTCCTACAACCGCGTAAATAATTCGATTGTAAATAGGAGAAAGGTAAAAAATAGCGCAAATTACACATTGGTCCGAACGGATCGGTATTCGAGACAAGTAATTAAATAAATTATCAAGGATAGAAAAAAAACCCAAACGCGAGGAAAAGTTAACTAAAATAAGCACCACCCAACTGAGACAAAAAAAAATAACATTAAACAATGCGAACAGAGCGCGTCATGTGAACCCTTTATAAAATAGATAAGGAGGGGAACACAGTAACCTCCATAACAATAAACTAGTAGCGTCGAAAAAACTTAGCAAAAGTCAGCGGATGTGCTGACTTTCACCGCTTGACTACAAAACCTGACCCAAAAACCCCCGCGAGAAAAGAACAGGAAGATCGGTTTCAACAGCAAACGCGAAACGTACAACGAAGGAGAGGGAAGCTTAACGCGAGCTCCAACAACGGTACCCAAAGGAAAACCAAGCGCCAATAATAAAACATAAAGACAATTCAAAGGGGTTAAAATTACTAATAAAACCACGAGTGACTAACCCGAAAAAAAAAACGGTACGTAACAGTAAACACATACACTTACACAAAGAAACACACGCACTTTTCCCAAACGTCTGAACGCTTGTTAGGTAGGTGAAGGAAGACAAGTGTACCTCCTTTGCCTCATCGAGAGAGACTGCTCTATCTATATCGTCTATTATATCCATTTCCTGTTCATTGTTAATAATTTTTGGAAACAAATGTTTTGTCATTGCATCATTATTTTATAATTCTTTGAAATGTAATTCTTGGAATGGAATTCTTTATAATTCAATTATTTTATAATTCTTTCAAACAAATATTCATTGTTATAATCCTTTGAAAAGAACTTTCTATCATTGCATCATCATTTTATGTTCATTGTTATAATTCTTGGAAACGAATGTTCTGTCATTGCATCATCATTTTATGTTCATTGTTATAATTCTTTGAATAATGTTGTGCTCATTATTATTGGAGAATTGCGCATTGAGACCATTGTTGATGCGAACACTACCGGCCTATTGTTGCACAAACTTTGCCTTGCATTGTTGGTCATGAGATATCTGTTGCTGGTCCGAGCGTAAAGTGAATTGCATGTTGACACCATTGTTGATACCTATTGTTGCACGAACTTTTCCTTTCATTGTTGGTCATGAGATATATATTGGTTGGTCCATGCAGAGTGTTGTGGATTGCGTGTTGATACCTATTGTTGCACAAACTTTGCCTTGCATTGTTGGTCATGCGATATTTCTAATTAATATGCGCTGTCATAACCATGAATATCCTTTTTTATCGATAATTATTATATTTCCGAAATCTGAGGTAGACAGTGACCTTCCTCATGGTTTGAAGGTCAAGTATGCAAAATTTCGGTCATCAAGATCAGAATAAAACTGTAGATTTCCATAAGAAACAAACAAACAAACAAACAAACCCACAAACGAACAAACATCCTTCTTTATATATATATATATATAGAAGATTACGGGAGAAACCTGGCAAAAAATGTCTGTTTTTAAATTTATTAGTGATTTTAAAGTCCTTATAGTCATATTTTTATTGTTTTTCCATCTTTGTCATTCACATTTTTATGAATGTTTTTAAACTGATTTTTTTTAAACTTTTGGGGCCCATAAACTGTGGGTTTTATACTTTCTGTCGGGCGCAAAATGGCCATAGCAGCTGACGCCCTAAAATATCAACCAACCTTCCTCCACACAGTTGGACTTGTGTTCAACTTGCCTTTCAAGTGCTCAGGTTTCATAGCACATTTCACATCTTCAGGATACGATTTTGGGCTCATGAACATTATTGCCTTTCGATGCTCTGGCAGGGGACCATGCCACAACCTCTCCAGTAAGGTTTGTTTCCTCTTATATGTCGATTCTGGATCAACTTTTGCTAACTTGTTAAAGGAGAGATCGGAACGATGAATAAAATCCTGAACCTTTTCTCTTTTCCTTTGGGACACAACATAGAATTCTTTAACCAAGTCGCTATCCAAACAAAACCTCACAGAACAAGTTTTTCAGACTCTCTGCAAACAATTGAAAGATTGCAATATCATACAGATAATGTTTCGCAGCTTTACGAGCAGCAGCTCCCTTGAGTTTTGGACTATAAAACTATAAGCTTGGTTTCGTCCGACCATTTGGCAATTATGGTAACTTGTTCAAACGTAGAAAGGAAACCTGTGACGCCTATGCTAAACTCGTCCCCATAGAATGTGGGAATACTGCCAACATATCCGGATAAATTAGGTAAACTAAGAATTTCAATGTCCTCTCGCGCAGCATCTGTGTTCGGAGGAGCCATGTTCAATTTGCGGTCTTTTCACCAACAGAACTTGCAGGGAAGCCAACTCTCCTGTCGCGGAAGCCATTGTGAAGTCCTTAGCCATATTGCCATTAATGACCGGACACTTTCGATTTTAGTCGTTTTGTCGAATATCTAGAAAAATACTTGACGAATTATCCTGAGATTTCAGGGGTGTAAAAAGGATGTTACACCTCATATATTTCAGCAAAGGTTTTCTCCTGAAGGCAAATAGGGGACCAGCAAAGAAGTGAACCAAAAAAATAATGTTTGGAATCACCCTGTAAAAAATAATGCTTGAAATGCATTGTAGCTATAGCATATGCTTAAGAGGCTTGTTTTACTTTTCTGTGTTCATTTGTATGAGAATAGCACGTATATTCATGGAGATATAAAGATTTCTTTAAAAAGGTCGAAATGTTTTCGTAAGTTTTTTGTTTATAACACGCAAGATTTTCAACCCAATGCAATGCCATTTACAGAAGACTTGACAAACTACAGTACAGACAACCCCCTGCAATCAGAATAGAAAAATATTAAATATTTGATGAAATATGAGCATTGTTACTAAATAATGTTTAACTGCGCTTGCGCATGCGTTACCAAATTGTCTTTTGCATAATTTATTAGCCAAATGTATAGAGCTACTCTTATAAAAAACCCAAGCAAATGTCGTGAAAATTGAGAAAGATATCGCCGATAGAATGAGTTGAATTTCAGTTGCTCTCAAAAATAAACAAAACGATAAGGGGCTTTCTCCAAACTTTTATTTTTGGATCGGACAACAGTATCAACTTCTTCTCCTTACGTTGACATGAAAAAATATTGACATCATATTGAACACAGAAAAGTAAAACAAGCCTCTTAAGCATATGCTACAGCTACAATGCATTTCAAGCATAATTTTTTATAGGGTGATTCTAAACATTATTTTTTTGGTTCACTTCTTTGCTGGTCCCCTATTTGCCTTGTAATAATGCCATTTGTTGTCACATTTTGCCCAGTGCTTGCCACCCAGTTGCCTAGTTGTTGTTATGCTCACTTATGTAGAAATATTTCTACGTAATTGTTTTTCTTTAATATTACCTCACACCTTACTGAACAATATCATATAATAATATTTGACAATTTAACAACATCCATCCTCGGTGGTTCCCCCCTTACCGTGAGTCAGGGGCTTGGGTGCTTCAGGGATTCTGAGCTATGCTGGTTGCAGCACTGCTAATTCAGGGTCACCCTTTGGTTGAGAAGTGAGATGAAGAACATCCACACATGTATCTCATGATTATCGACGAATGAGAGAATTCATACTACATCAGGTGTGGTGCAGATCAAAGTTACCCGCGTTCGGGAGTTAGTCTCCCGAGAGGCTCCCGTTCGAAAAATAGTCGACAGTCTCTCGGCTGTTATCTCGGAGCAATGCCTCCGTGAAGCCTCACCAGTGACTCGCTATCCGCTTGCGTAAACGGTCGGGGACAGCGCATGCCTTTACCCAGGAGGAGCAACGGGTAAAGCAACAACTGGATCAGGTGGTGTCAATCGGCATTTGGAACGTATTCTCCATGACAGGGAATAAATAAGTAAAGTAAAGTAAATAAATAAATAAATAAATAAATAAATAAATAAATATAAAATAATAAATAATAAAGCTGACGTTTCAGATAGAGCCTATTCTTTGTCAAAACCAGTGTTGGTATCGCTAGATAATAAATCTAGCTCGTTAAGCCACCGCTATATCAACGAAAAGCTAGCAAAATATCGCTACCGCTATGTTGACGAAATTCTAGCGAATCTTCGCCCTACTATCGCTAGATTGATAAAAAAAAAATTGCCAGCCATTGCTATCCTTTGTGGTGTGATGAAGTAAAGAGAAGGGTAAAACAACTTTTTAAAAATTATATACCTTTTTCTCATATTATGTCAAATTATATGATACAGTTTAAGAAAACACACATTTATTTAACAGAACATTTTTTTTAATAGCACAACAAAAGTAGATGGCGATAGTCTTGTTTCTCAGTGAGGTTAAAATCAATTTTCCACAACTGAACAAACGCTCAACTGGAGCACTAGATGTGATGGTTGTATTGTAACGTAAAAAGATTTTTTTTTATTACTGGATATTTCTAAAACATTTCAACTTTCCTAGAAGGATCTGCCAAGTATTTGTCCACGATTGCTGCTGATGAAGAAGCGTTTCCCATCTCGAAATCATAAAAATCAAGGTCTTCATCAGTTGATTTTAAAGTAATTAAAATGGTAATTATTATCCTAATATATTTATGACTACTTGACTACAAATGCAAATAAAAATCATTTGCTTTGTAAATTTTCGAAGTTTTCTGCAGGGAGAAATGGTTCAACTGCATTTGTGAATAGTTTTCTTGCTCTGGAAGTTTGTCCATCATCTTCAATCCATGATAGCTTGAACATTGGATGAGTGACAGCTGCCAAAATCATTTGATGATCATGGAAGTAGGAACCATATCTTTTGTTTAAACCATTCAAAAGAGCAACAATTAGAGGTTTAACATATCTTGAATCTCTTTCTGTTTCTTTCAATTTTTTCTGAATGGACTGGACCTTATAATTGTAATCTCAAAGAGAAAATTAGAAATCGATTTTGACTCAAAACAAGGATAGTTATCGAAATCAAGGAATATATTAGAGAACTTGTATAAGCACTCCCTAAGTAATGAAAGGAGTGCTATACACTCACTCACAAAGGTCTTGGCACACACCTCCAATAAGGTTCCCTGTCCGTAATAAGACAGATCTCGCTGCTTCCATTCTCGGAATGTAGGTGCACAAGACTCATTGATATCACACAATCATTATGAGCAAAACCAGCTGTAGAAATGGCAACATGCCGAAAGCTATCCGCATTTGAACGGGGGATGTTGGTGCCAGACGTATGGGTGCCTCAATATCAGATGTAGCTAACACCTTGCAATTTTCCTGCACAACCGTTGCAAGGGTCTGTCGAGAGTACACCCAATGAAGGGTTACAACCCATGTCGTACAGTGGACGGGCCGCCCACGCCTCATTGATGCCAGAGGCGTTCGCCGGGTCACCCAGCTTGCAACTCCTGAGCGAAGGTCGACAGCAAGCCAAATCACCATGCGGTACAACCAGGGACAATTCAGCGAACCTTGGCAGCTGCAGGCTTTGGAAGCAGGAGGCCACGTCGGGTGCCACTCTTGATAGCAGCACATGGTCGGCAACGCCTAGCCTAGGCCAACCAACATCGACATTGGGCCGCTGAGGACTGGCGAAGGGTTGCCTTGTCTGTCGAGTCACGGTTTCAGCTGTATCGGGCCGATAGTCGTGTCAGTGTCTGGCGCAGGCACCCGAAGCCATATACCCCGCTTGTCAGGTGGAGGCCCCATACAGGTCTGGGGAGTTTTCTCGTGGAATGCAATGAGTCCATTGGTGTATCTGACATCCACCCTGCGTCGATCTGCTTAGGGAACACCTGCACCCCTTCATGAACTGTTTTTATTCCGCGGGCGATGGCATGTTCCAGCAAGATAATGTGTCTCCACGCACGGCTCTTGAGAGCTGGCAGTGGCTGGAGGAACATGCTGTCGATTTCACGACAATTTTTTGGCCTCCATGTTCCCCAGATTGCAATCACATTGAACATTTGTGGGACCTCATGGAACGATCTGTCAGGTCGTTACCAACACATTTGTTAAATGCAGCATCGTTATAGAGTGCAGTGGAGGTGACATGGCTTGCAGTGCATGTAGATGTGTCTCGGGGACCGGTAGACTCTCTTCCACGACGAGTCGCTGCCGTTATCCGGGCCAGAAGGGGCCCAACACGTTATTAGGCACGTGTGCCATGACTTACGGTGAGTGGGTGTATATAGAGAAGATTAGGAATGCTTATATATAGTGTAGCGGTCCTCGCCCCACCCCCCTCCCGCTTACGTCATCACCTAATTTTTCTTCAAATTTTGCTGAATGTTATATATTTTACTTGTGACAACCGAGCATTGTTGTCCCCAGATTTAGTCAATTTTCTATGCTTCATTCAACTTCACCGTGCCGACAATGCTCATGAGTCATTGTTGGGATTTTAGCAACGGAAAATTAGTGATATTCTTGTGAATGGAATGAAATAAGACGGTCAGGAGATAAAAAGCTGTCGACCTGGTAGGACTTAGAGCCAGGTCCCCGAGCTTCTATCCACTGGAATCTTTAGACTTCCTCAATACAGCTGACATTCATCTTGCTTTCTTTTTTTTGGCCGATGGACCCTCTACATTGGCCGGAGTAGGAAACATTCAACTTGCTTTCTTTTTTTGGCCGATGGACCCTTTACATTGGCCGGAGTAGGAAATGTAGAAATCAGTCCTTTCAATAATATCTTCGTTTTCCTTATACTTCTCGCCAGCGAATAAACCTGGAAAGCAGTTGAGTTCATTCCAAAGAGAAAGTGACTATCGGTATTAACGAAAATGTTGCTCAAAAGGAAATCACGATATACTGTAAAAGTGATATTCATTAAGTGTTGATTTGTAGATGTCATCAAGCTTGTATAAAACAAACATTGATTCTACAAATAATCCATACGCTTGCAGATACCCTTTCTCCCTGGATTCATCTAGCCTAATCTCAGAAAGAATTTTACCCAAGTTGTGTGGCAGACGTCCCATCTCCTTTCTTTTGAACTTGTGTAATTTTAATATTAACTCTTTTACTTCATTAATAAACTCTGCCTTTTCAGCAGATGAGCTTGCGCCCTCACCAAAATGATGACTCAGCTCAAATACTGATTGGAGAAAAATTGTTTTGTGAAATTCTATCCCTGGTACTTGCTCAACAAAATCTACGCCGTTGTAAGATAGTGCCGCGTGACTCAACTTGGCCAACAAGTTCATAATGTTTCCCTTAGCGGCATATCCTTCAGTTACAATGGAGGTAGCATCATTGTAATATCTTTTATCTTTCATTATTTGTTCTATCTTTTCTCTTTTACACAATGCCGATTCCTGATGAGTTTGATATTGACTCTCCCGTTCTTGTATCGAGACGCCAGTTCGCCAAGTTTTTCCTTGGCATAAGTTCGACTTCCTTAGCAATGCTGACACCTGTCGCTAAACACTTTAATTCCCCTGGCCACTCTTTACAGGCCATCAGCCTTTATATTCTTCGTAGTAACTTCCATAAACAAAAAAGAAAGAAAGCAATTCGAGACTTTTCTTATATGGAAATTTAATTCCCTCATCCCTAATGGGGGTCACCCATGCCAGACAGGCCTTAGCAGAGAGGCCAGACTAAAAGTGTCCGGTCGGTAGTGGACCCTCCCAAAGGGACCGGTGCTCGCAATGCAGGCATGTTTTTGACATGGCCTCCATTACGACCAGTACGTCCACCTGCGTGTTTGCCGTACGCAGCGACCCTACTTCTGGGGAAAGGGGGATCCTGGTGGTTGAGGGAAGGCTTTCCGGAACAACACACCACTTTGGCCCCTGCTTCTCGGAAGGATGGGAGGTCTGGATGAGCCCGTCCAGATCAATCGGCTGGTCGTCGCTCCTTGGAGCTTCGGCCATAGGGTTAGGCGCTGCCTATATCTTCCTCGTATCCCTGGTGCCAATGTGCATCCCCTTGTTGGGCTCGGTGGTGGGTGGGGAGCGAGGGAGATAAAACTTTACTCCATTTACTATGGGTAAAAATAATAAGCAGAGCAATCAAAAACAAACTAATAATAGTTATCGTGAAGGGAGACCTAGTAGAAGACCGCCAAGAAATCCGAAGTTTTTGGAGATGAAATTGGCAAGTGGGGAGTCGTTTAAGACCATCTCCCCCTTTTTAATTTCTAAAGAACTCAAACGCCTCGTTGGGGATACGAAACATGTCAAGAGACTCTTTAATGGCAATCTATTGATCGAGGTTGTTAAGGATAGGCAAGCCACCACCCTGCTATCCTTGAAAAAGTTTGCAGGGAAAGCCATTTCGGTTTCTCCCCATGCAACTTTGAACTATAAAAAAGGTGTTTTCATGTGCCAGGATCTGGAAGGAATAGAGGATGAGGATATCATTGCCGAATTGGATGATCAATCTGTTGTTGACATTCGCCGGATCGCTCCAAGGAGGAATGGTGTTCCTCATCCTACAAATTCCTTCATTGTTACCTTTGAGGGAACAGTTTTGCCAGATACCATCTATGTCGGCTATATCCAATGTCACGTGAGACCCTTTATCCCCAACCCGTTGCGATGCTTCCAATGTCAGAAGTACGGCCACACGAGAACAAACTGTCATTTTAATGCAGTCTGTTGTAAGTGTGGCCTGCCTGGACATGAGATGAAAGATTGTTCTAACTAGTTACGGTGTTGTAACTGCAAGGGAGCCCATTCTGCCCTTTCAAGAGACTGTCCTATTTGGCGGAAGGAAAAGAAAATCCAAGAGATTCGTGTACTTGGGAATCTGTCTTTTCCGGAAGCGCGTTAGCAGGTAGAACAAAATGAAGTCCGGAACTATGCAGCAGTGGTTAAGAGTCGTCCTTCTATTAAGTCTGTTGGAACAATGACTGACTTGAGTATCGCAGACTTTTCTTGTGGAACTTCCACCTCCACAGGACCATCTGCTAGCACTAGTCGGACTTCGAAATCAGTTACACCACCTGGAACTCCTCCAAAAACTTCGGAAAGGGAAGAGGGTAAGAAACGCTCGTCAGAGGTGTCACCTTCCTCTGACCCCTCCAAAAAACGTATAGTAGTTTCTACTCCAAATTCTCCAGTTCTGGGGGGAGGGCCAGACTTCCCTTTAAACTTGGACGTGTCTCCTACTGAGGAGATGGAGTTATCCCGGGAGTTTAAACTTTCATCTTAAAACCTCCATCATGGCACTGTTACAATGGAACCTTAATGGATTCTTTTGTCGCTTAGAAGACCTGAAGCTTTTAGTAAATAAGTTCTCCTTCTCCTTATTGGCTTTGCAAGAAACGTTTCTCTTGCCATCCCAGTATCCGACCCTAAAAGGGTTTAATTTTATAAGGAAGGACTATACAATGGGAAATAAAGCCTGTGGCGGTGTTGCCATCTTACTTCAAAGATCCTTGACTTTTACTACCATTAATTTAACATCGAATCTCCAGGCAGTAGCAGTTAGAGTGTTATTCAAAGACCTCCGGATCAATATACGGACGAAACATCTTTGTCATCTCTACTCTGTGAACTTCCAAGCCCCTTTCTAGTTCTGGGTGATTTTAACGCCCATAACCCCATTTGGGGGTCTATAAAGCTCTCTGAAAGAGGATATATGATAGAAAAAGTTTTGAATGCTTTTAACATCAATTTGTTAAACGATGGCTCTCCAACATTCCTCCACTCAGCCAACGGCTCTCTGTCATGCATCGATCTATCTATATCCTCTTCATCTTTTACACCTAATTTAGCCTGGAGCGTATTCTCAGATTTACATGGTAGTGACCATTTCCCGATAAGTATTTCCCTGAGATCTTTATCGTTTTCCAACCCTCTACCACGTTGGAAATTGGATAAAGCAGATTGGCAGGTCTTCCAATCCCATCTACAGTTTGAGAATAAAACACCCTTTCCATCTGTAGATGAGGCTGTAGAGGATTTCACTTCCCGCATCCTCCAAGCGGCAGAACAATCCGTTCCAAAATGTCGATCCTCTTCCATGAAAATACCAGTGCCATGGTGGAATGAAGAATGTGCCCTAGCGGTTCGAGAACGAAAGAGAGCTCTCCGCATTTTCTCCGCACAACCAACTCTCGAGAATCTTATCACTTATAAACAGAAAAGGGTCAGTTGTAAACTAATCATTTCCACAAATAAGAAACTCTGTTGGAGGGATTATATTTCCTCCATTAATAGGAACACCCCTCTTCAAACTGTATGGAACATGATTAGGAAAATAAATAGAAAAAGACTCCCGATAAACTCCCTTCTCTCATTGAAAATGGGCATACACACTTTCACCCGAAGGAGGTAGCTAATATCCTCGGAAGGACATTTGCTGAGGTTTCACAAATAAAACATGACTCAGCCTCCTTTCAAAGACAAAAACGTATTGAAGAATCGCATGTTATAAACTTTAAATCTCGAAACCTCGAGAAATACAATCTACTTCGCGGGAACTGCATTTTGCCCTTCGTTGTTCCAGAGATTCTGCACCAGGCCCAGATGGAATCTTAAAGGCTTTCCTGAAACATCTCACGAGGGAAGCTCATGCTCATCTTCTCTCTTTATATAACTACATTTGGTCATTAGGAGAGATTCCAACTTTGTGGAGAGAAGCAATTGTTATTGCTATTCCAAAACCAAATAAAGATCACTCTTGTCCTTCAAACTATCGACCAATTGCGCTAACCAGCTGTCTATGCAAAGTCTTGGAAAGGATGGTCTCTGTCCGATTTATGTGGTACCTGGAAAAAAACCACCTGCTGTCTAGGTTTCAGTGCGGTTTCCGCAAATCTCGCTCAACTGTTGATCACCTTCTTCGGTTGGAGCATGAGATTCATCTAGCGCAGAGACATAGACAACATGTCGTAGGGGTTTTCTTCGATCTGGAAAAAGCCTACGATACAACTTGGAGACATGGAATAGCAATACTTTTGCATAAGTACGGCCTTACAGGACATCTACCCTCTTTCCTGTGTAATTTCATGGCGAATAGAACATTCCGAGTTCGCGTTGGGTCAACACACTCAGACCCTTTTACACAGGATAATGGTGTCCCACAGGGATGTGTGCTGAGACCTTTCCTTTTCCTCATTGCTATTAATGAGGCTTGTTTACAACTTCCATCTACTGTGAACTATTCCTTGTACGTTGACGATATTGCCATCTACTGTCGAGGATCCTCAATGTTCTTTATTGAGCGTCAACTGCAACTGGCCATTAACAAGCTTGTAACCTGGAGCAACGAAGTAGGATTTAAATTTTCACCCCAAAAAACAAGGGCTTACACTTTTGTTTTTTGAGAGGTCTCCATCCAGACCCAGACCTTACACTTTATGGATCCCCTATTTCAGTGGTGGACTCACATAAATTCTTGGGTCTGACATTTGATAGAAAATTATCATGGCTCCCACATATTCGTAATTTAAAAGCGAGATGCTTACAAGCCATGAATGTTTTGCGCTCCATTTCCGCTACCAAATGGGGTGCGGATAGGAAGATGCTTCTTTTTTTATACGGCTCTCTAGTTAGATCTAAATTGAACTACGGAAGTATTGTGTATGCATCTGCTTCAAAAAGTACTTTGAAGCTGTTAGACCCCGTCCACAATCTAGGCATAAGAATTGCTATAGGAGCGTTCCGAACAAGTCCGGTAGAGAGCCTTTATGTAGATGCTTCTGAACCCCCGTTATGGTTAAGATGAGCCAAACTCCTCCTGAAATATGCTCTTCGCATATATGGTGAAAGTCAGCACCCAGCTTTTGCCTGTCTATTTGGCAAACCTAGAATCCCTCCCCATCACTCTTATAGAAGCATCAACAATTGGTTCCAGAATCTTCTGGAGAGCCTGAACCTCTCATTTCCAGCCATGCATAGCCGAGAGGTCAGAGATGTCCCTCAGTGGATTCTTCCCCAACCAGATATAAACTACAATTTATTCGGTGGGAAAAAATCAAATTTTTTGGAAGCCGAAATTAACGCACTTTTTAAGGTTTTTTTAGAAACGCTTCCTGATGGCTTCCACATATATACAGATGGG
This sequence comes from Rhysida immarginata, assembly GCA_023313115.1. Lineage (NCBI taxonomy): Eukaryota > Metazoa > Arthropoda > Chilopoda > Scolopendromorpha > Scolopendridae > Rhysida > Rhysida immarginata. The sequence continues at coordinate 1,083 of JAHWFO010104308.1, read as the reverse complement.
TCCAAATCAGAGGACGGGGTTGGCTGTGCATTCCTTATAGATAATACTATATTCTCCTATCATTTGCCAAACGAGTTTTCCATCTTCTCAGCGGAATTGGTTGCGTTAGCCAAAGCGTTAGAGTTCTGTTTTCAATATCCAAATTCCAACATCTGGATATTCTCTGATTCTCTGAGCGCTTTGCAATCGTTGGAATCTTTCAATTCTGAAAATCCTTTTGTCAAAAGAATCCAGGAATACCTCTATTTTTTGGATTTCCAGCGTACCAGAATTCATTTTGTCTGGATCCCTAGTCATATGGGTATCCAGCAAAATGAACGGGTCGATAAGGCGGCAAAACACGCTATTACTCAGGTACCGATCTCGGAATTGCTGTCAATCCCCGAGCATTTACACCCGGTGATTTCCAAGAAACTCAAATCTTCTTGGCAGGAGTCTTGGCCTCTTAATCCAGCTAATAAACTTTTTGAAGTCAAGCGTTCCATCACACCGTGGCTATTACCTTGTCTAACAAATAGGCGGGAAGATGTTGTTCTTACTCGGCTTAGGATTGGTCACAGCCGTCTTACTCACACCCATTTACTAAAAAAACCCCCAGCTCCATTGTGTTCTTGTGGAGCAATGCTAACTATTAAGCATATTTTAATCCAGTGCCCTTTACACACTAAGTTACGACGCTCATTAGGTCTGAATCATTCCTTAGATTTTTTGTTGGGGAACAACCCCATAATTTTTAAAAAAGTGTTTCTTTTTTTAAAAATTATTCATGTTTTTAAATTCATATAATCATCTTTTTATTGCTTTTGCATTATATATATTTGATCATTAAGTATAGGTTTCATTTAGTGCCATTTACATACTAATCATATTCATCAGTTTTTATTAGGCGACAACTCAAAAGAAATTAAATTTTAATCATCTATTTTATAGTCAGTTAGTGCCCTTTACACACTAATGATTTATACAGAACCTGTAGAAATATTTCTTATTACGGGAGAACCCTGGAGGAAAATGTCGGTTTTTTAAATTTATTAGGGTTTTTAAAATCTCATAGTCATAATTTTTATTGTTTTTCCATCTTTG
>JAHWFO010104306.1:0-12702 GCA_023313115.1 Rhysida immarginata | reverse complement strand
CCCCCCCCCCCCCCCAGATCACCCGATTTGACCCCACTCGATTTTTGGTTATGGGGATATCTCAAGGACAAGCTCTACCACCGTAGGATCCATAACATTCCAGAGCTCGGGAAGCAATAACGGAGGAATTTCCCAAAATTCCCCTAGACATGTGCAAGAAGGCCTGTGACAACTTGAAGTTGCGACTGGAAGCTTGCATCGCCATGGAGGGCCACATGGTGGACCACTCCATGGAAAACAGGGTGTGACTCTCTTCTTCGATCCTTTGACAATGTATTCCACCATAGTTACATGCAGGTATTAAAATACTTAAGGCATACGGCCTTGTTAAAAATTGTATATATTAATCTGGGCCACCCTGTATATTGATATGCAATCATATCCATCCAGTTTTTTTAAGAACAATACATGTGTTCAGTAAGTTGAACTCGCCCTTATGTTGGACACTTTTTTATTGGAACCATAGATGTCCAACTTAGAGGAGTTTTTACTGTTGGTATTTGTTAATTAAAATAAATAGAAGCTCCAAAGTGGCAGGAACATAGACATATTTTAATTTCTTTATGTATTTTGATCAAAAAAATCTCTCAGAGGTTTTTAGGTGTTGGAATGGGAGATGTTTTGAAGGTAACAATAAAGCTAAAACTGATAGGTTCATATATTTAGATTATAAGAAATTTCTTAGAAAAGAGGGTCTTCTGTATTCTATTTTCAAATGAAGTTTAATGAGACATTACAATAAATTATGGTGGAAGTAATCTTTCTGACCAGTTTTGCCATTTGTTACTGGTTCATCTGGGCAAATTAAAGACTTGCATGCTTCTTATTGTACAGAACAAAGGAGTTATATACAGTTATATGATTGGTTACTATATCTGGAGAATGTGCTTACAACAACCAATGATCGCCTGGACTTATAGTGAGTGGGGGAGGGGAGGGTTCACATTTGTAAATACATGTATGAAAAAAACCAAACAATGAAACATGAAGTAAACAAAATTCAAGCAAACAAATTAATGTTAACCATACAATAAACAAATTATTATAAATTACAGTAGAACTTGGATATAACGAACTCTGTTAATACATAAACTTGCTTAATACGAAATTTTTTCATGTCCCAACCCCAAATGACTATTTTTCTTGTTAAATTCCTATAATATTACGAACGATTTTATTTACAAACTCGGATTTTCCGAAAAAATGTACGCAAAATTCATCTGAAAATAAACTGAAAAACCACTTTTAGGATTTGAGGACTGGGAGTTAATCTGAAATCAGGAGGCTTACAGAGAGAAACTCTCCAGAATTAATTTTAAAGACTCTGTTGATGTTGAGAACGATATAATAATGGCATAGCTGTTAACTGATGAGCCCATTATAGAAAAGATCTTTGAAAACCAGGATGGTGGATCAGAGGAGAATGATGAAGTAAACAAACATTGGCAAAAAGTTCTTTCATCAAACGATCTTTCATGCAAATTAAAAATTTTATTTCTCACTAAAATTGAAGTTGCTGATGAAAAATTTAATTTGCTTCCAGGGTGATTATTTCGAAGGACAATAAAGTAAATGTGGCTCTATCTGTTTTGCATTTTGTTGTGTGAACTCATTCACCGAACTTAATTGTCAGAGGTTGTACATACATAGCATTACACAAATATAAACTGATTCAAAAAAATAAATAAAAGAATTCAACGAGTGGTCGATAGGAGATGCAATCGGAACAATTGAAATCGATTGAAGATGATGGGGTATCAACCAAAGACAATCGAACTCGGAGACTGTTAAATTACGAATTATTTGTGTGAGATAATAACAATATACACTGAGAGACCAATTTATTAGAGACACCCCGCTAATAGCGTGTTGCACCTCTAGCGGCGAGAACTGCCTGAATACATGCTGGCATGGATTCAACAAGGTGTTGAAACCGTTGCGGAGGAATAGCAGCCCAGACTAACATCACACTGTCCCATAATTGGTGCAGTTGGACGGTAATGTGGGAAGGCGTCGGATGGTTCTCTTCACTTCATCCCAAAAATGCTTGATCGGCTTGAGATCGGGCGACCGAGCTGGCCACTGAAGCAGGTGGAAGTCCGCGTCATGTTCCTTGAACCAGTCCAAGACCATTTGAGCACGGTGACAGGGAGCATTGTCCTGCTGAAACTGTCCATCACTACCAGGAAACACAGTCATCATGAAGAGCTACACCTGATCGGCAACAATATTCAAGTAGTGTGTCACATTCAGGGTGTGTCTATGGTTAGCAGAGAACCCAGTGTGTCCCAAGAGAAGACATCCCAGAGCAGCACTCCTTCCTCCACCCATCTGTACGGTTGTCTGCTGACAGGATGAGTCCATGGCCTCATGCTGTCTGTGCCATGTTTGAATATAATGCTCATGCTGTCCGCATGATGAAGTATGACCAGGCGACCTTCTTCCACTCATCCAGTGTCCATTTGCGATGCCAGTGTGCCCATAGCAGTGGCGCTTTCCTATTTTGTGGTGACAGCGATGTTAACCATACTGGCTGCGTGTTGTTAAACCCAGCTCGGTACAAGATGTGCTGCACCGAAATGGGTTGGAATACTCTCTCATTGAACTGCGCTGCAATTTGTTGGGCTGTTCCCATCCTGTTGCTGTGGATGATTCGTGCCAGTCGCCGTTGGCCTTGTTCATCCATGGCTCTGTTTCATCCGAAGTTGTATTTGTTGGAGGTTGTGTTTTGGCATAAGTGCCATTCACGGAATACCCTTGACGCTTTGCACAGGAAAACCCGAGGAGGTTCGCGGTTTGCGAAATGCTCAACTGCACCAGTCAGGCTCCAACAATGATGCCTCGTTCAAAGTCAGTCAAATCCTTGGATTTAACTATATTCAGCCCACTTCTGCTGCTGACTGCAACTTGTGATCCAATGCATCCCTTTTATACACCGTTTCGGCCTGTTCCATTATTTGGGTGTCACTGAGAGGCCGAAAAATTTTCTGTAAGAGGTGTCTCTAATAAATTGGTCGTTCAGTGGTACATTTATAATACCATATATAACGAATAGTATAATCATGGGCAGTTTATCGTGAGTGGGTGTCATCATCCGGGTTTGGTTAAGGAGTTTATGTCCAGTAACCCTGTTTTTGGGGTAAATATCAGTTTGATCCGGGCTTGGGATTGTGTTTATACGATCGGATGAATGATATTATTTATCGTGTCCAGCATTAGATTTCTCTTAAAATTACTTTGGTTACTCAGAATTTTATTCTGATCTTCTCTTATATACCTTCTAATGATCAAGGTTTCATATGTTATGATCTTCTTGGGGTCACTGACGAATTTCAACACTGAACTAATTTCTTCCATGGGTCCGAAGTTGTGTTTTCCATTGAATGCAGATTTTCGGTCACTGTTGATCCATGATCTATGATGTTCTCTGAATGACCTCTTCGTGGATCCGATGTAGTAGCATCCACAAGAGGGGCAAGTAAGGTTATAAACACCACAGTCGAGAACTGATCACCCTTGTTTTGTTTTTCCTTGGGGTTGAGGACATATTTACATTTATGACTTCGGGTCCTGTGTCATAAACTCTCAACTGATGTTCGCAACTCTCATGACTTCAGATCCTGTGTAGGTGAAGGTAGCGAATTTTAATGGCGATGTCCCGTTTTGTTTTCTGAAATATGGCTCTGGTAAACTCGTCAGGAAAACCGTTGGATCTGGCTACCTCGTAAGCCAGACTTATTTCGTCTTCTTTGTCCTTCTTTGTTATCTGGTACGTGAGGGCCCCGTGGAATAGGTACCTCAACGCTACTGATTTATGCTGCTGTGGGTGGTTTGAACTAAAGTTAATAATGATGTCTGTGGCTGTCAGCTTCCTGTAGACAGTAAACTCCAACTTTCTTTCCTTTGTATTTTTGCGCATTGACAGGTCAAGGAAGTTATGCATCCATGTTGTTCTTCCTCCATGGTATAAGGTATATTGCTGTGAAAATTGTTGAATTTATCCAGGATGGTCTTAGGCTCCATTCTCTCAGGGTCTAATATGATTATAGTATCATCCACATATAGTTTGTAGAATATGATTGTGCCATCCTTCACTAGGGGGTAATATGTTTCTCCTCTAGATGCTGTAAGAATATTTCAGACACAATCGCACTGATAGGGGAGCCCATCATTATGACCGTCAGGATGTTAAAAAACTTCTCGTTGAAGCTGAAGTAATTTTGGTTCTGTATAGCCTTAAGTGTGACAATGCTGTTTTTCGTGAGGAGTTCTTCAGTGGTTTCACTGAAGGGCACGTTAGAATATAGGTTGATAATGTCCAAGGAAACGAAGAACAAATCCTTATTAGGACTGAATTGTCCCAAATCTTCTATGAGCTGTGTGCTGTTCATAAGTGCATATTTGTTGTCCTGTGGGCATATGTTTTTGATGACATCTGATACCTTCTTGGCCAGCTGATAAAATGTAGATGAAATACAATTGATTACCGGTTGGATCGGGTGTGATACCTTGTGGATCGCGTATTTTAGGCGGAGAGGGCTTGTTACGCACGACATATTTACCGAATTCTTGTTGAGGTACATGTGCCCATCGGTCATGGTGGAAGAACCCTAAAGTTAAAAGAATTGTAGGGGAAATATAAGAATATCACCTACAAAGTGATAATGTTATTTTTGAACTTGTGTAAACAGTGTCAAATGAAGCAAAATACTCCGCAGAAAGTCTTTGTGAAATCGATTTTGTCAACTGAGCTTAATTCTAGGTGTCAATTGGACTTAATCGATTTGCAGTCACATGCGGACAGCGAATATAAATTAATTTTGGTGTATGAAGACCATTTACCAAAATTTGTTCAACTTAAACCATTAACCTTCCGTCAGGCGCAGTACTGTTTGTCACATCTTCAGGCGCAATGAGCCTGTTAGGTACATTCCATTAAAAGATCTGATTGTAATCATAAAACCTTTTTTTATTTTTTTAAATCATCCTTCCATTACAGAAAAACGTTTTTTAAGAGTTTTCTATTAATTTAAAACATAGGAGTTATAAAAAAATGATAAATTCACAAAATTTACAAGAGCAGTATAATTGAGAGGGACAGTATGCCTGATAGGCTCATTGCGCCTGAAGATGTGACAAACAGTATTGCACCTGACAGAAGGTTAAAAAAAGATGTAAAATACAGTAGAACTTGGTTAAATGAATAAAATAATTCAATTTAGTGAATCGATTTTGAAAAAATACATGCCTCAGAAACTTTGCAAAATTAGTTGCAATGCACCTGACAGAACACTTTTATCACTGTCCTCAATCAAAAATTTTTGACAAGAACTAACGAATATGTATGAAAAGGTCACTAAATAAGAGACAGCTATTCAAAGTTTCAAGTGTTTCTGGCATCTAGGAGGGTGAAGACGATCTATAATAAGAGAGCTTGCCTATTAGATCAGTTGCACCAACGGAGGGTTAAAGACAAAAAGGGCCAAGGAAGTGGCATAAGGTCCTAGAAAAAAGTATAGAGCTGGGATGAAAATGCAAATAAATGTAGCAAATCCATGCTGATTTTGTTGCTTTTTTATAGACATGAATTAGATGATACAAAACGTTGTTTCCAGGAGCATTTAACAACGAATAAGGAATCAAATGCAAATTAACAGCCATTATGCCAACCTACCCTCTTGCAAGGTGGAAAAAAGTTTAGCATGTTTTATTAGTTGAAAGGATTATTTAAGGTGATGAAAGTATACAGCAACATCATATGAGAGCATATACCACACTGTTTGTGTAATATAACATCAAAATACAAGATGCCAAAAGGGCAACATCTTTCAGAGTATGAAAGAGGGCAAATTGCTGCTCTAAGGGATGTGGAAAGACTGGATCTAAACTTTTTTCCAACTTGCAAGTGGCTAGGTTGGGATAATGGCTATTAATTTGCATTTGATTCCTTATTCGTTGTTAAATGCTCCTGGAAACGTTTTGTATCATCTAATTCACGTCTATAAAAAAGCATCAAAATCTGCATGGATTTGCTACGTTTATTTGCATTTTCATCCCAGCTCTATACTTTTTTCCAGCACCTTACCATATGTTACAAGTTTTTTTAACTTTCAGTGCACCAAGTATCTTAGATAACGGGCAAGAATTCATAAACCGGGTTATTTCTGAAGTTTGTTCGATGTAGAATGACGTAAAAATTGTGCAAGGTAAACCTGGCCAAAGCCAATCGCAAGGCTCCGTAGAGAGAGCAAAGAAAAATATCTTACCTTCTTATCACTGTAGTGTGAATGTTATAGTCTCTGCTGCAATCACCTTTTGTAAAAGTATTAATAAAGTTAGCAAATATCAATAATTCAATTAATGCTCATGATCTTTAATCCATAGACCTACTATTATGGTTTCTAGTTAAATAAAATTAATTATAGACATGCAATCTATCCCTCCCTCTCAGTAAATCAATTATTGTGGTTAAGAATAGTTCTATAGAACTAGTCTAATTCCCTGGATTGCTATACTTATGACGTTCTTTGCAAATACATTTATTTCTTACTCGTGTATAGTGGTTCTTTTAGAAATTTAAGTTTTAATGACCGATTGTGCTGCAATAACAAAGTAACTTTTTTGATTTACTCTGATTACAACTCACTTAATTGGGTCTCTCCTCACTACTTCTAAAATGAAATCACCAGGGAAATACTGGAAAAACAATACAAAAGATCTTTATTCAGTATTATGAGGAATTTTTAATGCAAAATTTTAAGGGTTAGTAAGTTAATAAATAAAGAAAAATATACAGGGTGTTTCTAAATTATCTTCCGTATTATACAAGATTTTTTTTATTTACAAAGAAAAACTCAAAAAGTTTCTTAGTATGCCTTAATAAATTTCAATGTGCCCCCTATTTATGGTGTGAAGGACATCAAAGCGAAACTCTATTTCCTCCCAAGTTCAGGCTAGTATTTCGGGGGTGATCTCGGTGATTGTTTCAATTATTCTGTTCTTGAGAGTTTCAATGTCATCAACGTTGGTCTGGAAAGTTCATATCAAGGCACTGCCTAACTTGCAGGGTGAGGAGGTGCTCCATCTTGTTGGTAGACTATGTTGGGCTGCAGTTCTTCCACCTGTGAAATCAGGTAGATCTCCAGCATATCTAAGTAGCTTGCAGCGGTAATGGTGTCGTCAGCAAAAAGAAAGATCTGATTACTCGATCATGCATTAAACTGCACAAAACATTAACCTTTGGGCTGTCGCGTATATGCTTTCTTAGAACGTGGGGGTTTTGTGAGCCTCAAATGCAGCAGTTGTGTCGGTTTACTGCTCCGGAAGTATGGAATGTTGCCTCATCAGAAAACAAAATGTCCTCAAGAAAGGTGAGATCATTGTTGATTTTTTTAGAGCATATCCTCAGCAAACTTTTTGCACTTCGGTCAGTCATCTGGCTTCAGTTCATCCATCATCTGGATTTTGTAGGGCGTAAGACGAAGGTGGTGCTTCGCTATTTTATGTACGGATGTCATTGGTATATCCAGTTGACGAGCCGCTTGGCAAAGTGATTTACGGGGACTACGATCGAACGCCTCCCTGACCTTTTCTACTCTCTGTGGTGTTGCTAAAGGTCTACCAGCACCCTTTTTGTGTAATAAGCTCCTTGTGTATAAAAATTTTTCATGCCATAGCTTACTTGACTTATAATTTGGAGGATCTTTTTTAAACTTTGTTTTAAACATTCTCTGAACTGTAATCATCGACTTAAATTCAACAAGCCATAACACGCATTGAGGTTTTTCTTGAACACACGTCTTGCGAAAAATGGAACAATGCTCCAACAATGGTATCATGTGCCAACAGCGTGTTTCATTATCAACTCACATGAGGCTAAGAAACTTTTTGAGTTTTTCTTTGTAAATAAAAAAAAAATCATGTTAAAATCTGTAATAGTTTTTGAGTAATAAACATGTATAATATGGGAGATAATTTAGAAACATCTTGTGCAACAAATAAACAACTAAAATAGTGATTGCTCTTAAATGAAAGTATTCAATATGCTTGGGAAACTGTCTCTTTTAGTCCTTACAAGTTTGCTATTTAGTATCTTTAAAAATTTCAGGATCTTTCACTTGTACTAAAACACGTAAATGCGAGGGTCCAATAAAATTTATAAATTGCTTATCTTTCACACTCATCCGTATGGTTCATAGCAGGCTGTTACCTGTAGAAGGTTGACACAATGGTTCTGATGTCGTCTCACACATTGACACTGGTTGTACCCCGTAACATCGTTGCTCGTGTACGTGATAGTCGTTACAGCTTGGGTGTTCTGAGAGAGCTCCAACGACTTCTGTCTGTACCTCAGACTTCGATCCTTAGCTCACCTCTCCCCTTCGGCATTTAGCAGTGGGTTGCTCTCAGCTCACTAAAGCTTAAGCTCTCAGTGTCACAACTGCTTGTGTTTGTTCCTTGTAGGCATGTTTATGACAGGTTCAACTGAATTGGTTTATGTTAAAACAACTCAGTACTGTCGATACATGCCCAAATAGCTATACCTGTCTGATGAAGTTATCTTGTCCCATGCTCCCCATTCTCTATTGCCTTAAAACAACTGTATCTGACCGTATGTAATGAGACAATGTCGCAGGCGAACAATCTTGAGTGTTCAAAGATTTTACTCAGAAAGAGAAAGTTCTGTGCTTTCTCTGTTTATAGCTTCTCAATAGTGCTTCTGTTCCCCCTCGTCTGACCTCACCTTTCTCATTCTTTATAGGTCAAGATTGTAGTTCGTCCTGAAACTGCTCAGCACCCGATCACCCCCCCCCCTTTGTGGTCTATCTTGCAATGGATATTCTCCATTGCCATAAAAACACGAGACCGTGCTGGCTCTATCTCCCCTTTTCCTGCTCGGGCAGAGGATCAACACTAAAAAAAAAATTTAGAAATTTAATATTTGTGCAAAATTAAATAAATTTAATTTATTTACATGCAAGAATTTTAACCCCTGAGTGGATGCCCCCTTACCGTGGGTCAGGGATTTGGGTGCTTCAGGGATTCTGTGAGCTATGCTGGTTATAGCATGGCTACTTTAGGGTCACCCTTACCAGAAAGGTCATGGTTGAGAAGTGAGACGAAGAGTATCTAAACAAACAGATATCTCATGATGTCGAGGAATGAGAGAAACATATGCATCGGGTGTGGCACAGGTTAAAGTCACCCGCGTTCGGGAAACGGCAGAGGCTCTCATTCGAAAATAGTCGACAGTCTCCCGGCTGTTATCTCGGAGCAATGCCTCCGAGACGCCCCACCAGTGCACTCGCTATGCGCTTGGGGAAACGGTCGGGGGCAGCGCATGCCTTTACCCAGGAGGAGAAACGGGTAAAGCGACAACGGGATCGGGTGCTGTCAATTGGCACTTGGAACGTATTCTCCATGACAGGAAAGGAATCAGAGTTAGAGGAGGAAGCCAAACGGTATCGACTGGATATCATAGGTATTACCTCTACGAAACGTCCGGGTTCTGGAACTGTGGACTTAAAAGGAGGGTGAAAGCTTTTCTACTCTGGTGTCGACCCTAACATGACTGCCCAGGCGGGAGTGGGGATACTCACAAGTCCCCAGATGGCAGATTATGTTGCAGATTGGACCCCCTTAGGTGGAAGACTGTGTCTGTCTCCTAAGGCTTCAGATAGGGAAACGGTCTCTCTCTCTATTCGTTGCATATGCTCCGAATGCGGCCACAGAGAACCCACTTTTTCTAGATGAAGTTGATGCTGCTCTTAGCAGGAGAGGGAGTGCAGATTTTGTCATCCTGATGGGCGACTTCAATGCTGATGACCAAACGTGGAAAGGCGTGATTGGGAGGAATGGTGACCCCGATTTAAATGCGAATGGGAGATGCTTGTTGGATATCTGTTGCAACAATGGACTTTCCATCACAAACACCTTCTTCCAGCACAGGGATGTCCATAAGTATACCTGGTACAGGGATGCAATGTACCAGAAGTCACTGATTGATTTTGTAATTGTTTCAGCCGACTTATTCCGATCAGTGTTGGATACTCGTGTTGTCTGCACTTTGCAGTTCTCTGAATCCATGCCAACCAAGTGAAATACTAGGTTCACACAAACTTGGCGCATCAAATGGGAGGCATTGGAGGATAGAGCTGTGAGGAAGACCTTTGCAGATAACATTTCTTCAAGTTTCAAAGAACTACCCAGTGATTGTGGTACTGTTGAAGAGGAGTGGCAGTTGTTTAAAACTGCTGTGATTACTTCGACTGCATTGAGCTGTGGTCGTAAACAGCTGAGTGTGGCGTAGGGCGGTGAGAAAAGGACTGCATGGTGGAACGGTGAAGTCCAAGAAGCTGTCAAGGCAAAGAAGGAAGCCTATTTGCTATGGCTTGCAAGTAAGTCAACTTCGAGTCGAGTGCGGTACACTGAGGCGTGAAAAGCAGCAGCAAAGACAGTATCAACAGCTAAAGCCAAGGCCTGGGAGAAGTTCGGGGAGAAATTGGAGGCAGACTATGGTTCAGCAAATAAGGTGTTCTGGCAGACCCGTGCGCCGCCTCTGTGGAAAGAAGTCTCTTTCATCACAAACTACATGTATTAAGAGTTCAGATGGGAGGCTTCTGAAAACGGAGGAGAGTGTATTGCATAGGTGGAAGGAATACTTTGCATCTCTTCTTAATCCGGTGACAAGAACGACTGAGGCATATGAGGTGCACCTTGGAGCGGAGAATAGTCACGGTAGTATCACTGAAACAGAAGTCAGATGGGCAATTAAGTCCCTGAAGACTGGCAAAGCTGCAGGTGATGATGAAATCTGGTACGAGATGTTAAAGGCCTTAAATCAGGATGGTATCCTGTGGCTGACTCGAGTGTGTCAGGTTGCTTGGATATCTGGACAGGCCCCTAAGAAATGGCAGACAGGAATTGTGATCCCTATCTTCAAAAAGGGAGATCAGAGAGATTGCAACAACTATCGAGACATCTCTTTGCTCAGCATTCCTGGGAAAGTGTACGCTAAGTATCTGGAGAAGAGAAGTCGGGAAATAGTCGACTCCACACAGTCGGGGGAGCAGTGTGGTTTCCGACCTAGTCGAAGCACGATGGATCACATCTTTGCTCTAAGGCAAATCTTTGAGAAATCCTGGGAGTATGCAAAAGAGGTCCGCTTGCTTTGTGGACCTCGAAAAAGCATATGACAGAGTTTCTCGGGAGAAGCTCTGGCAAGTGTTGCAAGAGTATGGAGTGGAGTGGCAATTACTGGTTGCTATCATGTCTCTGTACGAAAGCTCTGAGATGTGTGTCCGGATAAATGGCATTAAGTCAAGACTGTTCTCCGTGGGTGTTGGACTCCGCCAAGGGTGCGTACTGTGGCCCCTCTTGTTCATTATCTTTATAGACTGGATAGACAGGTGATGAGCGTGTTTGTGTGGGCGACTGCCTGGTGGAGAGGTTGCTCTTTGCTGACGACCTTGTCCTCCTTGGGTCTTCGCACGAACCTTCAGCATGCACTAGACCGGTTTGCAGCCAAATGTGAAGAAGCTGGGATGAAGATGAGTTTGGCTAAAGCCGAGATTCTGGTCCTTTCAAGACAGCCTGCTCAGTGCGCTCTTCATGTTAGGGGAGCCTCATTGAGACAGGTGGAGAAATTCAAGTATCTCGGGATTGCATTCACGAGTGATGGACGGCAGGAGAAAGAATTGGATGCTCGGATTGGTGCATGTCAGATGTGAACCGTGGTGATCCGTGGTAACGAAATGCGAGCTGGGTAACAAAGCCAAGTTCTCAGTCTTCAAATCTATCTTTGTCCCCATTCTCACCTATGGTCATGAGGCTTGGGTAATGACCAAAAGAGTGCGATCGCGGGTACAAGCGACCGAAATGAGATTTCTGAGAGGTGTGGCAGGTGTTATCCTACTAGATAGAGTGTACAGCAGCACAATAAGGGAATCTTTAGGTGTTGAGCCACTACTTCTCCGCATTGAGAGATCACAGTTGCGCTTGTATGGCCACGTGATACGGATGCCGCAAACTAGTCTTCCTAGGCAGTTATTTTCCAAGCCGGTGGGTTAGAGACCAAGGGGTCGGCCTAGAACCAGGTGGCTAGACTACATGGAGAATTTGGGTTCGAGTCGCTTGGATATTACCAGGGAGGACATGCGCCTGATGGCGGAAGATCGCGGTCGCTGGAGATCCTCCATAGAGCTGCTGCCCCCGCGACCCTACCGGATAAGCAGGTTTGAAAAGTAAGTAAGCAAGAATTTTGATTAGGTGACCCAATCCAAGAATAATTTCCCCTAACTAGACAAACAATTTTATAATAAACTGACATAGATTCTTATACAGATGTAAATAATAAAAAAGACAAGTGTGGATAATTGTAATGGTAAACTTAGAACTAATAAAAAACTCTTTAACCACAACGATAATAGATTGAAAACCAACAACCTGATACTGGAAGTACTTTTCGGAAGCAATTGCTTCCATCATTCAGCAGCCCAGGAGCACCTCAAAGAAACTGAGAGAACTGCCTGTGTCTTGAAACAGCTGAGTATTTATAAGGAACAACAACCAATAAAAGAAAAGCATAAAAATCACTTTCTCTGATTGGTTACTTGGGTCAACCAACGAATTAGAGGGGAGTCGCTGATCGGGCCTCTATCTAGGTTAAGTAATAAATTACTATCCGATTGTTGGATAGCAATG
>JAHWFO010104302.1:4723-16082 GCA_023313115.1 Rhysida immarginata | reverse complement strand
GGGGGTTCCCATTTAAGTTTTTTTTTTTTTACTCCTCCCTCTCCCATCTCCAGGGTGTGGGGGTGGGGGGGTCGAGTTTGGTATCATTAGATGTCACCCTTCGAGACGAACATTTTTCATTCCACACTTTTTTTGATCCGATGTGTGGTTCTCGAGATATTTCAATGTCTTCAGATAAATTGAACACCCGGTATAATCTGCATAAATAATAAATTGATATATATTAATTTCTACAAGGAGAAATATAACCATGAAAATAAAGAAAGGACTTATTTGCTGTTTGATCTGTTCTCTTCTCAGAGTCCAAAAGGAGGGAGTGCAATGGAAGTGATGGCTTCACATGGTGTTGTATTTATGAATTTCTTCAGAAATTAGCTCGAGTCCAATTCGATTAGCTCAAAGAGCTTTAAAATCATATGCGTGGCCAGTCTAATGGTACGTTTCTTTGTAAATGGCTAAAAAACTTTTTTAAAAATGCACAATGAAACATTGTAGCTGATGCTTTCCTAAACAAGATGCCATGTTTCTTTGAAAGCCACCATTCCATTTTGCACGTGCAGATTAAGATTGCATGAATATATGGATTGCATCAAAACCAAAACCTCCATGATGCACTATAGCACAGTTGTATATGATTATGCATGCTTGAAAACCAGCTTTAATATTGATATTTTTTATCCTTTTTTTAATACAGCATAACTATTTTTGGATGTAAGAGGCATAACTATTCTTTGGCTGTTCATTAACAAAAATTTTTTTTTTAATAGGAAGTCATGACCATTCTCACGATTCCAGTCATAGTCATTCCCACGTTGAAGATAGAAATTCTTTAACACACAAATTAGCATCAAATTCTGTTAATCACACTCATAATCATCACCACCATGGTCATTCTCATGGGTTAGGTAGGAAGCTATCTTTACCTGTTCTAGTTAATAATGTACCTTTCTTTTTAATGGTATTTTTATTCATTTCAAAGTGGGTTTCTGTTTTTAATAGTCTTTCTTTATTTTTAAACCTGCATTGTCTTAAATAGTTTCATTGTACTATGTGTATACATTATAACACACAAATTGCCTTTAAATGTGTATTACAGAAGGTTTACTGAAAATTAAAGAAAAAGATCAACTTTTCCTAGAAGTAAAAAGATTTTTTGTTTCCTTGGTGTTTTTTAAATTTGTTTAGCAGATCGGCCTCACTTCATCTTTATTATTTGTTGTTGAATCATGAATCTAGGAGAAGTATATCGTCCCATGCCTGTTTAATTGCACATTTCATCTCGGTAAACTTTTCCGTTTGAGTATATGCTTCACATCACATCAGACCATAGATTCTCAATCTGATTGAAATCCAAATTTTTGATATTGGTTTAAACAGTGTATTTATTGATTTAATCACTTTGAAATATAAGTCAAGGCTATTCATGATGATTAAATTCAGTCTTCACTGTTTGTTCTGAATGATAAATGTGAATGATAGGGCTTCATTAAGTGGTTAATGCAAATGCGTTTTTATTATCCTAAAAACTCCATACTGTGTTTACAGATATTCATCTCGTAACATTGCATTGATGAGTCTCTAAATAGTTATTGTTGACTCTTAAATGAACCATTTTTGATCTCGTATTTTAAATAAATTATTTCATTGTTGAAAAGTCATTGATTTCTTAATGTAGCATGGGCAATTTCTAGGTAAGAATTTGCTTGTGTGGTGGTTTTCAATACAGGGTAATTCAAAGTGAATGATACAAAAAGAAAACGTCAACACCTGTTACAGTGAATTTACTTCACAAAAAAAATGAAAAAACATGGAAAGGTTAACTCTCCAAATTTCATTTGAAAAGTTAGCCATTTCCAAACTGCTCATTAGAAACAGCATCAGCTTATTGCATACTAGAATAGGCAAAAGCATCATCGGTAACCATTGGTCAGAGACCTTTCCAGACCAAATTTGCAGACCTCATTGTGATGTCCTATGTCCACTTAGTCATGGGACTACTGCTCACTAATGTGTCACATCCCATCCAGCCGGACAAAGAGCTGTAAGACTCCAGCAAGATGTTGAGCCATTCCCTCTGGATTGCCATCCACATATCTTTAGTATTGATAGATGATAGATCTTGGGTGCACAGGGACCTCCACAATATGTCCCATGAATGGGGTTAATGTCTGGGAGTGAACTGGCTGCACCATTTGTTGTTCTTCTGAAAGCTCCTCATATCACTTCTGCACAATGACATGGAGCATTATCCTGCTGGAAGACTTCTATGAAGGACTGTAAATGGTTACCAAGCAGCTCAACGTACTGGGAAAAGTATCCTATACCACTGTGGAACCACCACCGGCCTGCATGATGCCATGTTGGCAACTTTGGTTGTTAGCATAACCACTTTCCAGTCTTCCAAGGTCCATGTAATGTGTTCATGAGTCCAGATAATCTGCTGTGTCTATTGTTGCTGCATTAGCAGTGGCAGTCTGGTAGGTCTTCTGATACCATAACTGATGGATGTTAAAGCACATCGCACTGATATGGGCCTGGTATGCCTATTATATATGGCAGTGATATGTGCTGTGGCTTGTTGGCTAGAATGGACATTCTAGCCATATGCCAATGGTGACTGTCGCAGAGCAATCATACTCAACCACTGCGTTGTCCATGGTGAGTGGTAATGCCTTTCAGAAGGTTTTCCCTGTGCGTACAGGACACCTTGAATCGTGGAATGTTGAATTTCTGAACAACCTCAGAAATGGCATGCTGCTTGTGCATATTTGAACTTGGATAGTTCTTGTCGCCTTACCATGTTCATAGCTACAGGGATACAAATAGATAAAGTGTACATGGGTGCAACCATTATATGCTGTTAGTCAAATGTACATTGCCAATTTGCATAGTTATCAACCTTTAGGTGACTTTTGGTTTTTAATTGTAAATGTATATAGCAGTTATCAGAATTTCTATAACGACTGATGATTGCAGTTGAAACTGGTCTTAATAAACTCATTATCTGTTGTATAAGTGAGACCTCTTTGTGCTTTAAGTAATTTTTTTTGCCTGAAATCTGCATTCGTCTTTGTATGTAGTTCAATAATTATAAGCATAGTATAAAAATAAAAAGGAAATAACATATCTGTATTAGTTCCTTACAAGATGTAAAGAATACAGGTAGCACTGTCCGAGAGGAAAACTAACTGGCACCCCATCTGGTGTTGGTAATTGGAATATTGCCAGTTTCATGACGTCACAAGGACCAATTTTTAAAAACTGTTATGAGGAATATTGTTTTTACACATGAAAATGCAATCATGTGCAATTCCCACTTGCAATAATACAAAAGATAAGAATGTTTCCATTTTTCATTTCCTCAAAGATCCAGATTTAATTTAAAAATAGTTCATATAATGCAAATTGTATAAAAATATTTGTAGCACAACTGCAGTGATTTTCTCGAACCACTTTAAAGACTGCTCTAACCATTCGTAGGAGGATGTACGAATTCAGTCGGGGAATATACGAATTCATTCTTTTCATAATCATAGTCTTTAAAATTATTAGAGCAAGTTGTGGTACAAATATTTTTATCCAATTGGCATGACATTAACCATTTTTGAATTAAATTTGGATCTTTGAGGAAATGGAGAAAGGAAACATTCTTATCTTTTGTATTAAATTTTGTGTTATTGCAAATGGTAATTGCACATGATGGCATTTTGGTGTGTAAAATAAGTATTCCTTGTAATAGTTTTTAAAGATTGGTCCTTGTGACGTCATGAAGCTGGCAATATTCCAATTACCAACACCAGATGGGACGACAGTCCGTTTTCCTCTCGGATGCCGCTACCTGTATTCTTTATATCTTGATTCCTTATATTTATTGGCGTTTGGGAAATTGCCATTCCTTTTATTGCATAATTAAATTTCGCTGTCACTCCTGAAATTTTGAAATTAGCCTCTTCTTGCAGCATGACAAAGTTTTTAAATATGGGGGTTAATCTGCTTTCTGCACCTACAGGTAATAAAATTTTGGGTTAAAAAGGTTAAAATTTTAATCTGAACTTTAATAGTTTATTAAATTTTTTTCAGGTTTAGGTGATGATCATGAATGTGATAGTCATAATCATAATTCAAAGATCAATGCATCACATCAAATAATGCATGGTGAGCTATTACAACCTTTTTAATGTCCATTCACATGCCATCTGAATCCAATTTGTATTATTAATGATTAAACTGTTATGTTACAGGAGTTTTTCTTCACATCCTTGCGGACACACTAGGCAGTGTTGGTGTGATTGTTTCAGCCATATTAATGAATCAGTTTGGTTGGATGATTGCAGATCCTCTTTGTTCCATGTTCATTGCATCTTTAGTTGGAATTAGGTAGGCCAATCAAATGATTTGCAACGCCCTTACTGTTATTGAAATGACATACGGTTTGTTACAGATGAAACTTGTTCGTTTTTTTAGTGTGCTGCCACTTTTGAGAGATTCTATTTATGTCTTGATGCAAAGGACACCAAAAGAATTGGATAGTTATTTACCTGGTTGTTATTCCAAGGTATAGAATATTTTAAGATTTTTACTTCATAAAAGTCGGGGTGTTTTGTGTGTGTTTGTGTGTTCACGATATCTCTACAACCGCAAAACTAAAGCATGCGTAAAAGGCCAACAGAAACCACAAAGCAGAAAAAATTATGACACCATTCTTGGTTTAGTCTTTTCTGCCTGACTGAAAATTTCTGCTCTTTGGAGTTGGGTTGAGTTCAACTTTCGCGGCAGAAAGCAGGACAGAACTGGTTGCTCAGCCAATAGGAAATCGATCTTTGCAGTGACATCATTATGATGTTCTCTCTTTCTCACAAAATAAAAACATCGGACACTCAGCTCACGAAAATGAAGAAGCTGAGAAAGAAAATTGATGTGGAAGTGGTAATATAAGAGGTGTGAAATATACAGTGCGAGCCAAAAGTCTGTACTCCCTCCCCTTCTATGTTGGATACAAATGCAGTTATGCGAATTCCAATAAAAGGAGTGAATAGGAAGTTGAGGGTGCTTTTCTCATGGTGGCACTTAACAGAGTTGTCAACATGCAAAATTAGGACATATGCAAATCGTATCTACTAAACCATAGGAGTTACACAAAAAAAAATAAATTACAAACTTGTTCGGCATCAAATAAGCAACAAAACAAAAAAAAAGTTTTCAAAATCCTATGAACGGATCACCCAAAAACCTCATTGCAATCTCTGCAACATTAATACCTTGATTCTTGTAAAGATTGAGGAAGGGATGAGTGGCCTGTAGGGAAAGCAAAAGCAACAGGGTCCAAAGATCCTGGGTTCAAGTCCCAGGAGTAACTAATGAGTTTTTTCCTGCTTAATTACATTTGCCAAGCATGCAAATTATTTCATGTAGTATCCATACCCTGTTCTGGAAAGTTCCACAAATTATCATGAAGACAACCAGTTTCCTATGCATTTGTTATAAGAAGGTATGTTGAAGCTGAAACAAGATCAGACCAAAGCACGATACGCAGTACACTGCTCAGGAAATGATCAACATGGTTCTCTGCTTTGGTAAGACAAGGCAAACTCATGCAACAGTTAGGTTGTATCAAGAAAGATGCCCTAATCAACGCCATCTAACCTGTCGTGCAATCGAATTATACATTGGTTGCTAAATGCAGGAACTGTCCATCACACCAGCGTCAAGGTCGACCAAGGACAAAGACCGATGAGAAAACTACAGTAGCAGTCTTGGCAGCAGTTGCTGCAAACCCTCACATAAGCAGTAGAGCAATTGCACTAATATATTGGAAGAAATTTTGAGTAATAGTTTTGAATTTACCTTTTTATCAACACTTGTTTCTTACAGTAGTAACTCTTCTACATTTTCTAACAACGTTTTAATTCATGAACTTTGCACAGTGGAGAGTGATTTGTCACTATTATTTTTTATATGCATGAAAATATTCCAGTAAATGATGTAAATGAAGTGACATGTTGAAATTATTGCATTATTATTTTTACTTGCAATTTTTAAAAAATGTTATGTTGTTTTTCTTTCTTTTTGCTTTTTATTTGTTTTTATAAAACGATATGTTCTGTGTGTCTGTGCTGAATTAACAAAAAAAAAAAAAAAAAAAAAAATTTTAAAAAAATTTTCCGGGATAATGCCTGGAAAAGTGCTTTCGTCTTTCATTGAGTTTTAAATCTCAGATTAAAAAGAATAAATGAGAATTTCTGCCATTACTCGTTATTCCGATCAATGAGTCGAATACTCGGGAACTAGTAAAGTGATGAACCTGAAGTTCTTAGGGAGTAGAGGGAACATTAGTTCCTAAATTCTGTCAAAATTTGATAGAATTTGGCTGAGTATTTTCTCAGGTATGTGCTGAATGGTGCTCTATGTTGCTAACAAACATCAACATGTTGACTGTACCATTTCCAATCCCTTATTCCCTCACCTCACATCCACAAATGACATCAGAGGCCATTGTGCAACTTTCCCATTGAATTAATCAAATTAAATTGAATAAACAACAATTGAATACAAAAATTCTATATGATGTCTGATGAAGAATAAATGAACTGTGTATTGTGTGCAGTCGAAGCTGACCGTTTAGATCGATCGACGGCTTTGTTGCAGTACGAAAATGCCAAGTTACAACAAGAGATGGTGCTTGGATAGCAGACTTCTCTTTTTCTCATCCATTTACGTTTCGGCCATGTGAGACCCCTACAGAAGTGGAATGTAAAAGAGAAGAAAAATATATGCCCTGGTTTCTGCTTATGGGAACCACGCTTAACTGGTGTTAAACTTTGCATAATGTTTTGATACAATCTGGGAAAGGTTTTTAACTGCCATGCAATGGATTTATTCACGTTGTCGCTGTGAAAAATTACACCATTTTCCTCCTTAGATTTGAGATTGTTAGTTCGAATCCAAGCTTGGATGACGTAAACTCTTTTGTTGTTTGCATAAATTTTCCATGAGGTCACCCTTCTCGTTAAACTGGCCCAGAATTAAAGTGACACTCTTTTCATCTTCCTCAACTGGCTCATGCTGTCTACTAATTTTGCCATCACGTGATGAACCTTTGAATATACCTCAGCTCTAGGGCATCGGCACCTGAATGATGTAGTGTGATATTTTTATACAGTTTAAGTCTGACTTTGTTTTTTCAAGTTTTTCTCCCTCTAAACTTGTATATTCGTTCGAGTCATCTAGAATTTGGGTTTGTTTTATTTTTTATGGGAATAACCCTGAATAATTCACAGGTGAATAGGGTTTTTAATGGATCTTAATGATTTGCAGTAGGTTGCATGATGGGTTTTATGAATGAAAAAGCATGTTTTTCATATAGCGGGCTTTGCTTTATTCAACCAACCCAAGTTAATTGTTCAAAATTGAAATTACTTCATCCCAAATGTTTAGAATTGATGTACGAGGTGCATTATTCATTTTGTAGATTTTACAAAAAAACAGTGATGCCCATTTATTTGTTTAATTAATAACTATGGATGAATAATTAAGTATAAAATGTGGCTGTGGGTTTTTTTTTTTTTTTTTTCAGTATTCATAGTTGAGTGATTTCACTCATCCTTGTTTCTTTGTAGTGTTTTATAGTATTGGTTCGGTTAATCCCCTTTCTGTACTGTATATGCTATAGGAATAAATGTGATAATTTTAGGCAGGAAGAAAAGGATGTGGTTGCTATAAGTGTAATAGAAATTTGCTTCTTGTGACTGTTAATTAGGGTCTTCTCATATTACATTAATTCCTCTTCTTTTCGCTACTACTGTATGATTACACTTGTAATATTTGCAGAATGTGGGCTACATGGTAGTTGAAATACGTTATGCTGTAAAATATCCATTTGACTTGTGGATTGAGATTTCTTACTTTTTTTATATTTTTATTTTTGGGCTTTTTAAACTAGATGCTTAGTTAATGGATGTTGTTGTTTATTATTAGATTGATTGTAAATAATGAGTATAAAATTTGATAATTAAAATAGAAAATTAGCTTTAGATCTCAGACAAAAGACTTTATGTAATCTATATTCCAAAATTTTTTTTAGGTAATGCAACTAGAAGGCGTCTTCAGCGTACAAGAACCTCATTTCTGGACGTTGTGTAGTGAAGTCTACATTGGAACATTAAAATTAGAAGTGGCACTAAATGCCGATTCTAAATACATTCTCAGTCATACACACAATATATTTACACAGGTAGGATTTCTCTCTCTCTCTCTCTCTCTCTCTCTCTCTTTACTACAGGACTAATTCTTGGTCCCATCTCCCTAAAGTATTACTGTATTTATCTGAATATAAGATGAGTTTTTTTTCCAAAATTAGAGGGCAAAAAAGGTGGGTTGTCTTAGAATTGGAGCTTTAGCCCCGAGAAGCGATGCAGTTGGCTTCACTACATAAGGCCCATTGCTGCTTTATCTGTGTAGGCGACAAAAATAACCTTTAAGTCTGTTGGGGACATGGATCAGTCTGCATGGGATGTCATTTCCAAAGAGAGCCTCATTAGGGAATTTAAAAAGTACTGCATTTCAAATGCATTAAATGGCACAGAAGATGGATGACATCATGTGGGAAGAAAAGCTTAATAATGATGAAATCTAAAATTATTTTATGTCGTCAGAAGAAAATGTTATTAATAGTATTAAATCATTTTTTTTTATTACTTTAAACTGTTTTACAGCTTTTTTCGATGAATAAAATATAATTTTCGATCATTAAAATAATTTTTCATATCAATAAAATAAAGCTTCATTCAAAAAAACGTAGTTTCACGTAGAAAAATAAACATTCACATCAATTAAATAATAGTTCACATCAATAAAACGTAGTTTCACATCATAAAAATGTAAATTCATTTCAATAAAGCGTAAGATCGTAGTTCGCTGATTATCATTAATGGAAACATTGCTACAGGGAGTCTGAATCAACATTGACATAATTTTTTTATGAATTTGTTGAATAAATACTGTAAAATAATGGAAAATATAACTATAGTAATAGTTAAATTATTGCTGTAGAAGTTGTAGTGTTCTTCATCCACACCAACTGTACCTAAGATGCTAATTTTTCGTTAGCAGTTGACATTTTAAAGTAAATGTTTAATATAGCTGCCACTAGAAGGCGCTCACTTCTCTACGGTCTTAGAGTATCTTTATAATCACTCCTGGTTATAAAGGCACTCTATACGGTCTTACATTACGTTTTATTGAAACGAATTTACATTTTTATGACGTGAAACTACATTTAATTGATGTGAAAAATTATTTTATTGATGTGAATGTTTATTTTTCAATATGAAACTGCGTTTTTTTGAACGAAACTATATCTTATTGATATGATAAATTATTTTAATGAACGAAAATTACGAAAAAAGCTGTAAATACTACTGATATAAAGGTGCAATTTTTAAAAACAACTAAGTGCAATTGGTTTATTAATTTACATGTAAGAGTTAAATGTGTAATACTCCCATTCATCCGTCCCTGATAATACATTATTAGTAGAATTTCAATACTGTGGGAATGCATACAGTCTGTTTTTTTGACTTGAAATTTTTTTTTCTTGAAACAGTTGCAGATGTTGGGGGGTTGTCTTATATTTGAGGTCGTCTAAGATTCGGGTAAATACAGTAATTAATGGACATTTCTACTATTAACTTGAACAAAATTTTTGGGTATAATCTGTATATATTTTATTAAATTGGTCATCATTATTTTTAGTATTTTCCGCGCGTTGTTAAAATCTTCGCTTTTGTTGACTGATGCAACGAGTGTTGTAGTCAACGGGAGTGCTATTTAACAACACGACTGATGCCTAAACTGTCATCAGCAAAACAAATATGGTTGACATTGCAGTTGAATTATATCAATTCAACGACTTATTTCAGTGTCATAGCTTAGTAAGTTGGACCCTGGGCAAATTGCACTTCCTAAGTGTATTTTGTGCCCCCTTAATATATCCTGTACAGCTCTGGAGTCTTCCCTTAAGCCAGGGCCCGGGTAGGCCACTCGCCTCACTACGGCTCTGAATTTTTACAAGAAGAATTTTAAATGGTAAAAGAAGTAATAACGAAGATATTTTAACTGAGCAGTGCTACAGTTTTACTACCTAAAAAGTGGACAAAAGTAATTTATTACGTAGAGTGGTTCTGTATCTCCACCGTGGATTTTTCGCATCATATGTCGCTACTATTTTTTGTTCGCAAATGGATCACGTGATCTGATTCAACGAGGAAAACATCGCTTCGGATTATTGCATATTATACCCTCCAAACTAGAGTTTCAATGAGACTCAACGTAGCTCATCAGAGAATTTAACAACAGTTTCGATGCAATCTGATGTCTTTGATTCAATCACTGTTTCAAAAGATAGCTCTTCACGATTTTTCATTTCACAATGTTTATGATATATGTATACATGTTGTACATTAAAAAATTTCGAGTGAATTTCTTTTTTTTTTTATTCTCTCGGAATTTCCATCCACTTCTCTGCCTCTAAAAGTCAGCTTGATAGCAAAATTTTGAAAGTAAAATAGCGACAATTAATCGAAAGTGTATGACATCTTAAAAGTTGCTTGCGATTGTTCATGGTCAAACGTGAACACTATCTCTAAAAATGAGTCCACGCTTGTCGTCATTTACTATGTTTAAAAATTCTCCCATCTAGCTGCTATTTATTATTGAACTCTCGCAACAACAAAATCACTTCTCAAGTTTAGTATTTGCATTCGGTTTCGATTTGCACAACTGCAATGGCTATCAACTACCGTGAAAGATTGCTTCAATAATTTCTTCATTATCTGGACATAAAATTAAAGTAGAAAAATGAAATAAAGTTTTAACAGGCAAAGCTTTTCGAGGAGACTGCTGCATTTAAAGGCTTGTTTGGATATAGCTCGAAAAAAGAGGAGAGATATTATTAAGCAACAAATCAATCATTTCTTTAGTCAAACTGCGTAATTTTTATTTAGTTGTTAATTCTTCAATGCTTTTCGTGTTTTTTTCCAAATTATTTGTAACGAGGGCCAGAGAGCCACGCCTGAAGTCCGCTGCTGATGTGGCTAGGTTCTTGCAGCAAGAATAGACCTAAATACCAAGTCGGAACCTTGACATAATTTCAGCACCTGGAAGTCCAACAAGATATTAAATAAAATGTCACTTTTCCCATCCATTCCATTATTGTAGAGTAATGTAGCTTTAAGATTGTTACGCACAAAATACGTTGGCTGAAATGACACAATTTTAACCTCCCCCCCCCCCCCTCCCTCCCTCCCTAAATGAATGTGTGTAATATATTCCAAATACCCACTCTTAAAGGAGGAAATCTTTC
>JAHWFO010104298.1:0-21814 GCA_023313115.1 Rhysida immarginata | reverse complement strand
ATCCGGCAGTACTCATCACCAACTTCGTGCCAAACTGCTCTTCATTCCATTTGAGGAGGGGGGGGTTGGGATTACCTGATGTCCGTCGTTGCGTCATTGCCACCAGATTGGCAGCAATGATATGGGTTTTTCTCGACCCTCCTCGTCTTCATGATATGTGGGGGGATCACTCATCTACGTCTTTTTTTCAAGGTGAAGAGCCTGTCATCGTTGCCAGTGATCATGTCTTCCTATCAACCAGGCATATACAAGTTCTTTTAACATGACCTGATGACTTTTCTGCCAGCAATTCGCCGGATTGTTGTGCAAGATCTGGGCCTTCTGCCCAATGGTGGTTCTTCCAGCAGGACACCTGCGTGAGCCCACTGACATCTTCCATCTACACCCAGAATTTCTGTTGGCAGCAATCCTGAAGGCAGTAAAGTCCACTGCCTTCAAAAGAACTGTCTCTTCAACTTTCAGAGGTGGGTGCTGCACCACGGATTTCGGAGCATCTCCTAAAACAGATGGTCCAGTCTGCTGGATGTTTATATTGTGGCATAGTACAGAAAATTCAACATGTGTTCTTCGAATGCCCTTTCGCTCAGTCCATCTGAAGTCGTCCCTAGCAGCATTATGGGCTGGTGAACTTCACCTACCAATCCATGCGCTGCTTGTTCGACGCGTCTATCGGTGAACCATACAAGCTGGATGTAGCCGTCACAATTTTCTTCCTCATCCACGAATTGTGGTTGTCACGGTTAGACGCCATCGATCATTTGGAAAACCGTAGCACTCCACCAGAGGTCCTTTCTCCTGTCAGGGTGGTCTAGGCTAAGCCCTTCAGTGTTCAGACGGTGCTTCACGTCAACTAAGCGTCTGTGCTCGGTCGTCGTTCACTGTGCCTTCCATCTCACCTTCCTGGCCGAGTTTTAATGGTTCGCTGAACAGCGATCGTGCCTCAAAGGGTGCATCTGATTGATGGAGCTATGCCCATGCATAGTGTTAATAGTTTTGTTCCGGGATGTTGACCCTGGTACTGAGTAAAGGGAGCCCCGAAGTAAGTGCGGCCTGCTGACGGCTCTTGGTTAGGTAGTATGTGGTCTGGCGGGACCAAGAGGGTTATTGTGTCACTCAATGTTGTTTGCCCCATAAAAAGGGACACACAACGTTTTTATGACGTTGGGATTTGGGAATAACATAGGTGTGGTTCAGAGACAGATAACAGTAATTTGAATGAGTCCCAAACTGGCATAGACTGGCTGATTGGGAAAGTTGCACAGCCAAAGAGGACGACTGGAGTTCCTGATACGGTAGTTTATAATAAAAAGCAAGAAATACATTTTGATGTTTGTATATGTCGGATAACATGGAGTAGTACAGCATAAAGTTGGGCAACGCATGATGTTGCATATGTATGCAGTTGAGAAACTCCCTGCATTCATATCGTAACACAAAACGTTGATTTTATTTTATTTGTTTATATTTAAACGGGCTCTGCGTGCGTTTTCTGTTATGTCTTAAGATTTATGTAAATTGAGATTCTTTGATTAATTAATATTAAATATATTTTATACCTAACCTCAACCACCGTTGCCTGTGTTTATTCCGATTCAAGTCATAAACCCTGCTGTTCTGTCCCTGTGAGGTAGGCACTTGGCAATAGTCGCTGGTAGGCCAACGCCCACAGGAGTGGGCAGTTTCAAAATAATACATTGTTATGGTAAGCTTTGTTACTGTTCTTATAATTTACATAAGCATGCAGCATGATACAGCTTATGCCTTTGTTGACACATGCTAGCTGTGAGACTACGTATTGTTGTTAGAATTTTATAAAAAGAAGCTGCACAGAAGAATGTTACCACTTCACTGCCAGTCTGTCATCAGGAAGGACCTCCAGCCAGCCACTTACCCATCCACCAGGCTTGTATATTCTTAAGTAAGCAGTGAGTGTAAATAGTTAAATAGCCAATTCTCGAGTGTGTGATTTCCGTGACTTTTTTGTGGAAAGCGACTTCTCCCTCCGGTGACCCCGGGGAGGGGGGATAGCCCCCTATGAACTTTTGTGACTTTTCTCATCATCACCACGGAAAATATTAACCGTTTGCCACCAGTGAATTCATGAAGAGGCTCTATGCCAAAACAGGCATACCCCGTCTTACCATCTGGCAATCCCGCAGTTTCAGTTCTGCGGCCAGTGAATCGAGGCAGTGAATCAACTGAATCGAGGATGCTCTGCGGGCAGTGAATCGTTGCAGATAGTATAGTGTCTGTCAGCAACATCAAGATTGGGCAGACCACTGTCCATCTATTCCATGCAAATCCCGGGCATCTGACCATACATGTTCTCATATTTGAAGGACGACATGTTCGATTACGAGGAGGTGTTGAAGGTGTCCTATCCGGAACATCCAGATTTTCCCCTGCAGAAGAATGGCGAAATTATTTGGACATGAGGCTTCATAAGGATATTACCAACTCCCTCGTGATGCATGGAGAGCATGTCTTAAGAGGGTCGGAGGCAGTGCTGCAGGTACTGTCAAATATCATCCTATGTTAGGAAGGATTGCCCTCTCCTCAAGAAGTGCAAATCATATTCTCGTATTGTGGGCAAATACCACTGTTTTCCAGAAAGGGCTTTTGCATCACCAGCAGTCCCATCGTCACTGCCTAAAGGAATGCCGGCGCAGCAGTCTTCGTTGATGACATCGCAGTTAGAGCCATCTGTGTCTTGCAGAGCCAAACCACCTTCTCCATCCAGAAGGTTGCATGCATCACCATTTCCACTGCCTCTTCCTCAGGAGCTGAGAAAGGAGATGCCACCTCCTTCTCCACCTTCAGAGGTTCGGAAAGTTGCTCGTCCACCTCAACCATTAAGTGACATCTCAAGGGTAGAGGATGCGAGCTCTGCACAAGATGACACAGACATCTCGTTGGGTTTTGGATTGGCGTTGGCAGTGGAGCATTTTTCAGCTCTTCCTCCGCCAGTGCATTCATGTTTGCTCTAGGCATTGCAGATTGCCTGCGCTAATTCACCGGCTAAGATGTCATCATTTACTTGGAATATGAAGTCATCAGCGTCAGTACAACGGGATTGTCTTGCGATGGACAAAAGTCCACGCAAAAAAAAATTCAGGTGGCATTGTAGCAGGAAGGACGGGATTAATGCTTCCTCTTCCACCTAGCATGAGCCATCAACGCAGCCATTCTTCCTCTTTGGGTTGGATATGTTCCCCAAGGCAGAAGACAACAGAGCCTCCTCTGACATCTGAGAGGATTTAGTCTCCATTGGATACACAGGTCAGCTTCCATCAGCATAATAATTCTCAGTGAAGGTTATCTCTCTGAACGTGTGTTCCCTGGGTTCTTCCTTTAAGCAATCGGTATTGCCATGCTTCATTGCCCTGTACAGGCCGGACATTCTTCTATTTTAGGAGTAGAAGCTTGCTACTTTACAACATTTCTTCAGTCTTCCTGGCTTTCACAGTCAATACCCATCTGAACAGTTTTAATTAACTCTTTATCTCCAAATGGGCAAGGGGTTGGTACCATCATTTATGACCCCTCCATTCTGGTGACGAACTATGTTTTTGACTGCGAGTGCAGGATAATCTCTTTTGAATTTTCTACATCAGGTGTCAAATTACGATTGCTTAACATGTACGCCCCATGTGTGGCAGCAAAGAAACGAAATTTTTTAATGATATAGACAGTTATTTGTGCTCAACTCTATCTGTAGGGAATGATAGAGATTTTAATTTCATCCAGACAAAAAAATCATCTTCTTGTCTGGACATGTGCATTAGTTGTGCCAGCAAAATGCCTGTGTTTGATTTATGGACATGTTTACAATATAACCACCGTGGGTCTACTTTCCACCGAAGGCCGTTTGTGTCATCAAGGCTGGATTTGTTTCTCGTCGACAATGCATTTGCTGACTCACCTGGTTCAATGGAGGTCATTCCATGGTCGTTTCTGACCGCAGCGCCATCAAGTGGGTCATGGAATCCTCCAATTCCAGCATCTGCTGCAGGATCTGCTTCTCAAAATAACTGGTTCTTGAATGTTTCTGTGTTCGACATGAAGAATATAAGGGAGTATTCGTTCGGTTTGTGTAAACATCTTCACAACTTGCCTCCGACATTAGCCTCATTAAGACTGAGATCAAACGTTTCTTTCAGAAGATTGGGTTGGATGATGCTAGATACAATCATCGCCATCCCCTCATCCTACAAGAGATCTTGCAACTCCTCCACTGTTCGACCTCTAAGGAGGAGTATGCTCATGATATTTATCAGGTGGAGAGCGAAATCAATGCTCTAATGATCCGCAAGGCTGCTGGCACAGCACTCAGGCCCAAACTTGTCTGGGTGGTTGACATCAGGCACCTGTCATCAGCAGCTTTCGCTGAGGAGAGGTGGTGCACCAATAAAAAAAGATTTCATTGCCTGGTGGTGGAAGGTAGTGGAGTCAAACTCCGACATCTTGTCTGCCTTTCACTCTCATTTTTCATTATTTTCCAGCCATCCAATCATTACATCGGTCAAATTGAAGCATTGGATCGAGACAATGAGACCTTTTTCTGAGGCTACTGCACTGTTCATCTCCTCCCATTTCTCCAAGGATGAAATCAAGAAGTTTCTGTCATTGGATGGCTGTCATCAATCAAAGATCCGTTATTAAAGATCATTATTAAAGACCCTTCCTCCATCACATCGGACATCACAGTGGGGAAGATCATCTTGCTCCCCAAGGTTCTGGGCCCAGAATTTGTGACCCAGTGGACGCCTATAACCTTACTCGTACTCGACACAAGTTATAAGGTCTTCACTGAGGTGTTTCAACAACGGCTTAAAGTATTCGCTGATGAGTTTTTCGATCCGAGATAGTCCTGCTCTATCCCAAATCGCAGGATATCTAACAACCTGATCAGCATCACATGTGTTATGGAGGAAGTGCATATATGCAAACAGACTCTTGCAGTGTTAAACCTTGACCAGGAAAAGGTCTTTGACAAAATGACCCACGATTATCCACGACAAAGTGAACAAGTGTTTCACCATCTTCATCTTCGGAACATTGCTACGATCATCTTCGCACCGTATGGTTCGACCACTTCATGTGTGGCGATTAATGGCTCCGTTTCATTTTCTTTCGATCTGCTCGGTGTCAGGCAGGGCTCTTCAATATCTCCCTTCTGTACATCTTTTATTTGGAGCTACTACTCCACTATCTCAAGCGCCACTCAGATGTCCAGGGATATGATTTGCTAGCAGCGTCAATTAACATCCGAACGCTGGCATATGCTGATGATGTGGTTCTGTTCGCCTTTGATGTTTATTTCCTAGGCATCTATAAGAAATCCTTTGATCGCTTTAGTACTTCGACGGGGAGTCTAAAGGCATCGCTATTGGGAAGTGGACGGTTGACTATCTTAAGACTTTCCCAATAACATGGCGTGACCAAGTAACGATGCTGTTTTATGTTTTATCATTTTTAAGTGATTAATAAGTGTATTTCCCGCCCAGACAAAAATTTTTGTTTCACCACCTGGATGTTTCTCAAGGTGAGGTTTATTAAAACACATGTCTTGCCACTACTGACGTCTAAGTGCCTATTCGCGTTACCATCTCAGCAAGTTTTAAAAAGTGTATGCAGTGTAATTTTGAATTGTGTGTGAGTGTATGCAGCGAATCGTCATCCTGATAGATCAGAAAATGTGTTTCCCCCCTTTGAAGGGGGGGGGGGGGGGGTTGGCACTGCCTGACATCTGGCGGTATCTCAACGCAGCCAGAATGGCTGCCTGAATTCGTGTATTCCTCTTTCCCCCATCTATTTGGGCTAATTTTTTGTTTGTACATCTGCCCTTCTTTTTAAAGCTAAATAGGCTGCCATTCCCTTCTGCGCTGCCAGTGACGATCAATTAACGTTCCTCGGAATTTGTGACACTTATACCTGGATTAAGACATCTTGATTCGCACAGACTGGGTAAGCCTTCGTCTATCTTGGTTCTTCCAGCTATCTAACCACGGTCTGACTACTGACATCTTGCACTGGCACGCTAATTAACCATGATCAGCCATTTTGAAGTCAATCGAATCTCTAGCCTTCAAGAGAATGGTATTTAAATACCAATTGCGTGTGCTGCACCAAAGATTTTATACTCTTCAGCATTTACATCAGTAGAGTGGTGGTCGAATTTGCCAGTTTTGCGGGGTTGTGGAATCCATCGAACATCTGTTTTATGAGTGCTCGTTCGCACAGTCCATCGGGGATTGCCTTATGTAACACATCGGTTTGACTGATTATTCTTACCACTCAGTGCAATTCCTGATGGATGTCTCCATCGGTGCTGCATTCAAGCTGGACCTCACCACCTTCATCACATTCTTTAACAAAGAACTGTGGCTGGCCCGAGCTGAGAGGGCTCAAGGATTTAACCTGTCAGCTGCAGTTGTATGGAGAAAAGAAGCTGTTCATCTTAGGTCCTTCCTCCATTTTGAATGATATCGACTTGGTCCAGCGCTATTTAGAAAACGTTATGCTTCGTCTAAACATCTTTGTAAGGTCATCACACGGGGACGATAACATTTTCACGTTACTTTTTACGTTCCCCTTAGACCTCGGATCATCTACTAGTGGGCGAGCAAACCTCATATTGAGGCGTTTATTTAAGAGATGCAGCCGGTAAGGTGCACGTTTATTTTAGATTTTTTAATGTGATATGCACCTGGGCATCCTGCCTGTTAACATCGATAAGGATGTCTTGCTGGAGCAACATAATCAGCACTGTTAAGCTCCAACAGCTCCAACTATATAAAAACCCCTCTTGCCCAGCGAGTGCTGCTGTCGTGCGATCGGTAACTCCACCGCCACCTCCACTGATTCCGAAGCCCTCGTTATCAGAAGGTGTGCAGGCCGCTACTTCTGCACCTGTAGATGTCAACTTACCACCGCCATCAGAAGACATTATGATGGGTGAGCCAATCAGCTCCGACAAAGATGAAAGTCACCTCCTCATCAACCCAGAGCTGGGCATCTTTAAGGAGGACTTTACACCACTGCCTCGCCTCCAGTGATGCCCAAGGCTTCGAAGGCACCATCAGCCAGTAAAAAGAATTCCTCTGAGAATGGAAAGCAACAGGACGGAAGATCGAAGACGAAAAGTCCTTGAAGGAAGCTAAATCGTCCATCATCGCAGCAGTGAGATGAAGATGACATCTTCTAGATGGGAAAGCAGAAGAGAAGCTAGTCACTTTTCTCAATGCTCCCACTCACCTGCACACAAGACTCTTGCACCTTCAACGCCTCCTCCTTCTGGACCAGGACGACCACCCACGTCATCAGCACAATGATTAAAATCATTTCATTGAAAATCAGATCCCTTGGCAGCCATTTTAAGCAGATGGTGCTTGCCAAGTTCATCGCCCTGTTTGCACCAGACATTTTTCTCCTGCAGGAAGTAAAGCTTGCTCCGACACAGTCGTGCCACAACCTCCACGACCTTCGTAGTCGCTACCCCAATGGCCAGTTTTTGGTCAAATTCTCCTCTCATGGCCAAGGAGTAGCCAGCATCTTTCTCTCCTCTTCTGAACCCATCTATCCAGGCCTCAACCTATGTATGCAACTACGATTGCAGGGTGATATCGCTGAATATCACATATCACACTTGGTGTCAGCTTCCGTCTTCTCAACGTGTATGCCCCATGTCTCAGCGTAGAGAAACCGACAGTTTTCAACAACTTGGACTGTTTCCTGTGTTCGCCCCTCTTGTTAGTGGTTGCTCTAGATTTCAACTGTCACCCAGATGTCGCCGACCCTAGCCTCGTGGCTCCTTCTGAAATCGAAGATCCGTCGATTCTTCTGGCAGATCGGGATCAACGATGCCAAACAGCGCCGTCGACACCCTTCTAGGCTCCTCCAAAATTCCACTCCCCCCTAGGGCACTGGACTGTGGAACATCTCAACTCGTTTCCAAATTCCTGGGGACATTTGACAGTTTTAGGACATAACTGGACAGGTGACAGTTTTAGGACATAACTGGACAGGTGACAGTTTTAGGACATAATTTCTCCTTCTCTTGATCTATGGAATCTGATCACTGGCAACAAGTATTAGCAAAGTCTGCTTCCCACCTTGACAAAGACTTTCGCTTTTCCACTTCTATGTTCGTCAGGGCACGATTCATCGAAACCCATGTTATTCCTTTGTTAACATCAAAATGCCTATTCACCTTGCCTTTGCAACGAGATCTGCATAATGACATTGTGAACTATGTGCGGATATCCGGCAGTACTCATCACCCACTTCGTGCCAATCTGCTCTTCATCCCATTTGAGAGGGGGGGGAGGGTTGGGATTACCCGATGTCCATCGTTGCGTCATTGCCACCAGATTGGCAGCAATGATATGGGTTTTTCTCGACCCTCCTCGTCTTCATGATATGTGGGGGGGGATCACTCATCTACGTCTTTTTTTCAAGGTGAAGAGCCTGTCATCGTTGCCAGTGATCATGACATATACAAGTTCAACCAGGCATATACAAGTTCCTATCAACCAGGCATATACAAGTTCTTTTAACATGACCTGATGACTTTTCTGCCAGCAATTTGCCGGATTGATGTGCAAGATCTGGGCCTTCTGCGCCAATGGGGGTTCTTTCAGCAGGCCACCTGCGTGAGCCCACTGGCATCTTCCATCTACACCCAGAATTTCTGTTGGCAGCAATCTTGAAGGCAATAAAATCCACTGCCTTCAAAAGAACTGTCTCTTCAACTTTCAAAGGTGGTTGCTACACCACGGATTTCGGAGCATCTCCTAAAACGGATGGTCCAGTCTGCTGGATGTTTATATTGTGGCATGGTACAGAAAATTCAACATGTGTTCTTCGAATACCCATTCGCTCAGTCCATCTGAAGTCGTCCCTAGCAGCATTATGGGCTGGTGAACTTCACCTACCAATCCATGCGCTGCTTGTTCGACGCCTCTATCGGTGAACCATACAAGCTGGATGTAGCCATCACAATTTTCTCCCTCATCCACGAATTGTGGTTGTCACGGTTAGACGCCATCGATCATTTGGAAAACCGTAGCAGTCCACCAGAGGTCCTTTCTCCTGTCAGGGTGGTCTAGGCTAAGCCCTTCAGTGTTCAGACGGTGCTTCACGTCAACTGAGCGTCTGTGCTTGGTCGTCATTCACTGTGCCTTCCATCTCACCTTCCTGGCCGAGTTTTAATGGTTCGCTGAACAGCGATCGTGCCTCAAAGGGTGCACCTGATGCATGTGCGCCGGGTGCGTAATTAAGATTTTTTTGTCGTGCCCACTGAGGCAATTACCGTCTGCCTCAGCTCCAAAAGCATCTACCAGCCACCTCATAATAACCCATATACCAGCCACTGTGCCTTCCACCTCACCATAACCCATCTTCTAGGATGTTTACCACATAGAATTTTCCTGTTCATCACTACAATCAACCATACTGTAAGAACTTAGTTTAATTTCATATTTCCATGGAAATGGAAAATTAACAAAAAAACTTTGATGCAGACGATTTGGCCTTTTTGTATTGAAAGTGAAAACATCAGAGTTGAGACATGTGCATTCAGTCACTGTGTGAATAAAATCTGTGGAATACATTGAATTTAACATTCAAAGACCCAGATAGTCTTTTCTCTGGAATTCATTAATGCATAACCCAAGTCAATCTTCTTTGTGGCGTTATTTGACTGAAATGAAGCTCTGTTGTGTGCTTTTAAATTCCCCATGAGACAAGAAATTTTAATTAGGAAATTTTAACCTTTCCAAAATCATGTAACTTTTAATTTTGTTTTACTTCTGTCTTCACATTCGACCTAATGAATTTTGAAATTGCTTTACATTTTAATGGAGGGTTTTTATTTTATTTCGTTTTCTCCAACTAAGGCGTGGCTTTTTAATTAATGAATGTTTCTTTGCATTCATGGCAGGAAGTAGTCAGACTTTTTTTCTTTGGCTTTCTGTTGAAGGTTCTTAATATTCTTAACTTAGACATGAGTTTCATGATTTTCTTTTTAACCCTGATGGTTTATATGATTTTTTTCTTGGTGACTCACATTTATTTTGCTTTAATGCCACTAATTCTTTTCCACTAAGCTCATTCAGTTATTTCAAAATCTGAGATTTTATGTATTGAGGATATTAGTTTTTACTTTTAAACGACTTTGGTTGCATAATTTATGCCTTTAAAATGAAAAACTTTGTCTTTTATATTTCATTTGTGTTGGCCACACAAAATAGATTAAGTAAACTAATTACTGTTTGCTTTACTTATTTCCTTTTCTCACTTTTCATTTGCGATAGTAGAGTGATTGATAATATATGATAGTTCCTTACCTCTTTTTGAGAGAATAAAATAATTGTATAATTTTTTCCACTAGTCACTCTGTGATTATTTTAGCCATGAATTTTGCTGTGTTTATATTTGTGGATTATAAGTTTGTTTTGGAAACTTTCATTCATAAGGCAATTCTGCAAAATTCAGAACTCATGTCTTTGACAATTTTTTCAAGCATATATTCCTATTTAAATTGGGAATTATTTTTATATTTTCTTTTATAATTTGAGCTTTCTTGTAATTTCATTGATTGATTTGGATTAGTTATTGTAAATAACTTAATTAATTACTTTATTAATATAATTTGGGGGTCAATTAAATAAGTTTATTTTGAAATTATCTGTAAAATGGAAACTTAAATTTATTAATTGGGCATTTCTCTTGTAAAAACTTAGTAATGTATTTTAATTGAACTAAATTACTTCTATAATTTGTGAGTAGGGAATGTAATTTTCTTGATTAATGTAACCAGAAAAACTCCTTTATTTTATTTATTATATGAGTTAATAGAATTATTTTCTAAAACGTAAGTTCAATACAGGATGTTTTTGAATTGAGTACAGATTTTTTGGGAGATGATAGAAGAGGTCCTTAGAAGTATTTTTTGTCATATGAACATGGGGTCCCCGCAGCTCCGTTTATTACAATACTGCATTGAACAATCAAATTACATCGGGACGCAGTGTGCGTTGGTAGGCCTAGATTATTTTATTTTTAACAATTAACACAAGCAATCTACTGTAATAACTTTTAAAGTAATTGTTTGCAAAGAAATTTTAAGGTGCACGTGCTTGTTTGTTGAAAAGTCTTAGGACAAACTTCGTCAAGGAGATTCCATGGTATCCAACCCCTTTGTAAAATACGATTAGTCCATATGTAAATGAACCAATCGCATTCTGGGAAAGCAGTAGGTAAAGATTTGTTTTAAAAAGTTCACTTGATGTACTTTTTACATGTGTAAAGTTAAACAAACACTATGAATCGTTTTACGTGGAATGATTATGCAGACATGCATGTGTGTCTCGGTGCTGCTGGTACCATGGATGGTGCAAGGCGTTTGTATGCTGAACGTTATCCCAACAGAATTCTTCTCAATTCACGAACATTTGGTGCAGTAGATCGTCGTCTAAGAGAAACAGGCGCATTCGCTCATGTTAATCATCAGCGTGGACGTCGTCGGTGGTTACGCTCCCCTGAATTAGAGGATGAAGTTTTGGAAAGGTTTAACCGAAATCCATCGACAAGTACTCGTGCGGTCGGAGCTGCTCTGAATACTAGTCATACTACTGTATGGAATATTTTACATGGCAACCTGCAACATCCGTTCAATGTCAACCCATGTGCAACACATGTTAACAGTTTTCATAAAATAATCTAGGCCTACCAACGCACACCGCGTCCTGGTGTCATTTGATTGTTCAATGCAGTATTGTAAGTAAACGGAGCTGCGGGGACCCCATGTTTATATGACAAAAAATACTTCTAAGGACCTCTTCTATCATCTCCCAAAAAATCTGTACTCAATTCAAAAACACCCTGTATAGTTTTGAATCTATTTAATTTGTGTTAAAATTTGTTTAATATCTACATTCTGTAATAAAATCAATATTGCATAATAATCCATGAAGCTGAATTAGAGTAGGTGAACACGAGTTGAAGATAATACATCTGATTCTAGTATTATATTATCATTATTATAAAATTGTATTAAATCTTCTTAGAAATGAAATAATATCTATTAGTATAGATACTTTTAAATGAAAAATGTTTTAAATATATTTCAATATGAAATTAATTACATAAAAGAAATATGAACACCAGTTAAATCTTCTTAGTACAGTTCTATCCTCCGCCATTCGCCGCACAGTGGTGACGCCGATTTACTGGAGGTTGCAGAAAAGTCCTCAAAACTGGGGGAGGGGGTCAAATGGAGAAAATTTCATTGAAGGGAGTAGCACGTGGTAGAGACGCAATGATGTAAGCCGCATTACCACTCTGAATGTCTAGGGAGATTCTCTGTCGGAGAAACTCCATAGATCTTGTTCCTGTATAGCAGCGAAAAGTCTAAAACTGAGGTCCCTTAGGAAAGAGAGGGCATTAGAGGCCCAGGAGCCGAAAGTCTCGATGCCGTTGGTGGCAAAAAGAAAGTTGTTAAGCAGGTCGGTGTACTTCGACATTTTCTTGCTTTCGGCAAGGTTCGCTACGAAACGGACCTCCTTTGAACTTCCGTCTAGGTAGGAGCAGGCAAGGGTATCCACGCAGGTCACGTCCCATAGTAGCATCCTCCCTGACTTTCAGGCAGAGAGGGTCACTCCGTCAGGGTGTGTGCCATCGCCACAGGACAGACCGTTGGGTTCCAGTGATAATGGAATTCCTGCGGTGGTGGGGGCACGGTGTATCGTGTCATTTAGACAACTATGACGGCCTCTACGACCAAACTTGTCACAGCTGAGGGGGTGGAGGTGTAGTTCGTCAATGGTTGCACTGCAGCAGCAAGAGTGTGGAAAACATAGACGGCTGCCTAAGCAGAGACCGACGGCGATACGAAGGGAGATGTCATCAAGGAAAGTACCCAGGGCAGGGGAAGGGAGGGCATATAGCCAACTTCCAAATTCACTGGTGCTAACGGCATGAAGGCGTGCGGTTGAAATAACATCAGATGCTTCGGTGAAGAGTGAATTTTGTGTGCGCGCGTCGTGGAGGGTCAAACAAGCTCGTGTTGCCTGCGGAGATCGGGGGCTGGGAGTGGTAAATTGTCCTGCATCCGTAGTGATTCTGCCTCGGCAACCTGATGGATATTAGGTGGTAAGCCAGCGTTTGTAAGAATAGAAGAGACGAGGTCGCCGACTGAGTATGAAGAAGGCAGGAAGCCTGGGAGAGAGCATACTTCAGTCAGGCGGACACCCAGACCCCCCATTTTGATGGGAAGCGTGGCTTACTTCCAGGAGGTGGTGGAAAAGGCTATGTTACATATGGACTGGAGACCGGATCTAAACATGGAATCGAGGTCCTGAAGGTACGTCTAGCATTTCCAGGATGGAGAGGAATGCAAGATATGGGTAAGACGAGATGAACTAAGGGAGTATTGTAGGGCATAAAGAGCGTAGTGGGATTGGAATTGGCTGATTTTGGTTATTAAGGTGCTCAAAACCGAAAGTTTTTTTTAAAGGCGAACGGAATGGTGGTGTCTGTAAGGGGGGCGCCTAAAAGGAAAACTTCGTTTTCTAATATCTTGGCATTCACGAGGACCATAGAGAAGATGGGATCAACGGGGGTGTTGCCGAGGAAAAGAAGCTCTGACTGGAGAGAATGGAGCGAATGTCTTGCAAGAGAATGAGAGTAACATCGTCCATATACCAGATGTTCACAGGAGGGTATGTGCCGCAAACCAGAAGCAGAACGGGGCAAGGGAATTCCCTTGTTGGACACCCCAAGCAGAAATGATGGTGTGTGATCCGAACAGGGATGAAGGTTTGCTGTAGCATTGGAAAAGGAATGGAATCAGGTCGGGAAATTTATCGGCAACTTCTGTGAGGAAAACGTGACAGCTTATCGTGTTGAAATCAAGTTTGACCATGAAGTGGGGCTGTGAATCAAGTTTGAATTAATTCTATCACTAATCGATTACATCCAAACTTTCATGACTTGTCAATTAAGTTGTGGCAGGGGCGTTAAAGAAACTTTCAGACTTAGAAAGCACATCTTTATTAAAATTCAGTTATGGATGACAGAAAAGAGCCTTTACCTTTTAAATTTAAAAAAACAAAATGTCAAACTAGCGTTAAAATTTTTTAGCCTATTTGTGATCCAGGGACTTAAAGAACTGTTTATAAACATTATATCCAGCATTGTGTGGAGACAGAAGAATTCAGTGGCATCATATGCCGTTTGTGGAGCATTATAAATGTCAAGACACCATTCAAAACTGTTAGACTCAGAAATAGAAATCCTCTAACAGATGATAAGGAAGAAGAAAATTTATTTTTATATATATTTCTTGAATGTCTTGATAAGTGGCAAAAGGTTCCATACAATGGGAAATTCACATAAGAAACTCAGGGTGATTCAAATCGTATGGAAAACAATTTAAGGGGGTATTGTAGTGGTCAAGGTAAATACAAAAGTCCTATGAACATGGGCCGAATTTGAACGATAACTGAGATATGAACAGAAATAAAAATGCAGCCACCAAGATCAACAAGTAAATAACTCAGGTTCTGTAAAGCCTAGATTAATTAAATTTAAAGGAATAACAGGGTACACAAAACTTTGTATACCATCAAAATTTGATCGAATTCCAACATAAAGTTTACTTTTTATGTTTACCTTGACCTCTATAATACTACTTAAATTGTTTTACACACAATTTGAATCACCGTGTATCAGTGTATAATCACTACTGAGGCTCTCATTGGATTAACCTAACTGACTATTGTTGTAATAAGCTAGTTTATAAATCTACTAACACTGGACCCGACGTTGCCCGGGATAATTACACTTGGAGGTAAGCAGAGCAATCTCAAGAAGTTAAATTATAAGTCGCAATTGGTTAAATAATAATCAATGCACAACAGAGGAAAGGGATTATCCATTCTACGAAAAACAGAATTCTAGGTGATATACCGGGACTTTGTATAAGTTTTTCTTGACTTGCCTCACCACTGCAGAGCATCACCAGATACTTTAGACTCAAGTTTTTCTTGCCCTTGACGAAGAAACTCTTATACCCTCTTGATATATTCGAAACTCCCGTTGTTCAGATGTTTCAAATGCCCGTAGAGACTTTTCTGTTTTAGTTGCAGAGCTTCTATGACCAATACTCGTTCTTTCTCTTTCCTTTCCAGACATAAATTTTGCCAACTGGATGTGTGATAGGGAGCTCAAGGGAGACACGCGTGACTCCTTTGCCTGATCAATAGACGCTGCCTTATTAATGTTCTGTCACTGCACAATCATTTTATGCTCCTTAGTAGTAATTCTTGAAAACGAACGTTCAATCACCGTATTATGAGCATGTTAGTTTCCAAAATATACACCTTCCTATACAATATAGTTAAAATATATTTTTATGAAATGGTTGGATCTGATGTGTTACCAAATAAGCTAGGTGATAACCCTGGCGTGGCTAGGACTTTTTTTTGGATTAAATTTTGGAATATCTTAAAAATAAACAAATGAAAACGCTTAGAATTGATACAGTAAAAATTCTTGGCTCACAATGGATGGACCTCTCCAAGGATGCCACTGTTAGGGTAAATAATTTCTTACTCACGTAATCTTACTTTAGATGTACACTTGATGTTGTAGCAATTTCTACTCTTCTTTCGATGTCTTGAAACAAAACTTGGACATTCATCACTTTGTGTAGTCTATC
Source organism: Rhysida immarginata (assembly GCA_023313115.1). Lineage (NCBI taxonomy): Eukaryota > Metazoa > Arthropoda > Chilopoda > Scolopendromorpha > Scolopendridae > Rhysida > Rhysida immarginata. Next base: position 6,090 of record JAHWFO010104298.1, on the reverse strand, counting down.
GGTCGCTAATTTTTCTATTTACTTGCTTACCATTTACTCAATATAGCACGGAGCTATAGGAGTGCTTCCTCTGTCGTCTTTCCAGTCTTTCTCAAAAGTCTGCTAACTTCCCGTCATCTCCAGTTACTAATTATTTTTAAAGATTTTCAAGAAATTATTAAGTATTAAGAACTCTTTTTTAGAAAAAGCCTGAATAACAGGAATTTTATGCTTTGTTACAAATTGAAACTTATCTATATTGCACAAACTTTGCCTTGCATTTATGGTCATGTTATATATATTGTTGATCCGTGTAGAGTCTTGGTGCATTTCGTGTTGACACCATTGTTGAAACTTATTATTGCACAAACTTTTCCTTGCATTGTTGGTCATGAAGTATACATTGTTGTTCCGTGTAGAGTGTTTGTGAATTGCGTGTTGATAACATCTATATATATAAAGAAGGATGTTTGTTTGTGGGTTTGTTTCTTATACAAATCTACAATTTTATTCCGATCTTGATGAAATTTTGCATACTTGACCTTCAAACCATGAAGAAAATCAATGTCTACATCAGATTTCAAGAAATTCTTAATTATTGATGAAAAATCCATAATTATGGTTATGGCAAGGCATATTGATGAGAAATATCTCATGGACCAACAATGCAAGGCAAAGTTTATGCAACAATAGGTATCAACAATGGTGTGAACACCCAATTCACAAACACTCTGCACGGACAAACAATATATATGTAATGACCAACAATGCAAGGAAAAATGTGGTCAACAATTGCTATCAAAAATGGTGTCAAAACGCAATGCACCAACACTATGCAGGGATTAACAATATATATCTGATGACCAACAATATATAAAAGGCAAAGATTGTGCAATATAGATAAATTTCAATTTGTAAAATGCAAACAATTCCTGTTACTCAGGCTTTTCTTAGAGAAAAGAGTTCTTAGTACTTAATAATTTCTTGAAAATCTTTAAAAATGATCAGTAACTGGAGATAATGGAGAGTTAGCAGATTATTGAGAAAAAGTAGATAGACGACAGAGGAAGCATTCCTTTAGCTCCCTGCTGTATTGAGCAAACGGTAAGCAAGCAAATATTAGAATCAGCAACCGCTAGGCTACACAAAGTGATGAATGGCCAAGTTTTGCTTCAAGGCAGCGAGAGAAGAGTGGGAATTGCAAAAACATCAAGTGTACATCTGAAATAAGATTACGTTATAAGATATTTTTCAAATCATCATTAAGAAATTTTACCGTATTAATTCTAAGCATTTTCATGTGTGTCATTTTTAAGATATTGCAAAAATTTATCCCCCCAAAAAAGTCCGAGCCACGCTGGGGTTATCACCTAACTTATATGATAGCACATCAGATCCAAACATTTCATAAAAATACAGTTGACTATATTTTGTGGGATTGTATATATTTTGGAAACTGTGATGCTAATAATGCGATGATTGAAGTTTCGTTCCCAAGAATTATTAATAATTAGCATAAAATACTGATGCAGTGACAGAACATCAATAAGGCAAACAGAACAGACGACTGGCAAAATTTATGTGCCTGGAAAGGAAAGAGAATGCTTATCAACAATGGCGTCAAGACGCAATGCACCAACATTTTGCAAGGATCAGCAATATGTATCTAATAACCAACAATGCAAGGTAACCTTTGTGCAATATAGATAAGTTTCAATTTGTAACAATGCATAGAATTCCTATTAGAATTTCTTAGAATTGAGAGTTCTTAGTACTTAATAATTTTTGAAAATTTTTAAAATGATCTGTAACTGGAGATAATGGAGGGTTAGCAGACTTTTGAGAAAGAGCAAAAATTTATGTCTGGCAAAAATTTATGTGTCTGGAAAGGAAAGAGATAGTACGAGTATTGGCCATAGAAACTCTGCAACTAAAGCAGAAAAAGCTATATGGGCGTTTGAAACATCTGAACAACGGGAGTGTAGAATAGAGAAAAAGGGTATACGAGCTTCTACGTCAGTGGCAAGAAAAACTTGAGTCTAAATTATCTGGTGAGGATCCGCAGTGGTGAGGCAAGTCAAGAAGAGTTTAGATAAAGTCCTGGTATATCAGCTTCCTGTTCTTCGTATTTTTAGTAGAATGGATAATCCCTTTCCTTTGTGTTGTATTGATTGAGTTTTTATTTAACCAATTTATTTTTATTTTATTTTATTTTATTTTTATTTTAAAAGGAAGATACAATGACGCCGTCCGGGGACCGGTATGGTACAAAACCGACGAGTTAGGTCCCCGGGGGCTACTAGAAATAAATACAATTATGAAACATACAGTTAGTAGTGACGTGTGGAGGAAAAAACAATATTCAAAAATAAAGCAAAACAAAACGGGGCAGGCCCAAATGAAAACGGTGAAAATGTAAAAAGCACTTAGAATAATCGTTTTGGATACAAAACATTGATGAATGTAGACAAATAAAATAAATAAGTAATTTAAATTAGTAATATACAATAAAATTATGAGAGAAAAATACTAGAAAATGTAAAAATTTGAGACTATTTTCATAACCTAGATAATATAAGGATCAAAATAAAATAATTGATACGACTGGTGAGAATGCTGATTTAGCTAAACCCAGAAATTACTAAACAATTATAATAAACTTAAAAGATGTTGTTGACAAATATAAAATTTTTTAAAGCTTTTCTAAAGACATTGTAAGTAGGTAAGGTACGAATATCTAAGGGTAGCTGAGACCAATATTTGATGCCAATGAAAGAAATACATCTACCTAAATAGTTGTTTTTGATTAACGGTAAGCGAATATTACTAGCTATACGGGTTGGATAGGTATGGAAATGTTGATGTAGTCTTATATTTAGAGAAGAAGATAGGGACAATTGAGAGTTAGTGGCTTTATAAATAAAAGAACATAATTGAATAGTATAGAGCTGATGAATAGTTGGTATGCGCAAAAGCGTAAAGTAATGAGAGACTGAAAAAGACAAATTAAATTTCAATAGTGTACGTAGGAACCATTTCTGTAGTTTCAAGATTCTGTTTAAATTATACGAGGTGGAGGATCCCCAGAAAATGATACCGTAGCAAAGTGAGGAGTGTATCAAGGAGTAGTAGAGGGTTAATAGAATATGGTTTGGAAGATATTGGAGTCTGGAGATCATCCCTTGATTTTTGTTTAATTTGGTTAACAAATTGTCAATATGGAGGTCTCAAGTTAAATCAGGGGTTAAAATTAAGCCAAGGTATTTAAAAGAATTAGTAGCAGAAATCAATTGATTGTCATAATAAACTAAGGGGTTATTAGGAACGTTACGTTTGTTACGTTGAAAAAAAAACATGAGTTTAGTTTTATCAGTATTGACAACTAAAGAATTCGCTTCGTTCCAATTTTTCAGTTCGGATAAAGCCAAATTGAGTGAAGAAATTAATTGAGAAGTATTTAGGTTAGAGAATAAAAGAGTAACATCGTCAGCGTAAAGAATGGGGTTAGTTAAAGAAAAAACCGTTGGTAAATCGTTAATAAATAGATTAAAAAGCAAAGGGGAAAGAATAGAACCTTGTGGCACGCCATGGCTTCTGTTTAGAGTTAAGGAAGATTTACCAGAAAAAGCTAAAAAATAACGCCGATTAGTTAACAAATTAGAAAGTCAGGCCAAAGGTGGGCCATGTATATTATAAAAAAAAGACAATTTGTAAAGAAGTAAAGAAATAGGGATAGAGTCAAAGGCCTTAGAAAAATCGATGAAGATAGAAGCAACATATTTATTAGAAGACATTTCGGAAGAAGCAAATTCGATTAGATCGTAGCATGCAGTTTCGACGTTTCGATTGGGAGTAAATCCATGTTGTGCAGGGTTAATAAGGTTATGAGAATAGACAAATTGGGATAAACGAATAAAAAAAAGCTTCTCGAAGATTTTTGCGAATACAGGTAGGGTTGAGATGGGACGATAATTTGAATACACATTAGGATCGCCTTTTTTAAAAATAGGAGTAATTTTTGTTAGCTTAAGAGTTGATGGATAAGAACCAGAGATTAATGAATGGTTAAAGATATAAGCTAATGGAGACGAGATACAATGTTTGATGGAGATTATAACATCAGAGCGTAACCCAAGGGGATCAGGGGCGGAAGAAGATTTAAGTTGCGATATAACTTTATCGACTTCGTCTGATGAGGTGGGAGATACAAAGAAAGTATGAGAGTTACGAAAAACATTGAAAGGGTAATTTAAGTTGGTGTTGATAGAAGAAGGAGAAGGAGGAAGGAGGGTACACAAAAAAATCTGTAAGAGAAGTCGTATCATGGTTATTAAATGATTGAGGCAAAAAATTAGAAGATGAAGGTCCTTTTAGCAATTTATTTAGAATTTTCCATTTGGATTTATTAGAAGACATTTGTTTAAATAAGCGACCGTAATATTCCTGTTTCGACTTGTTTACTAGGTATTTGATATTATTTGAGAGATCCTTAAATGTTCTAGATAAAGCCCGGGAAGGTTTGCGGCGTAATTTAAGATAGAGGGCGTTTTTCTTCTTAGAAAGGACAAGAATATAAGGAGTAAGCCATGGTTTGCGAAAATTAATAGTAGGAGAATAATTTACTGAAGCCCGTGTTGTAAAATACCGATCGTAACCAAGAAGTAACTGAGATAGAAAAAGGTCAAAGAGTTGATTAATATCATTAGTGCTAGAAAAAAGTTGTGACCAATCTGTAAGGATTAGAAAAGATTCGAAAATCGCGAGACGAGCAGAGGAGACTATACGAGATGGCGTAGCTAGATTTTGCCGGGCTTTGTTGGTGGTTAACTGGTTGAAGATAATATACAAAGGAAAATGGTCAGAGATAGAAACATCTAGAGTATTACTAATTAGAACGTTATTAAAGTTAGAAAAACAAAGATCGATTGCTGAGTAGGTTTTATGTTGAAGAGAGAAATGAGACAAGGAATAGGAAGTAGGGGTAAGGCCAGCTCTAGTAATAGGGTCTAATAGAAGGTTAAGACAAGTAGAAGGTTTATTAAAGTTTATGTTAAAATCTCCTAAAAGCAAAATTGGTTTACACATCGTTTGTAAGTCTAAGAGTATAGAAGCTAGATGAGAACAGAAAGTTGGAAAATGGCCAGAAGGAGGACGATAAATTGAAATAACCATGTATTTGTTATTGATACTAAGAGTTAAAATTTCAAAGTCATTAGATACCACTGTATGTTTAGAAATAATGGTGTAATTAAAAGTTTTAGTAATAGACGTTTGTTAGACCGGTGGATTGAGACTGTATTGAAGTTAGTAATTTCTGGAATTTCAGAGGGGTCATAAGACCAAGTTTCCGTGAAAATTATAATTTTAGGGGCAATCGGAATATTATTCAAAGTAACTAGAGTGGATGAAAAGTTAGCATTGATACTACGGATATTTAGGTAAAAAAGACTTAAATAATGCTCAGCAGCGGAGATTTGCATATTACTTATAGCAGAGGTTAAATTATCAAGAGTGATAGGGAGTTCGTATTGGGTCATTGATGAAATAAATGGAAAGAATAATTTAATGAAATAAGGTAGTAATGAAGTTTGGATTAAGGCTAAATGCAAAAAAAAAAGAAATAATATATAAGACAAAAAAGAGGAAAAAAAGAATAGAAGGAGAAAGGGGGAAAAAAAGAAAAAAAAATAAGGAGAATTAAATCAAACTGAGGTAGCGGAGGGGAAATGAAAATAAAGAGTCAGAAAAAAGTTTCAAATTTGGAGTTACGACAAAAGGAAAATTGTGTTGTTTAACAATAAAATAAGTCACCTTTAAGTTCCAGTAAAAAGGAAAAAATAAAAAAATTAACCTTAAAAACAGAAACGAAGATTGAGCCGGTACAAGTATCATCGGAAACATATTGAAAAAGAGAAAGCTAAAAAATAAAGTTCGGCAATAATTGTAAAATAGCAAGGACTAGATTAATGTGGTAGTGAAAATCAAAAAAAGACAGAGGAAAAAACCTTATAGTTAATGAAATCATATAATAAAATCAAAGAAAGAAAAAAGAAAAAAAACAATCATATCATTAAATAATTTAAATATAGAATGGAAAATAAGACTTATCAT
>JAHWFO010104297.1:0-13156 GCA_023313115.1 Rhysida immarginata | reverse complement strand
GGTTTCAGATAGTTTGTTTTCAGATGTCTCACGGCGGACACGCCTGCCCGTCGATACGATGCAACGCACCTTTTTCCATTGGTCTAGGGTCCAATGTTTGTTGCATCGGAAACATGTCGTTTCTTGCGATGCACGCTTGTCAACGTGGGTGATGGAACGAGACTTCGGTTGCGAGGCTAAGATGCAACAACGTTCTCGATAGTTTTCTGGTGCTCTCGATGCATCAACTGTAGCGCTTCATTACTCATGACCAGCCATCGTGAGCGCCCTAGAGTTTGTGCACCTGGATGCACATATTGTCCATTGTTCCAGTCATTGTACACCATCACTATGGCATGACGTGAAGAGTTCGCGAAAGCTGCGGTTTCAAAACGATGCTCGGGGCACTCACAGACAATCGCATGAACAGGAAAGCAATCGAAGTTGCAGCTTGAGACCACATGAGTAGGTCGTATAACAGCCGCACGCTTCGATGCACGCCTCGACTCATAAAGATGCTGAATGTCGTCTTGAGATCAAAACAACAAATCTTGAGATCGTGCTTCCCAGGGAAGTCGTGCCGCAGCTGCGTTAAGTGGATGTTACTTATCCTGCTGGAAAGACGTGTTACCCTCCTGTTGCAAGAATGGAAGAAGACTGGACGTTCCACCGAATGGTGTTCAGTGTTCCATTCACAAAGACGAAGGGTAATTGCGAGTGGATGATGCCGTATGTTTGCTCAAAACGTCCGTACGATTCGATAGTCGTGCGTGAGTGCAATCCTTCCGTAAACCGCCTGCTGACGACATGGAGCAACGCAGAAACATTACGAGTGATCTGCACAGCAATATGCTGATGAGACCATAGTCCCATCGATTCGACCTTTGTCAAGCTCCGCAAGTCATTGCACCGGCTTACGGTGCGTGTGCGAGGCATTGTAGTTGTTTTCACGCACAGTCAGTTGAGTAATACCATTGAAGACGTGTATTTGATGGTGCGAGATTGCGAGCACTGAAGATCTACCGTAGCGCTCCTGATACCACGATCTTAACGCATAAGTAAAACTCAAACCTTTCACGCGCGCTTTACCTTCACTGCATGCTCGGCGTCTGCACGATCATTCCCGAGCACACTCCCAGGAGCATCAAACAGGTAAGACTGAAAGTACACTTATCCCGTTTGTATGATGACTACAGCGAAAGAGCTCCGCGAGTCGAGTATGTGCTTAATTCGTTGTTGCTTCGTTGCCGTGCGTGAACGTGGAGGATTACTGTGAGAATCCTAATTTGAGGTCGTTTTTAGATCGCAACCTTGGAACGAACCACGAAGTCTTGACATGTGGGCCCATTCACAATCTACCCGAGTCCAGTTTAAGGATCTACAAAGGTAATCGTAGTGTATCATAAGTTTCCTACCTATACCCCTGCGTACGCATCAGTCGAACGTATAGATCCATCTACTGCTCAATTGAAGGGTGGACACCTGGCGCAGTGGAACAACGTACGCAAATTCGAGCAAGATCACGCGATGTCGTTTGGTGTCTTAGCACGTGCGCGGTAAATGCCGCAATCAGTGTCCAGAGTGTGCAACCATAACAGAAACCATGCAACCATCGTGTCATAGTACAAACACGATGTCGTAGAGGTGATATCATAGTGGAAACACGACGTCGTAGAGGCAAGGTCATAGTGAAAACATTATGTCGTAGAGGCGACGTCGTAAGGGCAACGTCATAGTGGAAACACACCGTCGTACAGGCGATGTCGTATTAGAAACACGACGTCATACAGGCGACGTCGTAGTGGAAACACAACATATTAGAGGTGACGTCATAGTGGAAACACAACGTTGTAGAGGCGATATCATAGTGGAAACATGACATCGTAGAGGCGACGTTATAGAGGAAGCACGACGTTGTAGAGGTGGCTGAGTCCGCATGTTGACCAGTAGAGACTGGAGGAGCCTGAAGCGGTTGTACCACAGGAACAGTCGTCAGCACCATGACGATGCGTCGGGAGCTCTATGCCTCCATCATCACCTCTATAGACGCTCAGTGTCGTGTGCTCTTGTGTAAAGAGCAACTGTCTCAGTTGATGGTGGTTTGCCGGCGTTGACAGTGTGGCCGTGTGTCTCCTGGTTTGGACTCGATCTGCTGGTTCTGATCGAGGAGAACATGGTATCCTGCAGTATCTCGACGTTACAGACAATTGCATGCTTCCGACGTTGTTACAGCATGTAATGCTGTCTGCACCTTGTTTCCGGAGAATGACGTTCTGGAACCTCAGTGGCTCGCCCACAGTCCAGACCTCAACCCAGAACATCTTTGGGAGGAATTGGAGCATCTGATTTGTGTGCATCAGAGACGCGCATCCGACTTGTGCAGGGTTTGAATTAGGAGCGTGCAAAAGTGCCTGGTTGCTTGCTATCAGCGCATGCGTCCGTGTGTGGACGCAGCTCTAATACCAGAGATGCTGTGAAGAAAGCGTCTGTTCCATACAATATGCGTCCGCTTTCAATCGAGCAGTCGGCATACATCGTTGGAACCGGTGTAGTAATTCATAATGATTCAGAGGTACCGATAAAAGTTACTTTTCAATACTTTTAGATTTCTTCTTTTCGGTGGGCCCGTTCTTAGCGCGTGAGAAGAAACCGGACATAAAGAACACGATGAGCAACTGTAAGGTTTTGAGAATTAATTAGCTAGAATTTGAATATTCAGATTATTTATGCAAATGAGCTATTTTATTAGTCGCGTTCAGGATTGTCTAATTGGAGTCAGAAATTAAGAGTTTATATAAAGTTTAGAAGAGTTTTTATGCAGAGAAAGAATTAAATAAAGTATTAATTGTTTTAAATATTTTTTATGCGTAGGTGTAGGGATTTGTTATGGAGCCACGTTTTAAGGTTTGTCAGAGGGAGAAAGTAAGAGTCAGTTTACACAGCTTGTTTTGATCGTTAGAATCATATTCAAGGATAGAAATTATATGGGCAGTGTAGGACAAGTGAATTGGAAACCGGATGAACGGATAGAAAGCAAGAAAGATGAATGTAAGGATTGAACTTTGGATCTTGAAGAGAGGAAAGAAACAGGGAATGATCACGTGAATGCCGATGTTTGATTGGCTATCGAACATCGAAATTGTTAGTTCTGAGATGCTAAGTAAAAGAGTTTAGTCAGTAGCAATGTAACGATTCCCGTAGCCAAGTGTGCGGCGAACGACTCATAAATTTATATACTAATTCGGCCTCCATCTGGTAATCTTAGGATTCCAGATGGGAAGTTTAAAATTGTAGTATTAATCCAGTTTGCGTTGTAGTTTAATGAAAATGTAACCGTCAGATTGAAATTTAGTTAGCTCGCGTTATCGAGGTGGTTTTGAAGAGTTTCTATCGAGCTGAGAACCAGCGTCATCAATTCCAATAATTTCATGGTTTGCGAGGGATTTTGCAAGAATGTGTACCGAGCCCCGTGGAGTACCCCGATCCAGTACAAGAAGCCAGAGACGATCTTCCTGTGAGCCACTCCGTTGGACGAGGACGACCCCCCTCCCGCCAAGCTGTTGTAGCAGAGAGGACGAGAGAGATCCAAGAGCGGACAGATTGAGAAGACACGGTAGCCCATTTCCAATTTAATGTCTCAATGGCCAATTCTTTAATTCCTCACATGATTTCATTCTTTCTATTTTATATATTACATCCATATTTTGGGAAGGATTATTCTATCAAACAGTGGGAAGGACAATTATAACGTAACCTAGAACAGTCATATAATACGTAAAGAACCCTGATTAATTTAATCTAAATTCCGTATTTTATCCAGTTAATTGTTTAATTGTGTTTATTAAAGTCTTACGTTCAGATCTTTATTCAGTAACCATATAGCAGATTGCTCAGTCAGTAGTTTACATTCATTATTATTTCGGAGCTATTAAAGCCTTATTTGTATTTCACATTCCGAGAGAAATAGAACTATTTATAATTAGAGTTCCTGTTGGACATTGTTATCACTAGATATTTCTAAATTCAGTATCACCCGAATTTCCTTGAGATATAAATTGCATAATCGAATAATTGAGAATTACATTCATACCTAATTTACATATTACTATTGCTAATATATCATTATTGTTATATCAAGAACTTCTAATCATTGTCTTATAAGTTTAGTCTAAAGAACCCTTAATTGATAGTCATTGTGTTGTATGCCACACAATTTAATTGCTAAGTTATATTTGGAATTGTGATTACTCATTGAAACGTGTGATTAGTCAAATTGCCACAAGTCATTTCTTAATTACAAATTGCATTATTTTATTTGAATCTTAATTAGAGCTTGACTAAGTTGAAATTCATATCTTAAATTATTATTATCCTTTACAATACCTTCCATACAATATTGTTTTATATACATTTGTTGAATATTGAATAAACATTATATGTTGAATTGTTAAGTCAGTCTAAGTGCCTATTCTTTCCTCTAGGCCGGGCCTGTTTAAACGGAGGTATCTTTAATGTAAGTGGGATAAACCCTAAATTATCATAAACACTTTGTGGAAAGTATAATCCACTGGCGCAGTCTTTTACCTAGCATAATTATAATAAATTACTCGACCATAATTCTATGAATATTATCCCCAGGAATCCTACATTAAATTGGCGCAGTGCGACAGGATATCAAGATATTATAGACCCATTTTCCTACTAAATTGACGCAGGATAGCAGGATATCAAGATATTGTAGCGATTTAATTAGGCATATTCAAATAAGAGTATTTACATAGGCATAATAGTTGCATTAATTACATGCCTACATTTGTGAAGTAATTATTAAAGCAAAATTAAGACCTGAGACGAAAGAAAGGCACTATTGGTAAATTATTATATTAGAGATAAGCTAACAAAATAAGTCAAGATGAATCAAGCCCCTGTGTTGCAGTCATTTGCGCTAGCAGGCGAAATAAAGCCATATGATGGATCTACGGATCCAGAGGAATTTTTTTTGCGAATAGATGAAATTGGAAAAGTAATGAATTGGGGAGCGGAAACTAGATATAATGTTGCTAAATTTAAGCTAACAGGGGACGCACATTTCTATTGTAGGGAAGATGGAGAGATGAAATTAGTAAATACTTATGAAGCATTGAGAAAAGCATTGAAAGAGCGATTTGGAAAGGAGTTGAGAGGAGAAAATGAAAGATTATTTAGAGAATGTAAACAAGGTGTACAAGAATCAGTCCGCCAGTATGCAACACGGTTACAGAGTCTAGGAAATAAAACAATGCATAAGATAGTAGGAGAGGGAGCGCTAGTAGAAATAAAGCGTGCATATGCTCAAGAAATTTTAGAGGAAAAAATATTAGAGCATTTTGTGGAAGGATTGTTGCCACCAGTAAGAAGAGTCGTTATGTTTAAGAAACCAGAGAATTTGAAACAAGCAATAGAACAAGCGGAGGAAGAAGAGGAAATTGTTAAGAAATGGGGTTTAGAAGGTTATGTTTTCCATTCAGTTGAGAAAGAAACCATTGTGTCATTGAGCCCAGAAGTAGAGGAACAAATTAGTCGGCGTATAGAGGACAGATTGCGTAGAAAAGAAAGCACGAATACCTACCGAGAGCGCACTGTAAGCGAAAGAAGGCCGAGCGAGTATTACCGACAGCCCGCACGGAGAAATCCGCCGCATTTAGGCCGAGGTTCGACCGCAGAGCGAGGGCGAGGCATGCGAAGAAAGCGTGTAGAGATCATCTGCTATAATTGCCATTTAAAAGGGCATAAAAGAAAGGATTGCGTAAATAAAGCGTTTCACAGAGTAAACTGTTATTATTGTTCAAAAGAAGGGCATTTGATCCGTTATTGCAAGGAAAGGTTACAAAAAGAGCAAAAAAGGGGAAACAAATTAACAAAGGCGACTCAGACACACGAGCGTGCGATCAGCCCCCCTCCCCAAGGAAAGGAAGAGAAGGAAACAGAGGTAGGAGAAACGTTACAGATGGCACATATTTCGGAGGATCCCGGAGAATTAATGATTGAAGGCACATTGGGAGAGGTGAAAGTAAAATTCCTGGTTGATAGTAGAGCAAAAGTTACTCTCTTAGGTGAGGATATAGTACAGAAAATTGTTGAATTGGGATATAAAGTTACCGAGGTTAGAGAACCCGCTATAAAATTGGTTGGAGTAACGGGGCATAACTTCCCCACTACTGGAATATATTCAATTAAATTCAAATTTGGTAACAAAAAGTATGTGTTAAAATGTTACATTTGGAAAAGAAGAGAAGAAATACCGTATCAAGTTATATTAGGCAGAGATGCACTCTCCAAATATGGATTTGTCATCAATTTTCACGATAGATTGTTACAGGCGATAGATACGGACATCCCATTCGTGGGCATCCAACCGAGAATAGACTGTAGGGCTGGCGCCTCGGAAATTACAAACATCAGAGCATTTATGGATACCGTTCCTGTTCGTAATAAAAGCAAAATTTCCATTCCCCCTTATTCAGAGTCTGTTTGTGAAGGCAGGTTGGCGAGTCAGGAGTATAAAGAGCGCATAGGAGTGTTGGAGCCAAAAGATCTTTCAGAGTCAGGGTTGTTAGCAGCAAAAGTGCTAGTCAAAGTATCGCAAAGGGATACGATTCCAATTCAAATATTAAATTACTCAGGAGAGACCATTACAATACCGGCAGATAAAACCATTGGGCATCTGAGCGAGGCAGAGGAGGAGAAGGTGGAATTAAGTTCCTCCATAGAAGAAGGAAAAGAAATTAAATTAACAAAAGAAGAATTTTTGAAATTATTCCATTTAGATCATTTAACACCTGACAAAAGAATACCATTGGAAAACCTGTTGTATGAATTTAATGGGGCATTCTCGCATCATGAGTGGGACCTGGGATGTTGTAAGATAGAACACCACAGGATTGATACTGGGTCATCCCCCCCTGTAGCTCAGCCCCCATACAGAATTCCTTATTCACAGAGAGGTATCATGAAGGAAATGATAGATAACTTGTTAAAGCATCAGGTCATTGAACCCAGCTCTAGCCCCTGGAATGCACCAGCTTTATTAGTAAAGAAAAAGGATGGGTCTTATCGATTCGTTGTAGACTATCGTAGATTGAACAAGGTTACAACTGTTGACTCGTTTCCGATACCCAATGTGAACGAAACTTTGAGTCAGCTAGGAAAGGCGAAATATTTCAGTGTATTAGATGCGAATCAAGGCTATTTTCAACTTGAAATTAGTGATTCCGCCAAAACATCGTTCAGTACCCCGGACGCGAAATTTCAGTTTAAGCGATTGCCTATGGGTTTAAACAATTCACCAGCTCTATGGCAAAGAGCCGCCAATTTCATAGTCAGAGGTCTACAGGACCGTATTCTCTGTTACTTAGATGACTTCATTACATTTAATGAGACATTCGCTGAACATTTAGACAGTTTAAAGATGTTGTTTATAAGGTTACAGGAAGCAAATCTCAAACTCAAACCTCGTAAGTGTCAATTTCTCAATGACGAAGTTAAATTCTTAGGTCATGTTGTCTCGGAGCATGGTATTGCTCCCGATCCAGAGAAAATCACAGCAGTAAAAAATTTTCCAAGGCCGAAAACCGTTAAAGAAATTCAATCTTTTCTAGGATTGGCAAATTATTACCGCAGGCATGTGAAATCATTCAGTGCCATTGCAAAGCCATTAACTGAATTAACTAAATTAGACACACCTTTCATTTGGTCCGATGAAGTAGAGAAAGCATTCCTAAACCTTAAGCAACTCTTAGTTTCAGCACCAATATTAAAGAGTCCGGATTTTTCTAAACCATTTATAGTCGCAACAGATGCTAGCTCGTATGCGTTAGGTGCAGTATTATCCCAGCGCTTCGATGGAAAGGAACACCCTATTGCATATTGCAGTCGTTTGTTAAAAAAGAGTGAACTGAATTACTCGGTGATCGAAAAAGAATGCTTGGGAGTAGTGTATGCCGTTATGCAATTTAGAGTGTACTTGTACGGAAATAGATTCACATTACAAACTGATCATCGTCCTCTTTCGTGGCTATTCAATCTCAGAGACCCGACTTCGAAACTTGCCCGCTGGGCGTTGTCGTTATCCGAATTTAATTTTGACATTATACACAAACCCGGCATTAAAAACACAAATGCCGATGGCCTCTCACGAGTTCCTATCTCAGCAGTGGCAGAATACGAGCCGCTGATATGTAAGCAGGAAATAGCCAGGGAACAGCAGTTAGAGAAGGAGTGGAGAGGGATTCGAGACTATTTCAAGGGCATTGGCGTGAAACCATCCCCTCCCGATTGGCCAGACAAGGAAGAAAACTTTTTCATGGATGATGAAGACGTATTGTACCATATAAAAAGATCACAAGATGGAAAGGAGATTTGGGAACAAGTTGTCATTCCGAATAGTTTAAGAAACCACGTTTTGTATCTTTTTCACGATATTCCATCCAGTGGACACATCAGATCAAAGAAAATGCGAGTCAAAATTGACAAACAATATTATTGGCCAACTATGCGAGCAGATATTCAGAAATATTGTGCTGAATGTGAAAGTTGTCAGCTTCATGCAGCTCGACCTAAACGTAAAGAACAGCCGTTACAAAGTTTTCCACCAGTGAAACATCCATTCTACCGTATAGCCGCCGACATTCTGGGGCCGATTACCACCTCTTATGAAGGTTATAAATACATTTTAGTGGTCACAGACCATTATTCGAGATATTCGGAAGCTGTTCCATTGATGGATCAAACTGCGAAAACAGTGGCTAAAGCATTAGTCACCAGTGTTTTTAATCGTCATTCCATTCCAATCCAATTGTTGACCGACCGAGGGTCCAACTTTACTTCTGAACTTTTACGAGAAGTTTGCAAGATTTTGGGTATTAAGAAACTGTTCACCACAGCGTATCATCCCGCCGGAAACGGAATTGTCGAAAGACTGAACAAGGTTTTGATACAGATGATACGTCACTACGTAGAAAAAAGTCAAAGAGACTGGCCAGAATGGTTGTCGTTCTGTATGTTTGCGTATAACTCCAGTCCACATTCGTCATTAGGAGAAAGCCCATTTCTATTGTTTTATGGGAGAGATCCCATCCTCCCTGGTGATATCATCACCGCACCGAGAAGACCATATTATGGCGTTGACAAAAATTACGGATGCGAAATTGAAGCTCGCATCAAGAATGCGTTCGATCTTGTGGACAAAATTCGAGAGGAACAGGAGGTGAAAAGGAAAAAATATCATGACAGGCGTCACAAGCCTTATTCATTTAAGGTTGACGACCTCGTCTATTTAGCGGTCCCACAGATTAAACCGGGACTGGTGAAAAAGTTACACCCCACTTATGAAGGACCCTATTTGATAGTGGACCAGTACTCCCCGGTTAATTTCCTGATCAAACATGTGAAAACGGGAAAAACTAAGGTCGTCCATGCTAATCGAATAAAGCCGAAGATAGGAGACCTGCCCCAAGAGCCACGTCGCAGGGAAAGACGAGTCCGAGCTCCAGTAGCCGCGCCACCCGAGCCCCAGGCGCCGTCGACTTGTCCCGAAGAGGATTCGTTCCTACCGCCCCATGCGATGCCAGCAGCCGAGCCGAATGTGGAGCCAGCGAGGCCACCACCCGTCCCAGGAGGAAGCAACGAGACCGGGAGAGCAGTAAATGCACCCCCCTCCCATCCGTATATGTTGCGTTCGAGAGGAAGCGTTCCCGAAGTGCCTTGGGTTTTGCCGTCCGTTCAAGATAAAAGAACCACTGAAATATTCGAAAGAAACCCACCCGGAGATGACGCTAACGTCATAGATGAATTATGGAGACTACCAGCTGCCGTGGAAAGGGAAGAAGTTCGTCTGAACGAAGACAACCGCGTGCCGAGCTCCGGCGAACGCCATAAAGTCGCCGCCCTGATAGAAACCCTTTCCGCTCCAGCCTCTACGGAGACTGTTGGTACCCCTCCCCTCTCAGAACTTATCTGTAGAATAATTAGAGCCATAGTCTGCGAACATTTAGGTTTTACCCAAGGGTAATGCGCAGAATCAATGAGTAGAGCAGTAGTGCGTCAGAACAGTAGTTGTAGTTTTATTTACATTATGAGAAACTCATCTTATGATTAGCATTATTATGGCCTTGGATTGACTTTGAATCGTATTGATTCCAGAGAGTTAAAGTTTGTGACTATGGAATATTTGGTGATACAGATATTGTAGTACAGAAGTAATAGCAACATTTTGTGACATTAATCATTAGAACATTAAACTGTTCAGTTAAACATGGAAGCCGTTGCCTTCTGGAGTTGCTTGTTACCTACTACTAAGGATAGTGGGATACAGGTGCAAACTTTTGGGAGGTAGCGACATGAACATGTATTGTGTATAACAATTTTTTTTGAGAAGTTGAATTACAATCGATGTCCTTTTCATGGTCATCCCGAAGAAGCTGATGAATAATGTTTTTTTTTTCAGACTAGTTTTGGCATTTAATAATGTTGCTCATGCGAGCGCGTGCGCGTCGTTATAGCTTAGCAGACAATTTAGAATTAAGTTACAGTATTGTGTCGAAGGGGTAGTTCCCGAGAAATTTTTTATGGTTGGAGCAAAATTAAGAATTACAGAATCGAGCAATCACCCAGAAACTGTGAAACAAGACAGATTGCTTTTCCGAGTGAAGAGGTGTGATTCATACAAATTTAAGGCCTTGGTATACAATGAATACAGTGAATTTATGCTCAAACAAATCAATAGGGCCCGAGAGATATTTAAAATGTAGTGATCCCTCCTAGAGTGCACCGACGGGAGCGGACTAGAAGTCGTTGTAGAGAGGTCGCGAGACGTCGCCCCCCCCCTCTTCAACCCTCGTTAGACTAACAGAGAGCGAGAGAAGTTAACCCAGAATCAGTGAGTAGATTTTATGACATTGAATTCCATAGTTCGGAGGTAGGCTTAGCTACCCTGCCCCAGTTCTTGAATTCTATTGTCCCTTAATATTTATAATTACTCTAATGCTTACGTGTAGAATTATGCATCGACATCATAGGAACAATCAGAAGAACCGATTGCTATAACATTTTGAAAGTATTTACATGAAACAAACACTTCATTCCTAATAGAAACGTTTATTAGTGATGGTAATATTCCTTGTGGCAGTGTATGAATAACACGTTGTTTTGTTTTCGGCTGGTCCGAGCAGAAGAACGTAATGGAAGGTTCGAACAGGAAGAGCCTCAGGAAATAACACCATCTATTGAGACCATATACAACTCATGCTTAAATTTTCTTCAGTTTTAAGAGATATTTCCGATTATGAGACTAAGATAATGATTCATGTTCTAAATAGGAATTTAATATAGAAATCCTCACTCCTCTAGAGTTAATTTGTTATTATTATTTAAGAAACAGTTTGAAAAATTTTATTCCTTTCAAGATTTATACCCGACATTCCATTTGATAAGCTTGACCAGCTGGTGACCTAGACAATCAGAGAAAGCTAAACAAACCCAGTCAACCTTTTTCCCTTGTGAATGGAACCTGTCTTAACTATTGTTCCCAGATTAGTACTGAAAGGAGAATCTAACTTCCTCGAATAAAGAAATAAATAATAAGAAATTTTATCAGAAGTAACATTTTACATGCATGATAAATCGAACAAGATTATAACGATGTTTACAGTTTATCCCAGACAATATATAAGCAATCGATGCACACTTAAGATATATGATACATCTTTTTAAGTTGATATTTTGATCTTAGAGCTGATTCTTTTGTTAAATTGTGGGTTAGCCTATCTACTCTCTAGCTTAATAATAAGTAAACGTCACCCCCTTGCTCACTACAGATGACAAGACGGGATGGCGGGTGCTTAGCTATTAATGTGTTATTGTTGTACTTGAGCTATTGACCAAGAGTTGTTTAAGAGCTCCGAACTCCCCCTTCCTCGACACAATACCGATTTTGCGCGCGAATACATTTATATGGAAATTAGAATTAGTAGAAGGTTACATGCACATATTAATCCATTTATTTATTACTTTGAATAGAAAAATAGTATCGAACATTTATAAGGGTTCACATATAATTCAACATTACATATGGGAATACAACATTTACTCCATTAATTATCTATTCTACTTCTATTCTTTAATAAAATATTTTAAAATTGGCCGAGACAATTGGAATGGGTTGGCTTACAGGTGACAACGCCATGGAGCCAGGAAGGACCTCTGGAGCCAGACGACACCAGACACCAGCTGACGTGGAGGCCACCACTCTCTCAACGCAGACGGTTCCAGTGAAGGCCACTTCCCCATTCCAATGCAGAAATCGGAGATCCAACGCGGAAGAGAAGAGACTAGAACTCTTATGAACACTTCAACAGAACTTTCCTCTCCGTGTTCCAAAAACAAGATTGTGCTACAGTGTACCAAGTACTTTATTTGTCTCTCAGTGTTTTAATTCTGTGTTTTTTTTTGAAAAACTTTCAGTGCTTGTGTTATTGTGTGTTTTCATGGTAAAGAACTTTCATTAAGATTTTGGACACTGAACTGTGTGTGTGCTTAAGAACTATCATTGTGGTAGTTAAAAAACTTTGAACTGTGTGTAAAACAATATTTGAACATTTGTGCACATATCTTCGTTATAAAGGCCTATAAAAAAATTTTTTTTTTATCATATCATGATATCTTTAGGTAATATTAAGTAGTATTGAACAGTTATTTTATTGGTACCACTTAGATACTTTTATGACCATTTTGATTCTTGTTTGTCTTTTATATTGATTTATTAATATACTAACCCAATTTTATAATCTATATATCTTTGATTACGAGAAAATGATTGCTTGGTGACCAGTACATTTATGCACTATATTAACTGATTTCTTGTTTGAATTTTACAAGTTGCCATTTGAGATGTAGGCTTGCCGGCGTCGACTCGATCTGTCTCGCTTCATCAGTGGAAGATGCTGCAGAGATGCAAGACCCCTGAGGAGTTCAGGTAACAGTACCACCTCGGGGCGAGGCTTTTCTTGCAGGGGGAGGTATTTGTAAGGTTTTGAGAATTAATTAGCTAGAATTTGAATATTCAGATTATTTATGCAAATGAGCTATTTTATTATTCGCGTTCAGGATTGTCTAATTGGAGTCAGAAATTAAGAGTTTATAT
>JAHWFO010104294.1:0-14812 GCA_023313115.1 Rhysida immarginata | reverse complement strand
GGACCGTTCAGAATAAACAGTATGGGAACTGTGGAGCACTACGTGCCATTGATGAGAGAGGTGAACGTCGGCTGCGAAGGTGTGTAAAGGCCAACCGAAGAGCTACAGTGGACCAACTTACCGCTAAAACCAACGAGGGTGCTACCAGACATGTCTCTAAAACCACAGTACAGAGGACACTGCTACGTATGGCCCTCCGCAGCAGACAGATGGTCACCGCACCCACGCTGACAAAGGTTCATCGCCAAAAACGGTTTCAATTTGCCCAACAGTACAGAAATTGGACCACTTCTGGCTGAAAAAAGGTTGTCTTCTCCGATGAGTCACGATTTCTGCTCCACAGAGTGACGGCCGTTGGCGGGTGAGGCGAGAAACCTCCGAGAACAAGCATCCTGCAACCATTGTTAGACGAATCCAGGCTGGTGGCGGCAGCGTCATGATGTGAAGAGTTCTCATGGCATTGTCTGAGCCCACTGACACCTGTGGAAGGCACTCTCAACTGATTCGGTTATTATCCATACTTGCAGATCAAGTAAACCCATATCTGGCGACTGTCTTCCCAGAGGGGGATGGCACGTTCCAGCAAGACAATGCGACGTGTCATACGGCTCCAATTGTTCGGGGGTGGTTTGAGGAACAAGACCTTGGCCCCCTAATTCCCCAGACCTCAACCCACCATCGAGAACCTTTGGGATCATCTAGATCGCCACGTGCGGGCTGCTATGGAAGACGGGGGGGGGGGGGTTCTAGAAATTAAGGCGTCGACTACTTAGGTCATTTTGCGCCTTTTACACAAGTTACATCTGTACGCAGCCCGGGACAAACACAAACATCCATGCCCACGGCGGGATTCGAACCCACAGCCAGGCGGACTCGAGAGCTAGAAAGCCTACGCCCTAGCCCTCTCGGCCACCTGCCGGCTTGCTATGGAAGAACCACCGCGTACCCTTCAGCAGCTATCGGATGCTTTACAGTCTGCATGGCAACAGCTACCAGTAGAAATCTACCAGAGTCTTATTGACTCACTCCCACGCCGTCTAACTGCTTCCCGTGCCGCTAAAGACGGTTATTCGGGATATTAGCTGGTGGTCATAATAATGTGACTCGACTCTGCATATTTCTGTTGAAATCTGAAAACCGAAACTTTTTGCGATTACAATACTTCTTTGATTTCGTAGAAGGAAGTAAAAATGAAAAACAGCTCTTATCTTGCAAATAACTTATAACGAGTGAATTTAAATATTTAATGTAGGTCTTCACATAGTGCCTGACTTATCCTGGAATAGTCACGCAAATTACCTATTGTTGAATCTTAACAAGAAATTAGGATTGATATCACGTCTTAATTATTTGCCTGATCAAATTTTGTTACTTTTGTATAATGCCTTAATCCACTCTTCTTTATGTTTTGGGATTCAATTTTGGGGTTCTGCCTCTGCTTATAATCTTAAGCGTTTGTACCAGCTACAAAAATGGTTCTTGAGAATTTTGCTAAAAATTCGTAAACCTAATTCCGTTTCTTTCTCATTCTCACAGTTGGTTATTCTAACCATATATCAAATTTATGTTTTACAACTTTGTCTATTTATTTACAAGGTTACCAATCACCATTTAAATCTGTCTTCTTCGTTGCCTATTAGTTCACATAATAATTTTCACTCTTACTCGACGCGTTTTGCCAGTTCAATTAGACTCCCTTTAGTACTTAATAATTATCAACGCTTGTGTGTTTCCTACATTGGCGTAAAATGGTGGTCATTAATCCCTGTTAATATCCGTAATCTCCCCTCTTGCAAATTATTTAAAAAGAAACTGAAACATTTGCTTCTCTCTAACATCCTAAATCCTAATAGTTGCTAATATTATTCTATGTCCCCGTTTATGTTCAATTTGTTTTATTTTATGTTTACTTTTTCTATTTATACAAATTTTATACGTTTGATTATTTATATTGTATTTTTTTTTCTAGTGCCCCCGGGGACCTAACTCGTCGGTCGTTTGGCCGTACTGGCCCCGGGTGGACGCTATTGTAACTACTTTCTAAATAAATAAATAAAATAAAAATAAAATCTTCTTTTCTTTCTCATTATTTCCGTACGAATGAGATATCATATGCCATATGTTGCCATAGTTCTAAAGACCAAGTGACTGCGACCCCCACAACTCGATCCCATTCAGACAATTTTGCCCAAACTTCATAGTAATGTAGATTTTGCCTAGAGGAATTTGCATACCGAATTTCACTCTTTCCATAAAAGTTGGGATAGGGTGAAAACATGCAACACAATAAAAATATTGATACACTGACGTATTATTTTATTTCAAACGAAGATAGTTTATTGGGCAGGTATTAAACATTTTGGAACCAAAAATTTAACTGATAAACAAAAATAAATATCAGGTTTTTTGAATTGATGGTTGCAACACAAACACCAAAAATGTTGGGATAGTGGGCGAATTACCATTGGGTGACATCTCCCTTTCTTCTGATCACGCTTTGTACCTGTCGAGGAACAGATGATACCAATTTCTGTACCGTTGCAACGGGAATTTGTTGCCACTCCTGCTGTACGAAAGTTTTCAGCTATTGAATGGTTCGGGGTCATCGTTGACGTAACTTTCTCTTAATAATTCGCCATATATTCTCTGTTGGGGACAAATCAGGACTGCAGGCAGGCCAATTGAACACTCGAATTCGTCTATTGTGTAGCCACTGTAATGCGAACGGTGCGGGGTTTAGCATTATCTTGCTGAAATAGAAAGGGACGGGCTCCAAAAAGACGTCAGCAACAATAGGATAACATTATACCTGACACAATAATCCATTTAATTAAGACGATGCCTCGCTAAGAGGTATCCAACTATAGATAATAATGAATTTTTGCAAATAAATTTTTCCTTCTAAAATTCCAATATAGGCTTATGCATTAACGGTACCGTTACAGATGTGCAAGGTTCCCAATCCATTGGCACTCATACAGCCCAGACCATTATTGAAGGTGGCTTCTGTACAGCACGTTGGTAACAGGCAGGATTTCCTCTTTGGTCTTAAGTAAACGCCGACAATTTTCGTCACCTACAACCGTAATTATAGATTCATCGAACCAGAAAACACGTCGCCACTGGGCGTCAGTCTATTTCAGATGGATACGTGCCCAAGCCAGGCGCCTACGTTTCTGCATTGTGTTTACGAACACCTTTCGTTTTGCATAATAGAGCTTCAACTTAAATTTTGTGATGTAGCGGCGAACGGTATTCGACGATAAAGGTTTTTGATAGAGGTTTTTAATGTACAATACCCATTTCCATAAAAGTTGGTACAATATGAACCAAACAAATAAAACATGATTGACTAAATACGAGGTCTGTTCAAAAAATAACCGAACTTTTTTAATTACGCGGCAATAGATCGTCGTAGCGACGAGCGGTTGGCAATACTGCAATTGTCATATTCTTCTGTCTAATGGACTATTTACAAGTTTTTACATGTTGTTTAATTTCCTAGTTATTGCCATTTGAATGTAACGTGTTTCAGTGGTCGTGACGATTTTTGCAATGTCCGATTTACGAGAACAACGATGCAACGTGAAAATCGAAAAACAGTCGCAGGGAGCTAGGTCTGGGGAGTAGGGAAGCTGGGGGAAGACAGTCATCTAATTTTGGCACAACACTGGCGAAATAACAAGGCTGAGTGGGCAGGCGCAACCATGAAGCGCAACTCTTAGTCGTCTTGCCACAACAGTGGTCTCTTTTTGCGAATTTTTTTCGCGCAACCTTTTCTAAACGTCTTCTTAGGACAGACGGTTGACTGTTTGGTCTTGAGGCAAAAATTCAAAATGCACAACTCCGGTGAAATCGAAAAAAAAACCGGTGAGCATCACCTTGGCAGAGAACCGAACCTGCCTTTTTTTTTTTGAGCGTGGAGATCCTTTGCCAACCCACTGTGACCACTGAACTTCGTTTCCGTGAATGTTTTCTCCAGTTTCACGCAAAATTTCACGTTGCATCGTAAATCGTACATTGCAAAAATCGTCACGACCACTGAAACACGTCGCATTCAAATGGCAATAACTAGGAAACTATACAACATGTGAAAACTTGTAAATAGTCCATTAGACAGAAGGATATGACAATTGCAGTATTGCTAACAGCTCGTCGCTACGACGATCCTTTGCCACGTAATTAAAAAAATTCGGTTATTTTTTGAACAGACCTCGTATCTGTTAGAAAAATTAAAAATAACAAATGTGTTTGAAGTGACTGAAGTAAAATGTGTACAATTTATAAATGTCGATCTCTTTTTTTTTGGTCGTGTATAATTTTTTAATGAAATTGCCATTTGCAACATGCACCATAATATTTGGGACGAAAGGAAAAGGCCGCACCGGAAGCCATAGAAGTGACATGAATAGTTTCGAAACGTCTGGAGAACATTACGTCATAACTTTTCCCTCTTTAAATGCTGACTGCAATGTGCGCCCAATCATTTACACGACAACATGGGTCGATCCAAGGCAGTGGGTCAAGATATCCGCAATAAAATAATCTAATAATTTAGAAGCAATGTATCTCAGCGTGAAATAGCCACGAATCCTGGACTCCGTCATTTACAGTTCATAATATTATTAATAGGTACAGGACAAGCTGTGTTAACCCTCGAGCCATTACAACTTGCACATTACTAATGGGCCTAACATTTTGTCCAATTTCTGATCATAACTTATCCGTGAATCAACGTTCATTTCACCGAACGTCACCCCACACACAAGCATTCGAACAGTGTAGAATGCTGCATTTGTGCTTGTAAAATTTTTATGATGTCGCAGCGGACATTGAAAATTTCTGGTCCATTCACGTAATATTGTCAGACTTGGTAAGGAATAGCCCATTTTTCGGTCATTTTGGTATGCCTAAATACTGATAGCCCTCTTAATTAATTAATTTCCTCGCAAACCTAACTAAGGACATCTTTTCATATCATCTATTATTATTCTAATCATTCATGAGTGGGTCCCTGGCGTAGAATTAATTTTCTTGCAAACCTGACTTGTTCTTTTTTCTTAAAGCTAGGTGCGTCCTTCCTTCTTAGGACGGTTTCTTTAGCACACACCTAGCTACGAGGTTATCCCCCCCCCTGTGATTCTATATATTTTAAGAATACGATGGCTTCGTCCAAAGTAGTGTGACGTTCCGGGTAAATTGAAGTCACGTTTGTCCTATGAAGGGGTGGAGGAAGTTGTTTTGTGTTAGTTTTGCCGTTTGTCGTATTTTATGTGTTGTAGTGTAAATGCTTATGAAACAATGTTGTGATTCTTAATTGTTGTGTGGTTCTTTGTTGGCGATCGTAATCAATGCTCGGTTGGAGGGGCAATTGTTAGATGCGTTTCTGAGAAGATCTCTCATCCTCCGGCTGAGTATTGTTGCGGTCGTTTTCTGGGAAATTGTATACGTCATGGGCTTGTTGTTTTTGTTTTGTTCAAGAGATTCCTTTTTTTTGTTTTGTTGTGTGTGAAAATGCTCGGAGAGAGATAGATGTACGAAAAACGCTGAATTGAATCTTGAATCTCCTGTTCGAAAACAAGGCTAAGTAGAAAATTACGTCTAAATGTTCTATGAATTAATTACCCTTTTAATGCTGTAATCTCTTTTTTTTTTTTGATCTTGTGCGACCATAAATCGATTTCGATATTGGCGAATATCGTCGGAAGAGATGTTTGATGCACTTGGTATTGAATCGTAGGGAAGCCATGAAAAGACAGCTACAATCATATTCAATCGGAAGTGTAAATTCGTAAAATGAAAAACGGCGATAAGTGAGCATACAAAGACGGTTATCCATAAAGTGAAGAAAACTGGTGAGTTATGAATTTTGTTTAACTTTCCGGCGTTGGGAACGGCTCATCGAACTAGATAAAAATGAACAGGGCTGAGTTTAATGGTGTCAGTTGTCCTCCCACTTTTGACATTTATTAAAATTGAACTCTTCTCAGCAATGCTCCGATGCCAGGTACGGTGGCATCACTCCCATGAACATTTCGCAACACTGTATTGAATATTTATGTACCAAGTTACCGTAATAGTCTAAGATTAGAATGCTTATATGTCTAGCTAAGCACCTTGCCGTGATCTAAAGTATAGTAGCGAGATATGGGAATTTATTGAAGAGAGATGCTTGGATAGTTGGTAGTACTAACTTGGCGTTCTCGTGTAGTGTTAGAAATCACCCACGAATTTCGTCAGAGCACAGGGCTTGCCAGTGGCTAACATGAATGTAACCTCCGTGCTTGCCACGAGGGGTCTCTGCTCTTCCCCCTGTATTAAATGAAAGGAGGCGCACGACGCTTGCGAGCGTAAATTAATAGAGAATATTTGATTCGGGAGCACGAGAGAGTTCATAGTCATTTCGGTTAAGCTAATGCTCTCCCTCTATACCTCGTTTTCAAAAGGCAAATTCCTTTCTGCTACTTTAAAAATGGAACACGGGCAGGAGTGCCGGTAATCAGTGTGCATAAGCACCGTCTTGTATTTTGTAAATATATGTTAATTGAGTATATTACAGGATAATTATAGGGGCCCCCTAGAGTAATAGTTGATTGGAATTTAGTTATAAGGTATGTTATAAGAGTTCTTGCAGAATATTGATGCAAAAATAAACTAAATGTATTTTAAACCAAATATCTCAATGTCAGGTGGAACTTCATTTTAATTTTGGGTCCCGAACCCTAGCTTCCTCTCACCTCAAAACATATCGCTAGACGCGGGGTGTCCTTGAGCTTTTATTGCGGGGGTGGGGGGAGCGTTTCAGTAGCAACGCTGAAGTCGGCAACGGTGTCTTTGCTGGCGCCTGACGGTAAAAGTGTGTCCTGCGAAAGGGCCTACAGGGATGCTTGTTTGGATCCTAGGTTTGCTGCATTTGACCTAGTGTTTAATGAAATGCTGGAATCTCTCAGGAATTACATAAACACCAAGTACAATGCACTGGAGGCGAAGGTCGAATCCTTACGAACAAGTTTTGATGAAAAATTCAATGGAATCAACAAGGAAATTCAAAACTCTCGTACAGACGTCATCAACAAGATTTTAGAACAGCCTTTGAAAAATGTTCCGGGACTCCAAAGGCGGGAAACTCCAAGGAAGAAAAAAAGCTAAGAGAAAATTTTCAACCTATCTCCATTGATAACAAAGTGCATGAACTGGAGTCCATGGAAACAAGTGATGAACATGACTGTTCGGCAAACGGTGGCAACAAAAGAAGGCATTCCGACGGA
Source organism: Rhysida immarginata (assembly GCA_023313115.1). Lineage (NCBI taxonomy): Eukaryota > Metazoa > Arthropoda > Chilopoda > Scolopendromorpha > Scolopendridae > Rhysida > Rhysida immarginata. Next base: position 7,544 of record JAHWFO010104294.1, on the reverse strand, counting down.
AGTGATGGAGAAGTGGAAGACAGTGCCTGGCCAGTTGTCCGTAACAAAAAACCTAGAAGGGGGACGAGGACGGAAAATTCCCAGATTAAGGTAAGTGAAAACAAAGCTATTTATATTCCCCCTATTATCGTTAGACACCACGGAAAACCGATTAAGGAAGTGCTAAATGAGATTAAAAATCACCTAACGTTAGATAAGATTACTGCACATACTGGACGCTCAGACACTATCAAGATAAAATGCCATGATGAGGAAACGTACAAAGCTCTCGTGTCAGGAATCAAAATGAATGGTGTCCTTAAAATCCAGCATCATCAGCTCAAGTCTGAGAAGCTGTTAAAATACGTTGTCCGTAATGTGGATACAACCTATGAAATGGAAGATTTTTGCGCAGACCTTAGAAACGCTAACTACTTCCCCGATAAGGCAGTTAGACTCATAAAAGCAAATGGTGCAGTTGAGATGCCAATGGTCCTAGTCCTCCTACAAAATACTGAGCACAATAAATCTTTGCTAAACTTAAAGCGCATAAGTTCACTTGCTGTAATAACAATTGAATTGTTTAGGGGCAACAAGAAGCCCTTACAATGTTACAATTGCTTACGTTTTGGGCACGTCTCCCAGGGCTGCACCGATTCACCGCGTTGCAACAAGTGCGCGGGCAACCACCTGTCAAGGGACTGCGCCAATATAAAAGGTAAAGACCCTCCTAAATGTATTCGAAGTCGGAGAAGGTCTTGAAATACGTGATACGTAATGTGGATATTACGTATGACCTCGATGACTTCCAAGAAGACCTAAAAAGAGCCAACTACTTCCCGGAAAAATTAATTCGCTTGAGGAAAGCCAAAGGATCCATTGATATGCCGATGGTTTTGGTTCTGCTCCCGAACTCCGAACACAACCAGTCATTGAAAAACATAACACGTATTGGGCCGCTTGCAGTAACAATGGAGGCCTTTCAAAGGAACAAGAAGCCACTACAGTGTTACAACTGCCTGCGCTTCGGACAAGTATCCATGGGCTACACGGAAGATCCTCGTTGTAATAAAAGTCAAGAGATTGCCCCAGGATCAAAGGACAAGATCCCCCAAAGTGCATCAGATGTGGTGGACAGCACACTTCAAGTTACACGAAATGTCCAAAATACCCCCAGGTTCAAAGGATGCCTAGTTCTAAAGTGACAGTAGGCAAATCCTATGCTGCTGCTGTGTCTACGCCGGAAGATAAAGGCCTCAACATCAACGACCTACCAGGTATATATAAACAATTAGGACGTATCTTTCATCTGCTTTCTAATCTAGGCAAAAGTTACCCACAGTTGAGTGGGCCCCTTACGACCAACTAATTTTAGTATGGCTGCACAACGTTATACTGTAATCAACAAAGGTGAACTTCGGTGCGTGATATGGAACGCTAGGGGCATTCCCCGAAAGCGCATCGAGTTTCACAATTTTCTGTTAAAGCAAGAAATCCACGTTGCTTTCCTGTGTGAAACTCATCTTAAACCAAGCCAAGACTTCAAGCTACCTGGCTATTGTGTGTACCGTAAGGATCGAATGGCTTCAAATGCTGCAAGATGTGCATCTGGGGGCGCTGCGATCATCATTAAGAAGGGAATCCAACACCAAGAATTAGTCTCCAAGTCTTATGCAGGTATGGAATCGGCCTCCATCATTATCAATGACGTCTCCTGTGGTGAAGTGAAGTTCGTGGTGCTCTACAGTTCACCTAAACATTATCTTGACATTAGTGAGCTTGATGAACTCTTCAGTTGTGACACTCCAGTCGTCCTAGCTGGTGACCTAAATGCCAAACACCCAAGCTGGAACTCCATAACGCAGATACAACGGCATGATTCTCTATAGGTACATACAAGGTAGAGATGATATCATCGCTGCTGGACCTGTGGAGGACACCTACTACTGCGACCACTCCCCAAGTAGTGACGTTTTGGACATCTCGCTCTTGAAGGGTTTCTTCAAACCGTACAATATCTTCACGATTGATGACCTTTCTTCTGACCACAAGCCTGTGGCGTTGAACTTTGACAATGTCGACATAAATTTCCGAGAGGAACTGATACATCATCAAGACTGGAAGCTATACAAAGATATTCTTAAGGAATATGGCTGCCTTCCCGACGTTGCTTACTGTACAGAGGACATCAATCAACGTGTTGAAGACATCACCAGATGTATTAACGGTGCCATAGAAGCTAGTAAGTATCCATCAGAGAATAAACCTCCTCATCGAATCCAACTCACTCCTGGAATCCAACGCCTAATTTCTGAAAGAAACAGGACCCGTAGACTATGGCAACGCTATCGTGAACCTTGGCTCAAAACCAAGTATAACAGGCTAATGCGAAGAGTCCAAGAGCTTCGCGACGCTAGATGGAATGAAAAACTCAAAAGCTTGTCGGCTCGCGACAATTCCATTTGGAGTATGGTCAGAGCTTTACAGAAGAGGAAGAATGATACGCTTCCTCCACTACGTACTCCACAAGGTGACTATGTGCAAACTGATCAGGACAAGGCCCAAGTCATTGCAGATTCACAGGAAATGCAGTTTGTTACTCCCACCAACGATAAGCCCGAGAGCCAAATCATGTCTCAGCGTCTGGAAGAAGGTATTGTCAACTTTGATGAAGTCCCGCAGCATTTAACGAAGTACAACATCGAGGCTGGAGAGATCGCCAACATCATAAGTAGACTGAAAAAGAAGAAGGCTCCAGGAAAAGACAAGGTGAGTAATAACGCCCTTATGAATCTCCCAAAGAACTTTATTGACTTTCTCACCAATTTCATTAGCGACTGCTGGAAATTTTCTTACTTCCCTGTGGCTTGGAAGCAATCTATTGTGTTGAGTATCCCCAAGCAGGGGCAAAATCCTGCAATTCCCGCGAGCTTCCGACCAAGGTGTTGGAGAGAACGATCCTCGTCAGATTCCAAGATCACTGTCTAGCAAATGACCTTTTTCGGGAAGAGCAGTTTGGCTTTCGTGCTGCCCACTCTTGTCCGATGCAGTTATGGAGGCTCGTTGAAGACCTGAGCACCCCCCTGAACCTATCCAGGTACTGTGGGGTGGTATTTCTCGATGTCAGTAAAGCTTTTGACCAAGTGTGGCATGAGGGCTTTGTCTACAAAATGATCAGAGACGGGTTCCCTGCCGATTTGATTTTGATGGTGAAATCCTTTCTTGACGGCAGATCCTATCAAGCCAATGTTGGAGAAAATCTTTCCACACCCCGTGTTGTAAAGGCCGGTGTCCCTCAGGGTTCTTTCCTCGGGCCTGTGCTATTTAATTACTTTGTACATGATTTCCCGAAACCCGATAATTTTAATCTGTATTTTTATGCGGATGACACTGCCATTATGACATGGGCACACCAGCCGGCTCACGTTATCACTCGGCTGCAGTGCGCCTTGAAGCAGTTCGAAGACTGGTTTAACTGCTGGAAGTTGAACCTTAACGTCGGAAAGTGCAAGGCTTTGTACCTCAATAGGAAGCTCAAGCATCCCCCAGATTCTCTTGTTCTGTTCAATAAGAAACTGGACTGGGTGGACAACTACAAGTATCTGGGAGTTATCATTGACTCCAGACTCTCATGGAACCAGCATATGTCCAATGCTCTGAACAAAGCGAAGAGGGCTAAGTACAGTATCATAGCTCTTATGGGTCGCAACAGCGCCCTCAGCATTGAAAACAAGCTACTTCTGTACAAATCGATTATCCGGACCATACTCCTCTATGGCATGCCTGCGTGGGCGACTATCTGTAAAACCAGATGGAGTGAACTACAGTCATTCCAGAATGTTACCCTGAGGACCATTGCCCAGCTGGACAGAAGGACGGTGAAAAACCAATCCATCCACTTGGATTTAAACATGGCCCATATCGGAAAGTTTATACAGGATCTCCTTTTGATTATGATACAGAAGATGACGACTCACGACAATAAGCTTGTGAAAGGGATACTGAAGGACTCAATGAATATGAACTGGCATACGAAGTATCGTAAACCGAGGCACGTTCTTGACATCAATTTTGAAGATATTAGCAACGTCTCTTTCCCAGACTACTGGAAGATGTGATAATCTTATTTCTCCTTGTGTTTTTTATTTCGTTTGTATTTTGTTTCTGACAATCGTCAATCTTATTTTCTTTTTTGTATAATATGGATGACCGCTTGGGTTGGTTAGGCTTCTTGACTACCTCAGTGTATTTCATTTGGAGTTTATTCTGGTTAGATGAGCTTTGTGAAAGCGCTGCTTTCGTCCCATCCTAACAAATGTACACTTCACTGTTCGATTGTCGATTAAATGTATTCGATGTGAAGGCTAGCACACATCGAGTTATACTGAGTGTCCCAAATACCCACAAGTTAAAAGGAATAGAACTTCCAAAGTAGCTGAAGGAAGAACTTTTGCATCCGTTGCTTCTGCTTCTATTGGTAAGGGAGTCGCTGACCACGACGAACTGGTTAAAATACAAAGGTATATGGGTAACCTAAAGAATATGTTAAAAGATAGTGTCAAAGTATTGCCGCAGACCACTCAAACAGAGACAAGACAATAATCATGGATAGACATCCCTACAAAGTTATAAATCAAGGTAAGCTACGTTGCACTATATGGAATGCGAGGGGCATCCCTCGCAAGTATCATGTGTTCTACGATTTCCTCACAAGCTGGAACATCGATGTTGCCTTCTTGTGCGAAACCCATCTCAAGCAGAGTAAGGCTTTCAATCTACCAGTGTACTATGTTTACCGAAAAAATAGGCCCCCTAAAAAAGTTTCAGATCCAGCCTCTGGTGGGATAGCTATTATTGTCAAAAAAGTTATTAATCACACTAAGATTGTCACACCCAACCTTGTCAATATGGAAGCAGTTTCCATTGTCATCAAAGATGCTGATGTTGGAGAGGTCAAGTTTACTTCCCTATACAACCCACCCAGGCACAAGTTAGACCCTCACGATTTAGATGAACTACTGTCTGGACCCACTCCAGTCGTTATGGTGGGTGATTTGAATGCAAAACACCCACACTGGAACTCCAGATGCACTAATCAAAGTGGCTTGGTAGTTTATAGGTACATGGTAGATCAGATCGACACTTCCGTTATTGGCCCTCTTGAAGATACATACTACTGTGATCACTCACCCGCTAGTGACATACTCGACATTGCTGTTCTCAAGGGGTTTTTCAAACCCTACAATATTTTTACAGTAAATGCCTTATCATCTGATCACCTACCAGTTGCACTAAATTTTGAGGGGATAAATATCGACCTGAGAATAAATCCTCGTTATAAGCAGGGCTGGAAATTTTTTAGAGAACTTATGAACGACAGTAACATTCCCTATCAGGATCCCGTCACCAGCAGTGACATTGACGAAAATATCAAGAAAGTCACTCACTCCATCAAGATGGCTACAAATACTAGTGCTACTCCAGTGGATTGCAAGCGGCCAGACCATCTGGAACTTCCTCCCTCCATCAGGCAACTCATCCACGAAAAAAACACCTTCAGAAGAATTTGGCAGCGTACCAGGTTTCTTCACTTCAAGACGAAGTACAACAGGCTATCCCGCTGGGTAAGTGAGCAGATTAAGGATTTAAGGAATCAAAGATGGAACGACAAAGTTAAAAGTCTGTCCGTCCAGGATAATTTTCTCTGGAGTATGATCAGGGCCCTTAAAAGCAACAGGACTATTGTTCTCCCACCTTTACTTACAGAGGGTGGCAATTTCGTTAGTAATGACCAGGACAAAGCACAAATTATCGCCGATTCACTGAAGAGCTAATTCTCTACGCCCAAAGAGGATGATCTGGTCAATATTACTCGTGAGGTCAAAGACGTGTGTGATAGGTATGTCCACACAGAGAGTGCTCTTGGCTCTCCCAATGTCATTGGCACCTCTGAGATATTGGACATCATTAAGCGCCTGAAAAGCAAAAAGGCAGCCGGCATCGACACCATTACCAACAGTGCTCTCAAGAAATTGCCTCCCAGTGTTATCTGCATCATCACCAAGGTCATGAATGACTGCTGGCTTAGCAGCCATTTTCTTAGTGCCTGGAAGGACTCAGTCATCATCACCATTCCTGAACCTGGACTAGATCTTGCTCTTCCCACAAGTTATAGGCCCATTAGCTTGTTGCCCATGCTTTCCAAGGTCTTTGGGCGCACTATACTCAAGAGGTTCAACGAGTACTGCGAGGCAAACAACCTCATTCGTAGTGAGCAATTTGGTTTCCGTCCAGGCCACTCTTGTCAGCTTCAGTTATGGAGGCTCGTTGCTGATTTAAACGGTCCTCTCAACCTCTCTATGTTTGGTGGTGTCGTTTTCCTCGATGTCCAAAAGGACTTTGACCAAGTTTGGCATGATGGGCTCATTTACAAAATGATTACCTACGGGTTCCCTGACGATCTAATTCCTCTGGTTCGCTCCTTCCTGTCAAAGAGGACTTTTCGTGTTAAGGTTGGGGACTGCTTGTCTGAACCCTGCGATGTTAATGCTGGTGTACTCCAAGGCTCTGTCTTGGGGCCAGCCTTATTCAACTTCTTTATCCATGACTTTCCCAAGTTTGCAAAGTGTAATCTTTACTTATTTGTTGACGACGGGTCCATCATGACCTGGGCACGAAACCCGGCACATGTCATCACTCGACTTCAAAAAGCTTTACATCAGTGCGAGAGCTGGTTCACTAAGTGGCGATTAAAGCTGAATGTCAAAAAGTGCAAGGTCATGTTTATCACTCGCAAATGCAAAAACCCTCCAAAGCCCCTCTTCTTATTTGGCAAGAAACTTGAGTGGGTAAAAAGCTACAAATATCTTGGTGTCATGATCGACTCCAAACTAAATTGGAACGACCAAGTCCAATACGCGCTCAAAAAGCAAAGAAAGCGAGGTTCAGTTTGATTGCACTTCTGGGGCGAAACAGCGCTCTTTGTGTAGATAACAAACTCTTGATATTCAAGGTTGTGATTCGTACTATTTTACTCCATGGAATGCTTGCTTGGGCTTCTATTTGCAAATCTAGGTGGAAGGATCTCCAGACCTTCCAAAATGTTGCTCTCCGGTCCATTACCCAACTTGACAGAAGAGTTGCCAACAACCACTCTATCTATGAGGATTTGGGGATGACCCACATAGGCACCTTTGTCCAGACTCTTATGAAGAACATGCTACCCAAGATGGAGAATCATGAAAACACCTTGGTTGCTGGTATCCTGGACCACCCACTCGTTGTTAAGGGTCCCCTCAGGTTTTGAAGACCGCGCCATATCCTGGATGTCTGCTTTGATGACGTTAACAAGGCCATCTTCCTCAACTATTGGATCTTTTAGATCCTGCTGATATTTGGGTACTCTATTCGTCAATCTACAATCTGACTCTCGTCCCTTCTTGGGACTTATTCTCTGGAGGACTAAAGAGGTTCATCAGGCTTCTCTCCCAGTTCAGTGTACCTCCTCTGGTTTACTTGGGGCGAGCGTGCAAAGTGAGCTTGGCTCCTGGACCACTCGCGTCTTT
>JAHWFO010104292.1:0-14175 GCA_023313115.1 Rhysida immarginata | reverse complement strand
ATAACGACTAAATAATGATAGTGGAAAACCGTTATGTAGCACGTGCCTTAATGGTACTATATGATACAATATGGTACCATTGGAACTTTCAATGTTAAGATATGGCATGTAATATATCAAACAACTCGTAACAACATATCATGACTGAATATAACGCGTAAAGAATGATAGTAGGAATTGGTTTACTAGCACGTGGCTAATGGTACCAAATGTTACCATATGTTACTGTTGGAACTTTCAATGCTAAGATATGGCATGTAATATATCGAACAACTCACAACAACGTGTCATGAGTGAATATAACAAGTAAATAACGATAGTATGAATGGTTAAATAGCACGTGCTTTAATGGTAACGTAAGGTACCATGTGGTACCGTTGGAACTTCCAATGCTAAAATATGGCATGTAATATATCAAACAACTCGTAACGACGTGTCATGCGTGAATATAACGACTAAATAATGATAGTGGAAAACCGTTATGTAGCACGTGCCTTAATGGTACTATATGATACAATATGGTACCATTGGAACTTTCAATGTTAAGATATGGCATGTAATATATAAAACTACTTGTAGCAACGTGTCATGAGTGAATCTAACAAGTAAATAGTGATAGTCGAAAATATTTAAGTAGCACGTGCCCTAATTCATTTCAAATATATGCAAATTACAAATTAGAAGTTTTACGGGTGGAATACAAGGTGATTATAATTAAAGTCCCTTTGTAAAAATGCTATAAAAAAACAACCATGAGTCCGAATGACTTCAAATTTGGACTGAGCATTCTTGAAGAAGGGGCATTTGATATGGGATAAGAAAAAAATAGTTCCAAAATTTATCACTAGATGGCGCTGTAAGCGGCATAACGGAAGCGGATTCAGCTAGAAGTGACATTTTGAATTGAAATATGACGAGAACGCCATGAGGCCTGCGTTTTTATAACACATGCAATGTCTCATGCGCATGCGTATCTTTCAATTTGCATAGTACAAATCCTCCTAGGCATAATATGCCGCTTACAGCGCCATCTAGTGATAAATTTTGGAACTATTTTTTTTCTTATCCATATCAAATGCCCCTTCTTCAAGAATGCTCAGTCCAAATTTGAAGTCATTCGGACTCATGGTTGTTTTTTTATAGCATTTTTACAAAGGGACTTTAATTATAATCACCTTGTATATAAGCAACGCAGGTCTTCAATGTTTTATATAGCAGTATTCATTTAGCCTTTCGGTACTTGATTATATCATTCATCAGTGGTTTATTTTATTTTGTTTTTTATGTAAATTCTCTTGTCTTCGGACAACCGGATATGTTCTCTTTTCGGTCCGCGTTAAACGCACCATCTCTGTACAACTTCTCTTTTGTGTATCTTTAAAAAAAAAAAAAATGTATTTATTCTATTTTATTCTACTGGCCATTACGTTTTTTTTCTCATTGGCCCCCCTTGCTTTATATCCTATTGGTTATTGTATGTATTTACGCTCATTGCTTAACTTGTACCACTGTTCTGTATATATAAAGGCTTGCATGCCTCTTGCTGTATATCCTTGACAAAGCCGGGAATAAATGGCGAAACTAGTTGGAACTCCTGATGTCCTTCTGTTATACTGTAAGGCCACCACCTGTTTAGTTATTTTCTTCATGTTTTGTCAGTTCATCATTCAAATCAACAAACAGCTTTTGTAATTTCGCAACGTGCGTACTGATGTCTTCAGAGTCATCCCGTTTAACTCGAAAAAAGGATTCTATTAACATGTTCAAACGTTGTGTACTACTACGCTCAAATCGTGCTCGGAGTTTATCCCATATTTCTTTTGCGTGATTGCACGTCAACACGAGTTCAGCAACTTGTTTGTTAAGTGCACTTACTATTAGACTTGCTGCTTTCGCATCGTCCTTCTTCCACTCCGAACACAGCGTTTTTTCTTCATTTGTTGGCGTAGCGGGTAAATCAACACGTTGTTTTGTACCATCAATGATGTCTTCTAGTCCATATGAACGCCATGGACATGTGCCACTTCCACTTTGCCCAATCGTCAGGACCCTCTAATTTCTCCACGTTCACTTTGTACTCACAGCTGGCGGCCATATTGCTTATATCGTCAACTTTTACGTGGTTAATCGAAGGCAATTTTCAAAGACAGTTCAATTCGCCATGCGCAGTGAAGGATTCATATTTACAGTTATTTTCCTTCATTCAAGCTGACTGGACCCATAACCTGTTATGGTTACTGATTTAAAAATATAGAAATGAGAAGAGCGCTACACATAGAACACATGAACAACATGCAAGATTTATTCTCTCTGCTCTTATAACAAAGGACATATACACAAAAAGATTGCTTAGAACAATAGCACCATTATTGAAGATAGATGGCGCCATGGTACACTGTTTGTCTTTTATTTTAACAGAAGTTATCAATAAAAAATGGAAAGGAAAGTAGATATACAAATTTGAAAAATTACAAGATATCGGATAAAGAAAATAAAATTGAATAAATATCAAAAACGGTTTGGCAATTGAGGAGGTGATCTGGAGAGGAGATCTTAGCTTTAAAGATCTCAATAGCTTCGAGAGTGGCAGTCTTGAATGGTTCGTTGCATAGATGGAGAATGGTCATGATTTCACTTTGCTCTTTGGGGGCATGTCCCGTGCGGGCAAGGTGGATCGCGTAGTGTGAATTATAATCTTGTTTCTTGTAGGAGTCCATGTGTTCTTTGAATCGTTTATCTACTTTCCTTTCCATTTTTTATTGATAACTTCGTTTACGTTAACTCCGGATGAGTCTTCTTCTAGGTCCGCGTTTTCAATTTTGTTTGTATTATGACATCACTTTTTCCTTTATATTTCAATTACTTTTCCTCCCAGGGTTTCCTTATAATTTCATTGTTATTGGTTCCTTATCCAACCATTCTCCTTTCAATGTCGCCACTGTACAATTTATATTATTTACTATTTGTTATTTCTTCATCCAATCATGTTCTCATTCTGTACCATATTTTCTGTATAGAAAGGCTTATGTCCTCTTGTGTGTAGCCGGGAATAAATGGCGAAACTAGTCGGAAACTCTGTTGTGTTGTAAAGTCTCTACCAATTTTAAGTAATTATTTACTGAAGCGGCCTTAGAGGGGGTGGAGTCCTTCCTACTAATACACTGCTTCTATGCTCAATTATCTTCCTCTCAATTTTCTAAGGATTTTTTGAGCGTTTGAATAGACAACAACTGCACAGTATGAACCCATGCTGAATTGAAAGTCAAATTGTAAAGCAAATACAAAAAAGAACCATACAAAGGCACTGAGCTACAGCATGGTCTCCTTTCGTTCATCCATCGCTGTGGGCATGTTATAATGGCGGACGCACAGTGAGACGTCTGGCGGATTCAGATGACAACATCAGACTTGCAAAAGGTTGATACCGTGTAATATCCTTGCGAGTCGCGTGAACGTGAATCGCTAGATATGTTTCTAGCTTCATTTATATGGCCCTCTCTTGACGATTATTTATATGACCCTTTTGTGATATAAATATTAAAATTTCTTCGAAATGTTGGTAATATAATATAGCCTTCCATCGCACATGCATATACTAATCTGACACTGCTCTTTCCATTTCTTCCAATGTTAGCCATTTTCGCAAAGATTTTTATCAGTAAGATAAAAATCCTCGCTCTTATTGCATGCATTACTATTACAAGTGGGCTCCGTAATGGTGGTCGAGTCAACTAGTATAAACATAGTATTAGAGGGGAAGTATGACAACTCCGAAAGCAGAGTTTGAGGTAGTGTCGACTTTACGAATTTTTTGCTGGTAAAACAACGATCTATGTCACCTACCAAGCATTGCCTATTAATTTCCAATAGTTTAGCCAATAAATAAAAATGTGTTTTCAATGATATAGTAACAATTTATGTATAATAATCGGATATGAAATGAAACGATCGAATTCTTTAAATGCGTAACAACTCACCAGGGTCGCTGGGATCGCCAGTTTGAGGCGAAGAAGTGTTAATGCCAAGTTATTGTATGAGGTTAGAAGCTTCATAATAAAAGTGCTTTTAATTAAGTGCTTTTTAATAAAAACTTCTGCTTATTATGCGTGAAATAAGTATATTTCTTAAATCTAAAGGTGTCTTAGAATTTTAAAAAAATTTTGTATGAACTAAAATTTAGATATATGTAGAAAATTTTTACGCACGATGATACTTCGTAAGATTTTCCCGAGCTTTATGAAACGGGGATTGTAAACACATTATGATTATATTGGAACAAGCAATTCTCAGAAACTTATATCAGATATACAAGTGTATATCAGTATTTAGTAATTTTATGTGCCAAATCACAAGCAACTCTGTAGAATATAAATTTTGAATGTGAGGTGTTGTCGGCGAGTGGTTTAAACCCTCCCCTCCCCTCCCCCATACAATGCCTACGATTGAGGTTCGATTTCTAAAGCAGGAGTGTTTTTTTGTTTTTTTTTGTTGTTGTTTTTTTTTTTTTTTTTTGGTGATTTATGCTTTTGTCTATAAATTTTCAATTGGCAGGATTTTAGCTAATTATCATTTGGAAGATTGCAAATTATTTAAAGATATTTGGTGTTATATGCATATTTCTAGTTAATTTTTGGATCATCTGAGAAATTCATTTATGCAGTTTTTAGTTTAATTTTTCATCATCGTTTATAATTGCCCAACAAGGCTTGTAGCAATAACATACAAATAATGCCTTTTATCTGCGGAAAAGAGCAGTTCCACGGAAAGATAGGACTCTTTCAAAAGTATGTCACAAACATTTTGATGACACTGCTATAATTAAGGAGGACAGATTTGCGATCAATGGGAAAGAAGGTGGTATTCCAAGATATCGTTGGAAATTAGCTGAGAATGCCGTTCCTCATTTATTTGCAAGATGACCATCACATCTTTCTAAGCCCGTAGCTCCACAGCATTCTAGGCGGATTAATAGATCCTATCCCACTAGAACACATGATTATTGTATTGAAGAAGTTTCAGATCCAGCTCTTGAGAATAATGGTTCAAGTGATATACGTCACTTGTTTGAGCAGGTTGTGACAAAATCACCTCTACTCCAATTTATTTTGGTTGGAGTAGAAGTGATTTTGGTTGTGGATAACTTGCCCAATCTATAGATCACAAGTTGCCAGGATCATGCAGACAAACTTCTGCCACAAATTATATTTTATTATTTGCAAGTTATTTTATTATTAAGAATTTTATAAATTAAAAACAAAGAAAAAAGATGAAAAATGTAATAAAGAATTTTAGAAAAAGAGCTAAATTATCATCTTAAAAAACTGAAGCAATTATGATCAAAAACTCCTGACCATGTTCCTAGAAAAACTTAGACATCAAATTCTGTGTCATTGTTATGCTGAAAGTCACTATATCCGTAGTGAACACTACAACCATAAATCGGTGGATGATTTCTGTTCAGATTTTACATGCGTAAACCTCTGAATCATGAAAACATACTACAGTATTGATATTCATAGATAATTCAATTGCAATTGTATGTAAATAATTTTTGTAAAAAGTACTGTATTAAAAATCGACATTTAAGTTTTTAAAGGATTTCTGTCTAAATTTCTAGAGTAATTAGATATTTTAGTATGGGGATTTAGACTGAAATCCTTTAAAAGCGGGGGGGACGATTAGATATAAAAATTAATAAAATTACTGACATTAAAAAATTTGCTGATGCTAAAATAAAAATACAGCTTCTAAATTATGTCTGGACTTATTTTCACTACTTTCTTGTTTAAAAGTACAGAAAAACAAATATTTTCATAATTTCTACTAAAGAACAACCAAATGTTCCCTTACTGGCGATATTTCGCCATCTAGCGGAGGAACGGCCGAACTACGGAGTTGTCATACCACCTCTCTAATACTGTGGTATAAATAGAGTAGGTCTAGTTATCAGGCCTTGTGTCTAGGTGGTGTTGGCCTGGCGTGCCATTGCAGAAGCTGAGCTGACAATAATTGTTCACTCTGCTTTGTTTACATACCTCGGGTCAACGAGATTAATATAATTAGAGTGGAAATTAACTGGTCATCAGCGCCCCCACTATGAAGTCGTGGTAACTAGCGTCAGCCATTACTGTTGAGGTACAAGACGTATGCAAGCTATAGCTGCATTTTCTTTCTTTAGATTTTATTCTAGCTTATTATTATAATTATTTAGCGATGTAGGGACATTTATGAGGATGCCTTACGCTTGCGTTCAGTTGTTCGAATAAGGGAGAAAAACGATCGGATATCACCTTTAACAAGTAATTAGGCCTAGCCCAGATTAATAAAAGCAAGAACAGATGATATGTTCTTGATAAAAGCTAAGGTTAGCCTATCTTGTTCATTATAGCCTGTATTCTGAGTTCCTGGTTAGATTAGCCGTTAATACTTACGGAAAATAAAGATAAAACTTAACGACATGTTAATGCACTAGCACCATATGCTTTCAATCAGTATAATATCTTATGCAAACTCCGATTCATCATCGCTAAAAAGTTGACATCTTAGGCCAAGTACTTTAGTGTAGCGGGCTTAAGATGTCCGGATAACGAACGTTTAAGCTACGGATAAATCGGAATTTGCATAAGAAATTATATTAAAGCTATATGGAGCTAGTGCGTTAACATTTCGTTAAGCTTTATTTTCCGTAAGTATTAAGGAATCCTCAATCAGTATGAGTCTTGGCATACGTACTAAAGTACACTTACACCAGTAGCATTTATACTCTTCCCACCCCGAGAGCAAAATTTCGATTGTACATTTGTTTAAAATGTAAATACTTACTCTGCCACCTTAACAAGAAATCAATCCTCCCGAGGAAGATAGCGGAAGCCCTGAGGTCATCTATATTTACCCTTTTAGGTTAATTTTTACTATCCGCACAAATCGCACGACGACTGATTTTGCGGGGGGGTTTTTTGGCAATGTGTTTAGTTTGTGGATTCCGGCGTTAGAGGGCGTGTTTTGGCTGTCTATTCCCGTCGTGCGCATAGTGATTTGCCGCTCACATTGATTTACCGTGATTTACTGCCAAAAGTGACTTATCGCCCACAGATGGCTGCCTCTTCCCGTCATGCGCTAGCTGTTGCCATAGCAACCACACAATTGGCATGGCGCGGTCGTTTCGAGCTGGTTGTGGATTTCAGATTTTCTTTTTTCTGCTTTCTGGATAATTAGCCATTGTCGAAAGGAACCATGTCTTAAAGGTAAGCCAGCATTTTTTTGAGCGTTCTGGTGTTGGGTTAGGTTAACTGAGGTTGGGCTAACTTAGGTTTAACCATAAAATGAGTTCCCGTAACTTTATGACAGCCATTTCTGTGACCACTAAAAAATACGGATCATTAGCCTCCTGTAAACCGGCCGAGGTAAAGCACTAGATAATACTAAGTATTATCTAGTGCTTTAGGCCGAGGGGAAACCAACTGCCCCCTGTAACCAAATAGGTTGGGGTATATATCAATTATTTACCCCCGGAGGGTAAAATAGTTTGTTAAATTTAAAGGTAGTTAAGTTTTTACGGCCACATTGATTTACCGCCCACAGTGATTTACTGGCAAAAGTGATTTATCGCCCACAGCGATTTACCGCCTGCAGGTTAAAAGTTTCCTAGGATAACCTCACTCTCAACAGATGGCGGGTCGTGTCACAGTCGTTTTCAGCCATTGTTATGTTTCGGATTATTGCGGTTTTCGCTTGTGCACATTGTTTTGTTTCGCATCGCTTTTGTGCGGATAGTAAAAATTTACCCCCTTCTATTTCACGTTTTAGCCACCTCTCAATTCTTTATTTTAATTGATTGTAATCCAATACGTCAATTCAGGGCCTATATGGCCGAATGCCTACGAGTTGGGTCCCTGGATCGACCTGGATTAACGACAGCTGTAAGATGGTCGCAGCATCCGGGGAGGGAGGGGGGTGAAGATCGTATCTCACTGATGGTCGCGCATTCAGTGACTAGCGGTGCCTGATGTTGCTTAACTTGCCACGGCCTCCCCCCCCCCCCCCTAGTAAAATTTTTAAATAGTAAAATTGATTTTCTCGAACGTAGTATTTAGAAAGTTTAAAAGAGCTCATTTCGTTTTTTCGTTTTTCGTTTCTGATCATTTCCGATCGAATGATATATAACATGCCGTATGTTGCCATAGTTCTAAAGAACAACTGCCACCCCCGAAACTTCGATTCCCGTGGGCCAATCAAAGCCAAATTAAATAGTGAAGATGCACATCCCCATAGCAAGTTACATTTCGAATTCCAACCTTCTATCTCAAGAATGTGGAAATTATGAAGGGGACGGACATTATGAAACCAATAAGTAGCCCCATTCTTCCGCTACTTAGTAATGATGTAAAATAAATAATTCCGAGAGCAGAATGTATATTTCCTTTAGAATCCAAAAGAATAATTATTTGATGAAAAATAGGAAAGAAAATAATTTTTCTTTTTTCATCAATAATTTGAACAGCTGAGGTATGGCGTAGGATAAAACCTCACAGACCATTTATGAGTTATTCAATAATTATTTTCTCTTATTTCTGTATATAATAATATTATAATATTATTAAGATAATAAATAGATTAAATTTCACAGAGATCTATTATTTTCATTTTATATTCATTTCCTGCATACAACTCCATGATAAATATGATTATAATAAACCGAATGTTTATACTTCTTATTATGACTTCACATCATAATATTTCAAATTTTTACCTCAACACCGATGGCGGACGTCGCTTCAGTTCGCTTCCAATATGGCTTCGTTATTTCTACTCTAATTATATTAATCTCGTTGCCTCGGGTAAAAAAACTTTTAGATTTCAATTCAGATCGTGTTCCAGATTTCAATTCAGATCGTGTTCAGGAAAAATCTTCTCCAATGATCCTAATACTTATACAGGGTGTTTCAAAATTATGTACAATAAATTTAGTGACATATTCTTCAGGTCAAAAGAAGACGAAAATGTTCTATAGCACTTTGTCTGGAAACGATTTATTTACGCGATACAGCCAACTAAACCCGTGGCTCCAAATTACAGGAATTGTTCAAAGTGCCCGCCACCAGCTCGCACGCACGCTTCAGCTCGTTGCATGAGCGACCGTCTGATGTCATGGACGAGTTTGTCGCCAGCATTACAAGCGGTTTGGCATGCATTTTCAATTCGTTGTCGCAGATCCATAATGTTAGGAACTTCTGTGCTGTAGACGATCGTTTTCACATGACCCCACAGAAAAAAGTCCAAGGGATTAAGGTCGAGTGACCTTGCAGGCCAGGCTACCGATCCACCTCGACTTATCCACCGATTCGTGTATGCAATATTAAGGTGTGCTCGCACAACATGGCTGAAATGTGCTGGAGCGCCATCATGCATGAACCACATGATAAATCTTATCAAAAGAGGTAATTCTGGCAATGCATTCTGCAGAAACAAAAGATACGTTCCCCAGTCAATCGTGGCGGCAACACATAAGGGCCAATTAAGTTATATCCGACAATTCCACACCAAATGTTCACGGAGAAACGCTCTTGATGCGCTCGAGCTCTGGTAACATGCGGGTTAGCATCTGCCCAATGGTGCTGGTTGTGAGAATTTACGATTCCTGTCCGGGTGAGAATTTACGATTCCTGTCCGTGAAAAGTATCTGGCTGAGACAACTAGGGTCTGCAGCATGACGACGTTGTATCCATTGGCAAAATCGTTGTCGGTGTGGATAGTCCGTTGGGTTCAGTGCCTGAACCAGTTGCAGGTGGTATGGATGCAAAAGCTGACGGTGAAGAATGCGCCAAACATATGAGTGCGGAATGTGTACCATGGAAGAAATACGACGGGTGCTTATCTGTGGTTCATGATGTATGATGTCAATTATCACATCCTCCTCATCCGGAGAATGTGCTACAGGCCGCCCTTGCCCTGTTTGACGGCCAAAGGAACCACGCTCCCTCAAATGTCTGTCGACAGATACAAATGTTCGGTTATTTGGCAAACGTCTATTGGAAAGCGTTCTTGGTAGAGTCTTCTTGCTTCCACAGCATTTCCGTCCGCAAGACCATACATTAGGTGCATGTCAGTGTATTCTGCACTGGAATACGTGTACACGACTTTTTTTTACGTAAATCGTAATGCATATGTCAAAGCACGCAAACGTTCTGAAATTGATATTCCTAGTGGATGTACAGTAGTGAAACTACAGTAATGGAAACAACCGTACACAACTAATGGAACAACCCTAAAGTAGGTTTAAATGGAACAAACCACTCAATCTAGTGTTGGGTCGCATCGCTGGAACAGCTAAAATATCGTCCGCTAACTACCGTGCTTCCCTACTGTATGATATTGGATTACTCGCAAACAAATCGTTTCCAGACAAAGTGCTATAGAACATTTTCGTCTTCTTTTGACCTGAAGAATATGTCACTAAATTTATTGTACATAATTTTGAATCGCCCTGTATTTACAGTTGTGTATTCCGTGAAATTTTTTAAGATAATTAGCATGTATCTATTTGTACATTAACATTGACGTATATTTCCAAAGTAAATGAAATGATGCTCAAACATAGAATACACTATACCGCATTTTTGTGAGTAAGATTAAAGTAAGCCTAATGAGAGCAATAATGGGGAGAGGCGACACTTTCATTTGCATTAGGAAGAAAAAAAAATTAAAGCCTGGTGGCGCCCTCTGACTTCAGGTGTGTAAACTCTACCTAAATTACATAGAAAAATTACCTAGAAAACATAGGCAGGGCAGCTAGAAAAAATTTATATGCGGAAAATTAAGAGATTTTTCTGAACACAAGATAAAAAAGTCTAATTTTTTATAAAAAATAAAATAAAAATTTACTTAAAATAATTAAATTTTGATAATTAGTTGAAATGTTGGTGTCTGCTATAAGATCTTGTAGTGAAGCATTTTCTTCCCTATTATCATGAAAAGCAATGGGATGTATCTTAAATTAAATACTAAAAATATTATATTTAACAAACTCTTATATATGGTGCTAAATTTTAAATATTGGATTTTAAAATTTTATATTTTATACTAACTTTTGAATTTTGAATATTGTATTAGACTTGATTTTTTTTTGTCGAAACTGACTAAGGAAATTTAGTAATAATATTGACTCTAAAACTTACAGAAAACGTTGTGTTTTCTTCACTCCTGATTTTTAGGTGTTGATCTACTCAGGCAATTTTTTTAACTTAGTTTATCCTTATTGGTTTGTATTTACTTTATTTTTATATTTATATTCTGT
The DNA here is from genome assembly GCA_023313115.1 of Rhysida immarginata. Lineage (NCBI taxonomy): Eukaryota > Metazoa > Arthropoda > Chilopoda > Scolopendromorpha > Scolopendridae > Rhysida > Rhysida immarginata. The sequence continues at coordinate 2,882 of JAHWFO010104292.1, read as the reverse complement.
CCGTTCGGATTTTAAAATACATGTATAGCGATTTAAATGCAAAACTGCTCATTCAATTTTGGTAGAAGTTTGTAAATTATTTTTGTAAATAAAAAAAAAATTTCAGTTTTTTTAAAAAAATTCCCCCTTTAAGAATCGGAATTTCGTTTGCAGTTTTTAATTTAATCATAGAGAGTTTTGTAACTTCTAAGATTATGTATACAAAAATTATTACAAGAAACATATTAGGGACTGCAGGATTGTTTTATTTTTATACAGTTTCTTTCTTTCCTAATGCTTCGTTCAAATCTTGCAAACAATTTTTAACCCATTTTCCGTTGTTCAAACGACTCCAAATTTAGCTCACTGATTCATTTACGATGACAATACAAAGTTGCAATAGAATTGTTTAAAAATTTAGAAGCAGCATTTGTTAAACATTTTGAACTGTCAAAACATCTATCCTGTTTCTTGAAACGTTAAGAAAGCGTCGTGAAAATAGACATAAGTAATTTCATCTCAAATACTACGGTGTGTAATATAAACTTTAGATGTGATTGTTGGATACTATACTCTGTCCAACGAAAGTTGGAGTGGGCGTGTCCAGTTAAACTTCCTATTTCAATTGTTAGACATTGTTGATTCTACTTTGGCAACAATGTCTAACAATTGAAATAAGAAGTTTAATTGGACACGCCCACTCCAACTTGCATTGGATAGAGTATAATTTGTTAGATTGTTTTTATAATGCGTGTGAGATACTGTGAAACTCCTTAATAGAGCGAAGTCTACTGCTAATTACAAAAGTAAATACCAGCCAAGAATGTGAAAAAAAATTAGATTACTAATATATTTAAATTTTTCAATTGGTTAAAGCATTTTAATTGTAATTTTAAAAAAAATTGCAAACAACATATACAGCATTTCAATTTTAAACTTGTTAACTAGTTTTAATATTGTATTACCTAGAGAAGAATTCCTGGAATATCGTTTAATTTTTCATACGCTTTTATGAAGTAAATTTTTTTATAATATTTGTTAAATTACTTTTGCTAATATTGTGATAATACGTGGGCATATTGAAAAGTAATGCCTTCATGGCTGTAACTTTTTTATTTTTTAACCGATTTTCAAAATTCTTTTTGTATCTGATACTTACATTTGTCCTCTATGTAACGCACTATTCACTTTTCGACATAGTCCCCATTCCTTTCCACGCATTACACCAACGCGTGGACTAGTTGGGTGAATCCGTCGGAGAGGAATTCCGGGGTTGTCGTCGACACGAGGATTGAATGGCAGCTTTGGATCCTCTTCTGCAGCGCGATAACGCCCGTCCGCACACGATCGCCACACATCAGAGGGGCTTGCAGCGCCTACAGTTCAAAGATGAAAGACTTTGTACCTTGCGACTTTCACCACTTCCCAAAGAGGAAAGAGCACCTTAAGGGACATGAGTTGGCTTCTGACGACGAGGTGAAACCTGCCGTTTGGTCCTGGTGTAGACAGCAACCCCGGAATTCCTCTCCGACGGGTTCACCCGACTAGTCACGCGTTGGCGCAATGCGTGGAAAGGGATCGGAACTATATCGAAAAGTGAATAGTGCATTACATAGAGGACAAATGTAAGTATCAGATACAAAAAAGATTTTGAAAATCGGTTAAAAAATAAAAAAGTTACAGCCATGGAGGCATTACTTTTCAATATGCCCTCGTATATTATTGGTTGTAAAAATTTTGTGAGTTTTATTTAAAAATTTGATAATCAGTAAATTTTAAAATTTCATTTGTATTTTACAAATCATTATGAATAAGAAAACATAAAGAAGCATGTAAACTTTTATTTTGTTTTAATTTTTTATGTCAAATAATGATATAAAAATAACAGGCTATTAATAAAACTGATATTATTTTTTATTTTAATATTTTAATTTATTTTTTTCTTTGTTTAATCAGCAAAAAAGGTAACATTATACACTGTTCTGTACGGGAGCTAAGCAGACGCATCTAGCCCTTTACGCACCCGACATTTGGTGCGCTGCAGTGCAAAACTGACCGACGGTCTGTAGTCTGAGTGTCGCTTCTCCCTATTATTGCTCTCTGGCCTAATCTAATGGTCATATCAGGGAATAAGGTTAATGGGCAGCGAGGTTCCCGCTGATTTTTGATGTCCGGAAACAACAAGCAAATTAGGCGAAATCAGAGACAAATGATTTCTTTCATTTGTCTCTGGGCGAAATGGCCAAAACTGAAACCGAAAGCTATAGCATACTCAGTGACTTTCACTTGGCCGCTGAGAATTGCGGACCAATCAAAACAAAAGGTTTAAATAATTTCAGTTTTCACGCCATGCATTCATATCGTATTTTCGTATCATTAACGAGCAAAGAAATTATATAATTATTTCTAGAAATTATTTTTACATACACATGTATACTGAAAAATTTTCAAATTTTTTTTATCAAAAATATATACATTTTAAGCAGTTTTAAACGCATAATTATTTTATACTTATTTGAAACAAAAATATAATTCTTGTTCTTAAAAATATAATATTTCATAATTTTATTTGTATGAAAATTTCAAAAAAGTTATTAAATTAAATTAAATTAAATTAAATTTCTTTGTAATTGCATTAAAGATACGAAATACGCTATGAATGCCCGGCATGCAACTGATTGGTTGTTCTTTAGAGGCTAAGCGCAGAGAGTCAGTAGGAGTTCATGTTCAATAGGCGTTTCTGTCATGTAACGGGCTTCACGCCTTCAGGGAATCAAAGGTAGAAGTTCGGCAAGAATTTTCACATCATTACAGAAAACTGTTCATTCAAACAGTATTAATATTAACTACATTATCAGAAGCATTAAAAGAAATACTGTAAAATGGGAATCCGCAACAGGGGG
>JAHWFO010104291.1:0-37849 GCA_023313115.1 Rhysida immarginata | reverse complement strand
GGCATATTAATGAGAAATATCGCATGACCAACAATGCAAGACAAAGTTTTTGCAACAATGGTATCAACACGCAATTCACAAACACTCTGCACGGACCAACAATATATATCTCATGACCAACAATGCAAATAAAAGTTTGTGCAACAATAGGTATCAACAATGGTTTCAACACGCAATTCACCAATAACAATGAGCTCAAAATGATAATGCAATGATAAAGCAATCCTTTCCAAGAATTATAACAATGAACATAAAATGATGATGCAATATGGATAAGTTTCAATTTGTAACAATGCATAGAATTCCTGTTATTCAGGTTTTTCTTAGAAAAGAGAGTTCTTAGTACTTAACAATTTTTTGAAAATCTTTAAAAATGATGAGCAGCTGGAGATAATGAAGAGTTAGCAGACTATTGAGAAAGAGTGGAAAGACGACAGAGAAAGCAAACCTTTAGCTCCGTGCTGTATTGAGCAAATGGGAAGCAAGTAAATAGAAGAATTGGCGACCGCCAATTTTGCTTCAACACAGCGAGAGAAGAGTGGAAATTGCAACAACATCAAGTGTACATCTGAAGTAAGATTATCTGAGTAAGAAATTATTGGAGCGATCCATCCATTGTGAGCCTTTAAAAAGATTTTTTTCGAATTTCATTAAGAATTTTTCCTGTATTAATTCTAAGCATTTTCATGTGTTTATTTTTAAGATATTGCAAAATTTAAGTTAATTTTTGAGATTGTTCTGTTTTCATCCAAGTGTAATTATCCCAGGCAACGCCGGGTACTTTTGCTAGTTATATATATAGATAGATCAGCGATGGTGGACGTTGTCACAACAAAGAAAAAATCTAACAATGAGTTATCTAACAATGGGTTATTTCCCGATTATACAAACGGGTGGGTACGCTTCTAGTTTTCTATTAAAAATATATTGTAAAATAATAAAATATATATTATTTTAAGCAGATTAATTATTTTAATAAATGAACTTTGAAGTTTTGTTAATTTCTTAAAACAAAACAATAAATCTGACTAAAATAATACGAGGGTTCGGGCATAAGCCATGGCAACTATTTTTTTTTTATGAGAATTCAAGCATGGGTGGAAAATGTAAAATATACAGATGAAAGAACAAGGAATGGACGAAATTTACGGACATTTTACAACACGCCAACACTTTGCTTCTCATGTTTATTAAGGTAGTTGACAACATTACAGGTTTCATGTTCTGAAATCATGAAGCCTGTAAAGTTTCATACGTTTCATGCTTCTGGAAAATTTATTCTGGAACATGATTACAGATTTCATTTTCCAGAATAAGTAACAGAAATCAAAATAGAGAACGGCTGTTTTGATATACGAGCATTGTTCAACTCGGCTTACATCCACCTTGCACGGCGGTTGACTGAGAACTGATTTAACATTGCTCTCTGCGCAACATCAGGAACTTCCGGAGCCATATAATGTTGTGGAAACATACTAGCAGTCACAGCTTCCTTGAGACATATGACATTTTATGATACCATCCCTTAGCTCTGAGAAAAAAAAATAGTTGCCATGACTTATGCCCCAACCCTCGTATATGTTTTCAAACATGTTGGTCTTAGTTGTTTGTATAAACTTTGGGTCAAAATTTGTTCAAACATGTATAAATATATGGGTCTATAAAACAACAGTGATTTTACGACAGAGTCGACGCGTTTCAGCCGTGGCTTTCTTCAGGACTGTGTGTATAATGATTAAAGAAGCTTAGAAGAACAAAATTGAAATGAAATTGAATATAGTAACTTTTTTTTTTATTTTGTTCTATTTTTCTCCAAAAAATACACACAAACGGTAACCAATAACAACATACAGTAGTAGTTCTATGCCTTAAAAACCCGCGGCTTTGGCAGTCACCAGATCCTCTGTCAATTTTTTTTCTTTATGTTAAAATGCTATAGGGAGTGCAAGTGTGACGTCAGTCCTTGGAATTCTTCAGTCACGTGACTCGATTTGGTTCCAAACAAGTCTTCTCGCTTCGGGATTTAACATGGTTCCAACGTAGGGATGGAATAAAATCGCTTTGTATAAGCCCAGTGTTTATAACACATTTAAGATGTGAAATTGTTTAGTTCCTCACTGCTCAAGAAGGAGCCAAAACAGCGATTTAGACATCTATCGTTTTCCCAAAGAAAGAAAGATCCGCGAACGATGGCATTCTTTTGCTAAGTGATTAAAAGTGATTAAAAAGCGTTCTAATATTAATGTATAAATTATATAATGGGATTAAATATCTTAATAATAATATAAATTATACAAATTAACATAATAATTTAAGAGATGTCATTTTTACTGGCCGCCCGTTTCAACGTTACTAGTACGTATATTGCGTGGTTCCAATGTTTGGAACCAGCGATCCCATTTCCTAGGCTCTCGGCCCGTTCATCGCGCAAATGACGTCAGCTGTGACGTAGTCACTTGCACTCCCTATATCACAGTTGTACTAAAGCTCTGTGCACTCAATAAAGTAATTTTCATTTGTTTACAATTAGTTTCGTTGTACTTATCCAAAATTCTGTAGGTGTCCGAAGTTCATTGATGCTAGGGTTTTACATCAACTTGAGTTAGTTTACTGAACACTCTACAAGACTCTGTTTTCAGTCCATTATACATTTTTGCCAGTATGGTTATTGTGATTAGGGACAACATCTTCCAAGGGTTATCACACAAAAAAGTTGTTTTTCTCCGTATCTTTATGCCATCAAGAGCACTTTTCCTTAAAAAAACAATAAATGGTATAAATTAGTCATTGCAGTATGTAAAGTCACATTTAAAAATTTTTTTAGACTGGATAATTAGGTCAGACGGATTGAGTTCCTGTTTTGGACCCAGATGGCGATATAAGGTCATGTTTGCCATGTGTGGGAGTGTACTCTGACAAGCCCCCTCCAGGATGATGGATGTTTTTGTAGAGACAAGGGGGGCAACAGCATTTGAAGCCATTGGATCAGGGTCTGTTTTAGCTGTGGAACCTGGTGTGGACAGAGGAAATGCAGATTACCTTTAGTCAACATTGAAAGAAACATGTTGTAGTGTGTGATCGCCCTTCCCAAATATCATGGGCTCCTGGACGCCTCTGAGATGCGAAATTCATGGGCCAAGCATATTCGATTGTTCAATACATTTTTATGCTTAATAAATTAGTTTAGACTTTAGCATTTGGTCCCTTAAACAACTCTTTCTGTTTTGGCATGGCCTGCACAGGAGACTGCAATATATTCGTAGGGGAAAGCTATTAAAGTTAACACAGGGGACGGCATAGAGGGTAAATTTCTATATAATTCATAATTTAGAGCAGCCACATACTTCCCTGGTATGGCATGAAGGTAAGTGAAGTGAAAAATATTGGACCGACCCTTACAAGTGTAAGGCTAAGTGAATGCTTACAGATTCGGTGCAGAAACGACATGAAACCTGCGGAAGCCTTAAAGATTTGATGACAGTCAACAGGATATTTTGATATTTCAATCCTTACAGATTTAGCAACAGCCGACAGGATTGATTACAGGATTTGCCTAAAAGATGTTAGGATAAGGAGTAACTGTATGGGACAAAATAGAAAATCCTAAAGCAGAAATTCGAAAGTTAGCATATGTTTATTTTATTTTAAGCCCAATAATAGCTTTCAAGAAAAGGCAGATAAATAATAAAAAAAATAAATAAACTATTCAGAGGTATACAATATAAAAAAGAATAAATGAAATGGTCTTGTATAAATGCTTACACAAGGGAAAGAAGCCTAAGTTAAATTATACAAATTTAAACAATCTATACGAAAGTAGTACAGTCTGCTTAGGAAATCCAAACTCATCTAAGACCAGGAAAAAAAGGAGAGAGGGACTAAATTAAGCTAATTGTGGGTTATAAGGAATATAGGATGGCTCTACAATCATTTGCGTTAGCTGGGGAAATAGGCACGTATGATGGTTCCACGGATCCAGCGTTGTTTTTTCGATGCATATCTTCTATGAGTTGGGTGCAGCGAGTTATTTGGCTTCTGAGGCTAATTAAATATCACTAGAATAAAAATGAAGGGAATGCGCAGTTTTTCTGTCGCAAGGATCAGGCCATGCTCGGAATAAACGAGTATGAGAATTTTAAAAGAAAAATAATAGGAAGATTTAGGAGAGAGCTGTAATGAAAAAGCAAAAGGCCTGCATTTTTTCATGACATGTATTCTGGCTCTCGGACACAGGACGATGATCCAGGTAGATGGCATTGGTCCCGATGCACACACAAAACGTGCATTTGCCAGACAGATAGCAGAGGAAAGGATGAAGGATAGGATCATTGAGGGTCTAATGCCCACATATCAGTGAGTCATATTACTTTGCAAGCCTGAAAGTCTAAAGCAAGACATTAACTATGCAGAAGAAGAAGCTGAAATACAGGCATCAATTGCTTGAAAGAGATATGGGTTGAGCGCAGTAAGCAGTGGGGAGGAAGGAGCTGAAAAGAAAACAGAACGAGATTTAACTGCCCTTATTAATGAAATTTTGAATTTGAGACTGGGAGAACTTAATCAAAACGCGAATAAACAAGAAGCTAGAAATATGAAAACGTGAGCTGGTACTCAAAACAGAATGTTTAACACGCTTCAGCCGCCAAGGAATGCAGGTCGACAAGAAAATAAGACAGAAACGGAGGGTGGATCTGCTGATAATGGAATAAGAAATAATATAGTCTGTTTTAATTGTAACATGCCAGGGTATGTGGCAGCTATGTGCAACAACAATAGGAGTAGAAAGATAGTCTGCTTTTTCTGTAATCGTAAAGGACACACGCAATGCGTTTGTAGGCTAAGGCTTAATCAGCAAATCCCGAGAGGTTCCACACATAGAGAGCCTAGACCCGACAGTGAAAGGCAGAGGAGCAATCAGACAAAAATGTAGGGCACCCCTCCTTCCAAGACCAAGGTGTGGGAGGACAATAAAAAGAGCATCACATCTACTCATGAGAGAGTATGTGGAACCCAAAGAACTGACCGTTACAAAGGAGGTAGATCAGATGCCAATCCAATTTCTTGTGGATTCTGGTTCTAAGGTCACTCTGCTCTGCAAGGACACAATAGATAAATTGAAAAACAAAGGCCACCTAATTAAAGAGATTGATAGACCTGCTTTGTATTTAGTAGGAGTAACAGGGAGTAACAGAAGGGTCATATTTACTTGAAATTATACTTGGAAAACATACTTACAGCTTAGAATGTTATATCTAGAAGCTGATGGGGTGCCTGTTACGGGGTGCCTGTTACCATGCCATATTGGGGAGAGATATGTTGCACAAATTTGGGTTTGTCATTGATTTCCACTGAGCCATCTTACACGATGAGGTAAACAAGATTCATTTTGACAGGCCATGGCAGGAAAGGATGAAAAAGGAGCAAGGCAGCATGAGTACCATTCCAGAGTATATGGATGCTGTTCCAGATGTTTGTGGTTGAACTTTTTCCATTTCTCCTTACTCAGCGGTTGTGTTTGGGGGTAGACTCGTGGGTAGATCGTTCAAAAATAATTTTGTAGTTTTGGAACCTCGAGACATAAATATTCCAGGATTATTGGCAGTGAAGGTTATTGCAAAGGTATCTAAATTCAACACTGTTCCTATTCAACTTTTGAATTATTCACTGATTATTGGCAGTGAAGGTTATTGCAAAGGTATCTAAATCAGGGGAGACTTTGAATTATTCAGGGGAGACTTTGGTAATTAATAAAGGCAAACATTAGGTGAATTTATATGAGGCTGAGGAGCAAGCAGGATATTGTGGTTCTTTCAACAACACAATCAAGGTTGGGGAGAAAAAGAAATATGACATGGCGAATTTCTTAAATAGTTTGATCTAGAGCATTTACAAACTGAAGAGAGGAGTTCTATGCATTTGATCTATGGAAATGCAAAATCAATTACCATGAAATTGACACAGAGACCTCCCTCCCTATCACTCAGGCCACATACCGAATTCCGTACTCACAGAGAGTTATTATGAACGAGTTGATTGACGAATAATTAAAGAACTACGTAATCCAGAGATGTGTAGTCCTTGTTACTAGTTGAAAAGAAGGATGGCATATACTGCTTTGTCGTAGATTATAGAAAATTAAATCCAGTGACATAGGTAGATCCTTACCTATTACCGCATATTTCGAAAAGTCTTTCTCCAATTAGGCAAGGTGAAATTTACCAGTGTTTTAGATGCCAACCAAGGCTACTTCCAGCTTGAAATTAAGGATAAAAAGAAAACCGCCATTATTATGCCCGAGGCATCCTGGAGATTGAAAAATAAGAGATCCATCACTATGGAAAAAATGGCCAATTTCATTAATCAGGAGATTGAAAATAAGATATTTGTGTTCTTCGATGATTTTCTGGTTTTTCGATGGGCACATACTTAGTTTACAAGCATTATTTGAGCAATTAACGGCTGATAAACTTAAACTAAAACCTCAAAGAGGAAGTTGAATATTTGGGAGATGTAATATCAGAAAAGGGAGTGGCAGCTAATCCGAGTAAGATTGCTGCAGTCAAAGATTTTCCTAGACTTCATACAATTAGAGGCGTGCAGTCAGTTTTGGGTCTCGCCAACTATCACAGGCGTCATGTGGATAATTTTAGTTCCATTGCAAAACCTATGACCAATTTAACTAAAAAGGATGTCAATTTCGAATGGACAGATGAGGTGGAGAGCTCGTTTTAATCTTTGAAACAAGCTCTTACCACCACATCAGTGCTTAAGTGTCCCAGTTTTGACAATGAGTTCATTTTATCAACTGATGCTAGCTCTTTTGTCTAGGGGGCTGTGCTAGCTCAAAAATTTAATGGCAGAAAACACCCCATTACATACTGTAGTAGACTGCTCAAAAAAGCAGAGCTATATTACTCTACTATAGAGGAGTGTTTGATCGTTATCTATTTGGTAAAGCAATTCAGAGTGTATCTATATTAGTGAAAATTCCAAATTTACAGAGATCACAGATTTACAGAGATAACAGATTTACAGAGATCACAGATTAAATCTTGGCTTTTTAATCTCAAAGATTCAGTGTCTGACTTAGCTAGGTGATCATTAAGTTTGCAAGAGTTCCAGTTTGAAATTATTCATAAGGCAGGGATAAAAATGGAGATGGGTTATCTCATATTCCAATCTCCACAATAGCAGAGTATGAACTAATCGTTTGTAAGTAGGAGATTGAGAGCAATTAAAGGAGCTACAATGGCAGTAGATAATAGAGTGTTTGAAGGATAAGAAAGACCCCCCTCCTTATTCTCACTAGCCAGATAAGATTGACAGTTTCTTTCTTGATAATGATGGGTTTCTTCAGCATGTGTTACCAGAACTCTTGGAAGACATACTACTGAGAGTTCGCTGAGACATGTGGTACCAGCATGATGAAGCACCACCCCATTTTCCCAGGAAGTACGTGATTACCTTGATGCAAGAATTCCAAAGAAATGGATCAGTCATGGAGGTCCTATTAACTGGCCACCCAGATCTCCTGACCTCATATGTCTGAAGTACTTCCTCTGGGGACATATGAAAAGTGTGGTATATGAACTCCTGTTGAGTCACAGGCAGATCTTGTGGCACGTGTGGTGGCTGCTGCAGCGATGATAAACGAGATGCCTGGAGTGTTTCAGACCATCAACCGTTCCATGTTACGATGATGTGAGACTTGCATTGAAACATTTCGAGCACATTAAGTGTAATAAGACATTACTGACTTTTCTAATTATTGTACTTTGTAATGATGTGAATAAACGTGTTAAAGGTTAAGAGTGTTTCCGTTCATGTTAATTAATTGAATCCACGTATTGTAGTTGACTGCAGAATCATTAACAAAACGTTATTAACAAAACTGCTAGAATAAAATGTTATTAACAAAAGATGTTCAAATTGATCCCCTCTAACGTTTTGCCAAAATTAGTGGTGTAATTTTGAAACACCCTGTATATAAGCAAGCTATAAACTAAGCTATAAACTATAAAGCTGAGTAAGCTAAGGGAATCGAAGGGAGTCTACAGACTTGGTTTTATTAGGCTATGGATTGACTTAGAGGCTTGAAAATTTCTACACATGTAGGCCCTATACGTGAACAATATAGCAAATCCTCTTGGGTGGCCTGGAGTCCCTGTGGGGCCAATTGTAAGAATTTCATGATTCCTTTTTTTTCTTTTGAAAAACGGGCAAAAATCCTGAGATTTCGTAAATTTGTAGTGAAATTAATTTAAAAAAATAAAACCAATTTACAAGAAAAGTGATACAAGCCTCTAGTGCCCTGCCAGAAGTTCCGAGGCCCTAAATACAATTGAAGCTATAACATTTGAACGGAACATTCTAGGAACCTGAAATTTTTTATATTTTTAGTTTGGTACTAAAATTATAGCCAATATAGAAGGAATATGATATAAGCCTCTAGAATCCTGCCACGGGTCTCGAGGCACTAAATACAATTTAAGCTATAACTTTTGAACGGAAAGGCCCAGGAACCTGAAATTTTGTATATTTATAGTGTGGTATTAAAAATGTTGCAAATATACAAAAAAAATAATATAGGCCCCAGCAAAGCCCCACAGGCCCCAAACACAAGCAAAGCTACAACTTTTAAACGAAAAGGTCTAGAAATCTGAAATTTTGTTTACTTATAGAAAATTACTTAGAAATTTAGCTTAAATACACTAAAAACTGGTATAAATCTTTTGGGTCTCGACAGTGGCCCTGAGCAGCCAGTCACAAATCCAACTATAACTTTTGAAACAGAACTCCAGAAATCTAAATTCTTGCATATTTCTAGTGTGTTACTTAAAATTTTAGCTCTTATACACTAGAATTATATAGTACTCTGGAGCCCTGGCAGGGGCCCTATATATAAACAGAGCCCCTGAAACTAAAAGGCTTAGAAATCTGAAATCAGATTTGAACTAAAAGGCTTAGAAATCTTAAAATTTGTATACTTATAGTTGTTTACCAAAAAGTTTAGCTAATATACACGAAAAACTGGTATAAGGATCTTGGGTCCCCACAGGGGCCTTGAAGCCCAAATCACAAAGCAGATCTATTATTTGAATAATGAAAAGGCCTAAAAACTTGAAGTTTTATATTTTTACAGTATGTCACTTAAAGATTATAGACAATGTACAAACAGACTGGTATAGTCCCCGGGGCCCCTGGCGACCTCAAATACAATTGAAGCTATAAAAATTGAACGGAAAGACCTGCAGTCCTGAAATTTTATTTAATCATTGTGTGGTATTTAAAAATTAAGCTAATCTATATTAAAAATTATAGGAGTCTCTTGGCAGGGGCCTTGCAGCTTCAAACTCAAATCAAGTTATAAATTTAAAACCAGAAGTCCAGAAATCTGAATTGTTTTATATTTATAATGTCTTGCCTAAAATTTTAGCCTAAAAATTACACACTGAAATTAATTTAGTCCTGTGAAGCCTCGGCAGGGGTCGCAAGTCTCCAAATACAAATCAAGCTATAACTTTTGTACGAAAAAGCCAAAGAACCTGAAATTTTGTATTTGTGCCCCTCCACTTACTATAGTCACGAGCCGCTACTGCTCGTAACGTTTTGATGCTAAAACTTTTTTGTCGTTGTATAATGATACCTTAACTACTTTTTTGTAATTGTCCGTGATTGCCTTTGATAAATGAGTTTAAGCTTCATTAATTTTTTTATTGTAGACCTTACAATCTGTTGCTTGAGTATTTTTATTAGTTCTGGTAGTATGATGTGTTGGAATTTTACTTCGAAGAAATTTACCTGATAAAATATTCCTCGATTTTTGTTCCAATTATAATATTTATTAATGCATTCAAATCGAGGTTGTGCTTACTATGATTAGAAAATAACCATTGTTCCTCTTGTTTGGAAAATTAGTATCGTTATGTTAGCCAAGACTCATTTAGAAAAATGAATTTAGAACAAATTTTTCATACTTGAATTTTGAAACAAATTGTAATATAATGAGTGGAACTTATTGTCTTTATCAGAAGTTGATTATCATTATCAGTGATTTATAGACAACTGTATACAGGGGGATCGCTTCTCTTTGTTGTGGCATGAATAGAGTTTTATTCAATCTTCCTGAAGAGTTTATATCTAGCATATGAAGGATTGATAATGGTTAAACACTTTATGCACAGTATTTCCTAGAAACCTTCCTTTTGGATTGGTTGTGGAATGCTTTCCTGTTCAGTATGTATGATATTTTTTTAAATTTTCATTAGTTTATTGAATAATAATAGATTTTACGGTGGCCAAAGAAAAATCGGTATGTGAGATGCACTCTATTTACAGCTAATGGATTCCCGACAAAGCAGGACCTAAGAACACCCTTCTTCATGAAAACACACCTAGAATGTCTGGTCATCCGGTCACCAAATCACTCCGGAGTGTGATTTTCACACCTTTACCCTCATCCTACCACAGTGACCTCCCAAGGACGTCTGCAGAGAGAGCAAGCAAGATGCATAGGTAGAAACGACATCAGCAGACCCACACCACATCTGATTAGCTGAAAAGGTCCTACTAACTATAAATTTTTTGTGTGTGTAAGATTCGTTGATCTATAAACTTAAAGGTTTCATGTATGAATGCAATAACTTTCATTGGACAGGAGTGTTAAACATTTTCTAGACAGTGATTTTATTAAACTACTAGATGTTACCCGCAGGCTTTGCACTGCCCATGACTTAGCCTATCTTAGCTCCAAATTTCTAGGAAATTTTTAAAATGGGAGTGTGAAACTGAAGACTTCAGGATTGGTTTTATACCTTATCTCATGTATTTCAAACCTCTTTGTAGATTATATTTTTTGTCTTTTCTTCTGGCTGAAGGATGACCAGACTGTCAGGTGAACTTACTCTGGAACAGGCTACGTACAACTGGCCATGGGAGAAACACTCACTTCTGAGGTCTATGCCAGCCATCTTGAGACTCTGCCCTTGTGATTTGTTGATGGTCATGGCGTAACAAACCTTTACAGGGAACTGTAAACGTTTAAACTGGAAATGATAGTCTGACGGAATCAGAGGAATACGGGGAATAAAAACAGTCTCTCCTTTTCCTATGCCTGTAAATATTGTAGCTTCTATAACATGCTTCTGCAAACTCTTGACCTGTAACCTTGTACCATTACAAAGTCTAGGAGGGTTTAGGTTGCGGAGGAGCATTGTAGGAGCACCAACTTTAAGGTAGAGGACGTGAGGTGGTATTCCAGGTGGATCCAGAGTGTGAAGAAATTCGACTGGGTAATGAACAGCATCTTCCGTCTCAACAACTGAGTCCACTGATTCATCCCCTGATAAATTACTCCCACCATCAAACGGTCGCAGTTCCTGATGTCCTGGAGTGTACTGTCCAGAGCCTCTATACCTCCTTTGTGGGCCATGGTACACTCGTCCCAAACTATTAACTGTGTTTCTTTGAGTACCTGTGCAAGATTGCTTTGCCTTTATATGTTACACATTAGTGATTCACAGTGGTTCAGATTAAGAGGTAACTTGAAAGCAGAGTGAGCAGTTTTCCCGCCCTTAAGCAACGTTGCAGCGATGCCAGAGGAAGCAACTGCAATGGCTATCTTTCCCTCACTTCTTACTTTCGCCAGCAACAAATTAATCAAAAACGTTTTTCCTGTACCAGCAGGAGCATCTAGGAAAAAGAGACGCCCAGATTCTGAAGTAATGCTACTCGTGATACTATGGTAAACATTATTTTGTTCTTGGTTCAGCTTTGGAACATTTACAGCAATTTCTTCAGTTAGCTGAACTACATCGTAAGAGAGTTCCCTCAGTTGTTTGTTTTCGACACTTGTACGCGTAATGGCGTAGGAAGGCCATATTGTTTGATGTGGTTGCCAGACAAATCTAGGGGGGAAATAGAAAGAATAAACTGTGCTTATTAAAAAAAAATCTTCTTCTAAAACTGCGCTTATTAAAAATCTTTCTTACCAGTATGTACAGTTTGTAGGCCTAAACAGACACAAAGCACGTGAGTAGAAAAAAGAAAGGACAAAATAAGGCCAACTGCATGGCCAAAAAACCGTATGTACAATCATAGCCTACAATGATAAAAGAGTAGGGTGGCAGGTATTTATAGGCTATGGTACAGTTTGCAATCTAAACAAACACAAATCACGCGAGTCATAAAAAGATAGGAAAGATTAAGGCCAACCACATGGCCAAAATCCGACCAATCACGATCCATGTGACGTCACGCGGGTCCTCCAAGATGCTTCAATACTTGGTCAACCGGATCAAACCGACCTGACATGTGGATTTTGATTCCGGCGCCTTGAAGACGTGCTCCCATCTGTTAGGAACCTTTTGGGTATCTACAGTTTATAACCTAAACAAACAAATCACGCGAGTCAAAAACATAAAAAAGAAAAAAAAAGACCAACCACATGGCCAATGTTTTTTTTTATTTGCGGATTATATGACTACTTATGAAAACGTCAATCATTATATATTATTTTTACTTTAACCTCCCCCCTTCTCCACCTATAGATAATAGTAGCAAATTGGAAAATTGAGATTATGATTACAAAATGGACTACTGAACTTCCCTACAAGTTAAGATGAATTTAGGAAGGAAAAAAAAACATTTCCGAGGGCGGGACTCGAACCCTTACCTGCAAAATAAGACGCCAGCAACATACCACTGTGCTACAACAATAAACCATAATTTAATATCAAAATTTTCGTATTTATGAAGTTTTTTTTCCTCTGAAAACTCATCAGGTGAATGCAGAGCAGCTTCTTTTCATTATTCTTTTTATTTTTTGCCATATTCTTCGAAGTTCGCCAAGGGAGATGAAGAGAATGCAGACTCAATTCGATAGACACAATAATGGCGGCGAAGCGCCAGACCGACAGCAGCGAAGTCGACGTGATGACGTCATGGCGATGCTGCCTTTTGTGGCGAAACGGAATGGAAATTTTTCTTCAACACAGCTCAACAAACTTTTCAACACAGCTCACATCCTTTCCATCGACATTTTGGTGATCAAAAACGGAATGGAAAAGAAGTGACATCATAAAAATTTTCCGTTAGGGTTCCGTTCTGGCGTGATTCCGGTGATGTGGAAACCACACCTTACTGTTGACGCTGTTTCACGGAATAAGCACAAAAGCAAACAAGGACGTCGCAATTTTTAAGCAAACGTCACAATTTTTTAAGGAATGCAAAAATCCCATTGAGCTCCAGGTAAATTGAGTTTTAAAAAAAATCTACATTGGAAAGGAAGAAAGAATAAATAAAGTCCTTTCTTAGCGAGCACCGAGAAGCCAAGAGAAATATACTTGTCAAATTTCAAGTTTGAAGGCTTCATAGTTCTGGAGATTTCGTGATGAGTGAGTGAGTGAGTGAGTCAGTGAGTGGTATAGATGATTATTTTTTTCCCTCTGTACCTATTTCAATAAAGATGAATTCTGAAATTTTATAATATAACAGTTAATATGAAAACAAAATAATGAGAATACTTTTTAGAAAAATTCAATTCTTAAGAAGTAATATAATATAATTTTAAATAGAAATTTGAATTTTAAAATTTTAAGTGGAGTTTTGAGAAAGAAATCTACTATTTGTATTATCATATCATATATACATATAATTTTTTTTAATTTTTATTATCCATTTTTTATACATTTAAATAAAAAAAGAAGTGAAATATTTTTCATCTTACTTTGTACTTATATGTTTTCAATGTGACAGCAAATCGATGTTCATTTTATTTTAACGTTTTGGAATAACCAATACTCTAAGGCCAGAAGGGAAGTGAATAACCTGTTACTCCTGAATGATGCAACCAGAAGTAAACACAGGATTGAGTACTGGAAAAAACGAAGAGAAAATATCTTCGAAAAGGCCAGTTTTTAAAAAAGAAGAGTGATTTTAGTATTAAATTTATGTTAATATATTAAATAATGAAAGGCAAAAATATTAGGAATTGTTATGTTCATTCAAAGGCACAATTCTTCATTTGAATTATATTTTAACCACAATGAAATAAAAATAAATAAATAAATAAATAAATTAATTAATTAATAAATAAAAATATCTGTTTAGAATAATTACACCATTACTAACATCAGTCCACAGGAACGAAGTTACGGATATATCACCAGAGTGTATATATAAAAAATGTTGGTTATGCATATGTCATAAGAGTAGCTGAAAAATAAAGCTATAAAATTAATCAACCATTTAATTGCAAGCGTGTGAGCTGTAGTGCCAAAACTTTCATGGAGGGTTAGTACTCGAGGGTTAAGGCATCCACTCGAGGATTACGTTTACGTAATGCTCATGTCCAACAGCGAGAACAGAAGAAAGACTATTGTAAGCTGAAAAAAAATTGTTTTTATATATTTTTAAAAATTGATTTTCTTTTTTAGTTGATATCTAACTTTGTTACTTTTCCAGCCTCTAATGCAAAAGTAACCTTTCGCCACATGGCATCGACATGTTCATAACAATTTCAAGGCCCTGAAAACAAGATATTATTGAATCTCGAAGAACCTGAAGATCAGCAATCTGTAGACGCTCAATGTAATGTAAATAAACAAATAATCGCAATCCAATTCTATTAGCATTTTAGCTTATTCAAACGTAATTTATTCATGTACAAGTGATGCACTAATATCCAACCTTGAAATTTTGGCAAATGTGGCAATGGGACATTTGGCTCACATAAAATCAACAGAGACCAAAAGATATTGATTCTACATGAAAAGATATGACTGATACTTTGTAAAAAGAAGAAAACACTGCTGGCAAGTGTAACCAGTTTAACTTACTGAATAACATTCCAAAACCTGTGAATTTTATGAATTCTCTGAAGAAATAACAAGACTTAAACACTTTACAGGGATTCCAACATGCAGTCTATTAGAGGAACTGGTATCAAAAATGGACAACGATGCATGAAAATAAAAGTAAAATATTATCTACAAAAGAAAAAGTATTGCTAGTCATGGTTAAATTGAAAACTTCACTTTCATTTGGATGCACAGCGTTGTTGTTCCAAATATCCCAAACTGCTTGCAGTGTATATATTTCTGAAATGGTGTAATATATATCAAAAGTGTTGAAATGTGCCATTATCTGGCCTACAAAAGAAGATATTGTTTGCAGCATTCCCAAAAGTTTCAGAAGGTACAAAGATAACCACGTGCTACTTGATTTTACTGAAACTTGTATTCTGACTTATTCACATTATAACAGGACCAATAGTTTCTTGTTGACTCTAGTCCTGTTGACTTGATCACATTTGTGAGGAAAGCCTACGGAGGACATGCATCTGATAAACGAATATTTGAAGAATGTAGAATACTTGACATTTTAGAACCATACTTGGATAAAGTTATGGTTGATAAGGGTTTCCATATCCATGATTCCTGTGGCTCACATGGCGTTGTAATCATGTCCCCATTCCTTCAAAACAAAACACTGCTGATAACATACGAATCTTTAAAAAGAGCAGATATTGCATGAGGTCGAGTTCACATAGTTAGTGGCAAACACAACAAGGCAACACAACGCATGAAAGTTTTCAAAATTTTTTTCTGGCAAATTAGAGTGGACTTTGTTACTTTATGTGGCATTGTTAATTTATCATCACCAATACTTGCAGAAAATTTTGAAATGAAATGAAAAAAATTATTTTATTCTTTTTTAATTTCTTTAGAATGGATTTACAAAGAGCCCTGGCCGAGCCTGTATCACAATATATATTTTTTATAATCTCAATTGTCATAAATTGGCAAAAAAATACAGTTAATTAAGGTTGGGATTAGAGGAAAGATGAGTGGCTGAATGTATTAAGAAAGGGCGTTAAATTTCTTTTAAAGGAAGCAGGGTTTGGAGCTTGCTGCTTATGTTCAGGCACGCTGACCCACCAGTTTATACCAGCAACAAAAACACGGTTGTTTTGATAATTTAGATGGACTAATGGGCGTGAGGAAGCAAATCGGGTAGAGTAAGTGTGAAAATCTTGCTGATGATATATTGTTGGGGGATTAGAAACGATAAAATGTCCAAATATAATTTTAAATTTAAACGTTAATAATTGTTGGCTATATATTTGAGAAATAGGTAATATTTTACAGCGTCCAAAGTAGAGGGATACATGAGATCGTATTGGGAGTTTCAGTAGAATCCTAAGAAACCTTGTTTGGATGCATAGGATTTTTATGTTAAATTTAGAAGTAGAGCCCCAGAACTGTATTCCATAACAGATAGTTGAATGTATCAATGTACTGTATAATAGCAACAATATTCTAGATGGAAGGTAGTGATGCTGCGAGATTATGCCAAGTCGTTTACTAAGAGTTTTAGATAATTCCTTTATATGATTGTTTCATGATAAATCCGGGGATATATGCAATCCTAAGAATTTAAAAGCTTTTGTAAAGGATAGAGGATGAGAATTGTAGTAGACGGATAACTCACGAGGTACAGATTGTTTATTCCATTGTGCAAAGATCATGTATTTAATTTTATAAACCTTAAGAGATAATTGGATTAATTGGTTCCAGTTACTTGAGATAATCAGAGATTGATTGATAGAAGTTTGTATATTCACAATTGAACTATCTGCATAAGAGAGAGTAACATCATTAGCATAAAAGATAGCGAAAGAGGGCGTGAAAGGTCATTTATAAAACGGCTGAAAAGCAACGGAGATAGTACAGATCCTTGCGGAATTCTTAGGTTATGTAGTAAGGTTTTGGAGCTTATATTTCCTAAAGGTAAAGTATACTGTAGATCGGTTAAAAATTCTGTTAGCCAGTTTAATGGGGGGGGCATATATTATAGAAGTTGGAAAGTTTATAAATCAAGAGGTTTATTGGGGCAGAATCAAAGGCTTTTGAGAAGTCCAGGAATATAGTAACTACATGCCTTTTTACGCCATATTCATTGTTATATATTCAAGCAGTTAATAACTAGCAGTGACGGTATCACGCTTTGGTGTAAAACCATGTTGAGCCGCGGAGATTAATGTTTTACTAAACAGGTTATTAGATAAACGACTAAAATAAAGTTTCTCTAAAATTTTAGAAAATACAGGAACATTTGAGTTTTAAATTATAACAATGGTTTGGAATTATATATATTTTAAATAAAACTGACAAACTGGTAACTTTTATGGAAGTTCATGCTGGAGTTAAAACGGATGTGGGGTAAGTAGTTAAGTTTCCAGCAGGAAAAAGCATGTGATATTAAGCATCATTTAAAAAAATGGGGATATATATATAGAGACAGGCTGAGATGCCCATCTTCGCCGAGATTTTCAAGGCAAAACGAAGGTGGGTATCAGTATCAATCTACGCTAGGTATATACCACTGTTGTTTAACGTTTGATCCTGGGACTTGTTAATTGTCATTGCATAAGCTGGACGAACGAGAAATTGTCGACATCTGAGCTCCACAAAATTATCAGTCGCCTGTAACCGTATTTTTGGTAATAAAATGAACTGACGCACCCATCGACTTAAAGGCAAAAACGCTATTGTATGCCCTGATACAGTTTATGAATCTGGCATTCTACCACAGTTAAGCCAGTTCATGCGGTACATCATTTGGAGGAGCAATAATGACTTCTCCATTCAAACAAAATATTGCCAAAGATTCACCCGTAAACTTAAGAGAGCGGGTGTGAGAACATACAACAGCCAAGCGGCCAATCGAATTCAAGGCTGGATATCTTCGATACTTGCAACAGCTCCGTGTACCTGGGCTCTGCTGCTTCGTTGTTGAAGCTAATTGCATTGTCAGTCCAAAACACGTTCATCTTTTAACATTTGCTGTCTGCGAGTAGCATGAGCCACAGCGTTTTCAACTTCCATCATACGCCCTTGATGAGCGACTTGAATAGCTGCATTGCATACACGCGCTTCATGTCGGGCCCTTTGTTCCTCTGGAGTTTTGGTTTCCACTTGTGCCTTCTGTAGACGGCATATAGCTGCTTGACGCATAACCAAACACCTTTTACGGTCCTGTCGACTTGCATAATCTATTGGATTCGCATATTCTTCTCCGACCTACGCGGCAGAGGCTGCTCCGCGCTTATTTGAAATTTTCGCTTCGTCGGCGCCAAAACCCTGCTCATTAAGAACCATTATTAATAGTTTTTTATAATAGTTATTACATGCATCAAACAATTATTTGAGCTATTTTTTGAATCTCTCACACGTAGAATTGAAGTAGATAATGGCTTGCTATTGGTGACTGGTCTGTAGAACCAGTGAAAACTCCGAATTTGAACCCGAGTATGCGGGTTCGATCCTGGCCGAGGACGACGAGGAATTTTCAGGGGGAAATCCTGAATTCACGGACTTCCTTCGGAAGGGAAGTAAAGCTGTTGGACCCGTGTAGTCGTTTGCCACCTGCACGTTAAAGAACTTTTGCGAGGCAAAATTTGCAGCTTCTATAACTCCGTCCTGAAATGACCATAGCAGTTGAAAAGGACGTTAATACCAAACAAACCAACCAACCGAATTTGAAACTTTGAAAATTTTAAGGAAATTCATGATACAGCAGTTTAATTAATATCACGGTCTATAGATATTCAGGGTCATCTAGCTCATTATTAAAATGAAGCTAAAGTTTCTAGCTCCCGGTACGGGAGGAACTCTTGTAAAGTGGCGCTGCATGTACAATCTGCCCAACTGCGCCTGCAGCGCCATCCTATCGGCAGACAGAAATTTTACTTTCGTATTCAATTTCAATGAAAATCTCTATCGCAGGTTGCGGTCGGCTATAGTGCGATATATGCGACACCTGGCGCGATCTATTTTTTTTAGCTTCTCGAAACAATAGAAAATGGCCGAAGCTCGATGACCATGAATATCTATAGACTGATTAATATTAAATAAGACTGTGTTATATGTTATATTAATATTGTTAAAAAGAAAAGAGATTTTAATTGTTTACTTTGTTGCATCACTTACTTTTGTTACGTCACGCGCGTCACTTGTTTTACTTGCCAATGAATAGTCTGGATTTCCGTGATATGACATGCTGATGAAGCACTTTATGCAAATAAAAGTAGCCTCGCATGAATTGCAGAGAATGTAATACAGGCTACTTTTAATTGCACCTCCCTGTACATGAAGATATTATAAATAGTTAAAAGTTTTAGAGGGATCAGTTATTTATTACATAGAAGCGAATTTTTTAATAAATTTTTAAAAGTTGCACTTGTTGGAGATGATCGGATATATTCAGGTAAATTGCCCCACTATTTGACGCCTATAAAAGAGACGCAACGTCGTTGGTAATTATTAGGTGTGATAATTATTTTAGTTTGATAGAAAGTACAAGACAGGATATTTAATTTACAATTTAATACAATAATACAAAGAACAACTCTTCAAAACATGACAATATAGTATTACAAAAAAATTAAATACCTGAATACATATTTTATTAGCAAAGGCTACCATCATTCATAGGCTACCTCTTTATATAGGGTGTACCTGAACGTCGTGTACAAACTTGGAGGGTAGATATTATAGGTGACGCTAAACGAAAGAGTTCATATGAACGTGGGTCCGAATATGAACGCGAACTGAGAAATGAACAGAAATAAAAATGTTACCACCAAGATCAAAAAGTTAATAAGTAAGGTTCTCTAACGCCTAGGATAATGAAATTTGGAGGAATAATAGAGTACATAAAACTGTTGTAACGCCAAAAATGGATTTGGACATTCCGTTAAGGTTACAAATAAATATAAAAAGTAGTTGATGAAGATTTCCCCTACTTTGCCTGAAAAATAATTCTTGTGATGAAAGTCTTGACATGATTTCGTAGTGAGACATGCCATTTCCAAGAAAGTGAAATGAAATAAAGTGATCAAATAGAAATATAGCAATTGGAAAAAACTATGTTTATTAAACAAAACTGGACACTGAGAAAAAAAATATATGAACTAAGAAAAATATGTTTTCTAGCTGACTGCGTTATTGTTATGGATGAGCAAATACCTTACCCGGGAATCTTTTGTTTAAGCATGTGTCGATGGTAAGAATGCGTAGTTATCGCCTTGGAGGTTTTTAGAAGTTTTTTTTTTTGGGGGGGGGGGGGTTAGAAGCTTTCGTCGAGGAAGAATGATATAGTTTTTGATCTGGCCAGAAGAATGGAGCGTGGTTTCTGGAGACTCCAGGCTTTACGACGGTGGGATCCGATCCTGGGACGAGTTTATCAACACCACGATGTCAGGAAGCGTGAAAAGTATAAGCAAGGCAATTGAGCGTGTAGGTTGCGGCCGATGTAAGACGAACGTCGAAGGAAAATTGGATCTGGAGTTCATTGCGTAATCCACCGCATTCTTCCGATATGGGGCAAATTAACGCAGGCCATGTTTGCTGTATTCTGTCACAGGCAATCTTTTGTTTTTTTAACTCTTTTCAGGAAAAGTCCAAAAAGTGAGACGGGACGTTACCCAGTCAGCTCGGAAAAGGTGTCGATTTTGCTAAGGTACAGATGGAACGAAGTACCGTTGCACGTTCGGCGCAAATTGTAGTTCAAGCCCAGGTTGGATAGTGTGATTTTAATGTTAGTGTCAGCTGTTAAATTGAAGCACAGAGGTATCCAATAGTTTTAAGATCGGCGCTCCCTTACTAATATAACTAACTAACCCGCCGATAGGTTCACCCCCCCCCCCCACTTACCTTTCCCCGTCGATCAGGCAGTGATCCTGTAAAGAAGAAATACCTACAAAAGAAACAGACTAAACAATCGAGAATCAAGATTAAAGTTCCCAGCCCCTCAAAACAAAATTTGTTTTAAAACAGGGCAAAGTAACAAAATGACTAATTGAAGTTTGCAGACTTACTTCGTAAATGTATGCATATTTCGATCAAGGAAGCTAGACCAGGGAGTGCATCCCGATTCGATTAATAGACCAAAAGAAGAGAAATAATCATTGTAATTCACTGAATAATAACAGAAAAACATGGCGCTTACGTAAACTGTATTCATAATCATTAGCGCGGCTAAGGAGCCATAGCCCGAGAAGAATTAAATTTTTTCTAATTTTTTATTTTCTTTCCGGAAGCTTTTGGCGACATTTAGAGTAAGACAAACTGATTTAAGTGGAGATGATTTGTAGAAACGAAACTTGAATATCTTCAGGGATTTGTATGAAACCTATTGGAATCAGCTCGAGACGTTGAATAATAATAATTGCGAGAGTTTTTTATTAAGAGTTCTGAAACCTATGTTATTTTTGAAGAATAAATCCATAGTTTTTAAACGGAGATAAGAGCGTCCGGTGTTTTGGTTTTCAATGAGTAACATATTAGCCCTAAAGTACACAGTCCTTTCCTCGGTATAACAGCTTAATATTTATTGGGGGTGATGTGGGTTTAGTTTAAGTAACGTTGAATCGGAGCGTTACATTACCGCTACACTTAGAGCTGTACTTAACACCACGTTAACGAACCTTACTTTTTTTCCCTCCAAAAGTTTTTTTCCTTTTAAAGACAGTACAAGACCGTTTTGATAATATGTAAGAGCTAGTGACGCTTAAGATGTGAGTCGATTGAGGGCCAGTGCTACGGCAGTTTGTTGAGTTTGGTAATTGGTTGGACGTTTGGATCTATCTTCTATGAATTAAGTTTGAGACTAACGATGGAGCTCCTAATCGAGAACTATTTAATTTAGAGACTTTAAGATTTAAATTGTTACTGATTTGTCTCCCCATAATGGATCCAGCTCATCATTGAAAGCTGTTAGCTACCCTATATCAGCGTACATTTCCGACAAATCTACTGTCGTCTACCCTGATTGTTGAACTCAATGTCTATTTACACGTTGAAGGTACGACTGGCGCGAATCCGAATAAGTTTTAGACTAACATTTGAAGCGAATCAGAGACGGAGCGATCATACATCCGGATGCCACAGGGGAATTTATTAAGTGTGACCTGCTGAGGTATACAATGTGCGCCGATTATTATGCTGCAGAACAAATGAGTAGAACGCTAGAATGACAAGTTGACGTACTGGAGGCATTACTAAAAGAGAGTCAAGATGATGACCGGAAGTACCGACAGCGTTTGAACGTGGCACTATTCGACGGATATACTGACATCGATGTGTATATCGCAAATTTGGAGAGCCAAGCTTTGGTCAATGAAATACCTAGGCCGATGTTACGTCGAATATTTCTTTTGATTGTGGAACCACATCCAGCCCCATGGATCGGAGAGTTGAAGGAAACCGAGACCTAGACCGAAGCTAAGAAGCAATTGAAAGAGATTCGGAGAATCAAAAACGGAAGCGGAGCATAAGAGAATAATATATACTAGAAGACAGCCAGACGGTGAGAGTTTTATTAAGTATTACTCCTACATAAAAGGGTTGAGTGCGACTTTGCCCACGCCTTTGACTAAGCACGAGCTCGTAGAACTTGCTATCGCGAATATGGTTGGTTATTTGAAAAAAAGGTCCTGCCTTCAGTTGTCAAAACGGAAAAGAAGTTGATGGCGTCGTATTCTGAATGGGAACATGTTTGGGTGATGACCCAAAAAACCGAGAATCCAGAAAGCATGAGGAGAAATGTCGAAGGGGAAACAATGACGAAGATGGACGCTAGTGGCGTCACCTCTGGACCACTGAAGTTTTACTGCTTCAGCTGCGGGCGGGACACGTCTGCAGCGCTGTGTAAATGTTAAAATGGGATCGAATTCTAACGAGTAGTTTCCGCGTTACGCAGTCAAAAGCGTAACCCGTGCTCACATGCGAGTACTACCCAGGATATGTTACGATCTTGATTACGTAACATGTCCTCGGTAGTACTCGCATGTGAGCACGGTTTACGATGTTGATTGCGCAACGCGGCAACAACTCGATAGAATGCGATCAAATAATAACGATATACACAGTTTTATGTATCCTATTATATCCCCGAATTTCCTAGGCGCTAGAGAACCTGAGTTTTTTACTTGTTGATCTTGGCGATAGCATTTTTATTTCTGTTCATATCTCAGTTATCGTTCAAATTCGGATCCACGTTCATAAGAAATTTTTGCTTAGAATCACCTATACTATCTCCCTTCCAAATTTGTACATGACGTTCAGATATATCCTTTATACTGGGTCAATCAGAGAGATTTGTCTGTTAGTTTGTGATTGTTTTTGAAAGATGACCACCTTATTATTAGAGTGATTAGTCCTTGGTCGACGTTTAACAAATTATTCTTATGTGCTTTCTAAGAGATCAGCAGATGACTAATTTTTTCTGACTGGATGAAGTAATTTTAGAGGTTGATATCTAAAGAATGGCTGATATCAAGAGAATATATGGCAGACTTTTCTGAGCTGTTATATTTTCTGTGGGAAATGTTTTCCTCAAATCTGGTACAAATGTTTCTTTGTCTGACTGCGATCGACCATAGGACATTAATTTCGTAAATGACTGATTTTTTTAGATCGGTAATTTGGTCTTTTGGATTAGCTAAATATCTGTGGATAGTATTGGAATTTTTGAAGGTAAAAAAGATCATGGCTTCTAAAGTTATCTTAATAAAATGTGTATTCTAACTCTTGTAGGGAATAGGAATTCTATTGATTGTTGCTTTTTTCTTATATATATTGTCTTTTTCTGGTAACCGTATTTTTGGGAGATGGACTTGATGGTATTAATCTCCATGGTAAATTTTTCATTATCGAATGGAAGGTTTAGGGCACAGTCGACCATAAAAATGAAAGGAGACATCTTTTGTTTTGAAGAGTGACAAGAATCCGCTTTTGTATAAGTAAGTTTGTTAATTGGTTTTCTCTTTATAGGAGAGATTGGGGCACAGTGGATATAGGGAGCAAAGTGGATCAGCCGAATATTTACCTTTTTCCAGATAAAAGGCAAGACGTGCACCCTTCTGTGTGTTGCCTAGTTAGTGCAGATAGAGTACAAGTCATCGTGGGACGTGTTAAGACCGAACGAAGTAAATTATATAGGTTAATGTGTTTTCATGCGGTTTTCGTAAAATTTACAATGTTTCATCATTTAGCCGCAGTTCAGTAATGACTCATTTGATCAAAATTTCTTCTAAATATGTGTGTTAGTGATCTATAGATAATACAATTCGACTCAGTTTTCGCCCGTTAGGCTTAAAGTGTTGCTCATGGAATTTTTTTGTTTTTTAAGTGAGAGGATGGGGCAAAGTAGATAATTGATGAAGTGAAAAATGGATCAGGGAAGATGTGAGGCCATTGCCTACCAAGAGAACGGATTTCATTAGGAAGGTTATTCCAAAGCCTAATACCAGAGTTGGTTATACTTTTAGATTGATAGGTGTATTTGGTCAAAGGGATAGTTAATGTGTCATTGTTGCGTAGATTATATGGTTTGGGATTAAAAGAGTTTTGATGAAGCGAAGAGATAAGTTTGTTATTTAATGCTTTAAAAATAAAGAGAGCGAGATGAAAAGAATGTAAATGGTAAATAGAAGTGATGCCTGTTATGAAGTGAAAAATGGATCAGGGAAGATATGAGGCCATTGCCTACCAAGAGTGTTGAAGAAGTGCGTAAACGAATTGTCAGGAGGAAACGTTCCAAAATATTGACAAGTTCGCTAGAAACGGGAAAAATCATCCAATTCTGCAATTAGAAGCCCGACAGGCAAAGGTTCGAAGAACTGTGTGATGAAACTTTAATTTTCAAAAGTTCTGGCGTCATTGGCATCCTATGATTTTTCTGCGATCACTCTACCATAGAGGGGAAAAGTGGAGAATTAGCACATATTTATAAAAAGATTAATATAAAAAAATGCTGGAGTGTATAACTGGGATTGCTTCAGATTATTGTTCCAATTGCTTTGATTGAGGTATTGGATGTGTGAGTATCTGAGAAAACTAACTCAAATTGCGTATTAAGTGATCCACTTTGCCCTGCTCTCCCCTATAATTAATTAAAACCAACAAACACACCGATTATATATCAGCGGATTCTTGTAACCCTTGGAAACAAAAGATATCTACTTTCATTTTTATGACTGACTGTGCCCTGAACCTTACACTCGATAATGAAAAAATTACCAAGGAGATTAATACCATCAAGTCCATCTCCCAAAATCACGGTTACCAAAAGAAGACTATACATATAAGAATGAAGTAACAACAAATAGGATTCTTACTCTCTACAACAGTTAAAATTCAAAATTTTTTATTAAGATAACTTTGAAAGTTATGATCATTTTTTTTACTGTCAAAAATTCCATTAATCTCCAGAAATATTTAGATAATCCAAAGGACCAAATTACCAATCTGAAAAAATCAGATATTTACGAAATTAGCTGTATTTAATGTCCTATGGTCTATCGCACAGAAAATATGACAGCTCAGAAAAGTCAGCCATGGCTAAACATTCATTGGAATTTGGCCATTCCTCCGATATAAACAGCTTAAATTACTTCATCCAGTTGGAGAAATTAGTCAACTGCTAACTTCTTTGAAAGTACATAAAAATAGTTTCTTAAATGTCGACCAAAGACAAATCACGGACTCGACTCAGATAAAATGGTGGTCCTCTTTTAAAAACTATCACAAACTAATAGACAAACCTCCCCGATTGTCTCTTCCAATACCGATAATGAGCTTTTTTCTGGATTCTCTCATCCACTTGCTGAATTATGGTAGCCTAGGCTACCTAAATACGTATTCAGATATTTAATATTTTCTGCAGTACTATATGGTTGTGGTTCTGCAGCACTATATTTTCTGCAGTACTATATTGAGCTGTTCTTTATAATAAATGTAATTATCTATATTTCTATTTTTATTTTAATATTTTTTAACTTGCAAATTTAATGAATTTAAATAAAAATTCTCAGTAATGGTAA
The DNA here is from genome assembly GCA_023313115.1 of Rhysida immarginata. Classification (NCBI taxonomy): domain Eukaryota; kingdom Metazoa; phylum Arthropoda; class Chilopoda; order Scolopendromorpha; family Scolopendridae; genus Rhysida; species Rhysida immarginata. The sequence goes on along the minus strand of JAHWFO010104291.1, from coordinate 11,961 downwards.
AATACAGTATGTTCAATATACACTAATGAAAGCATGGCATCAATAAACTCATCCTCTGCTTTCACCAAAATAACTGCAAAGCTGTTATTTTTAGAAGCTAAATTAATTAGATAGCACACATAAATGTTTAACAATCCCATACCCAGTTGTATATGACCATAATAACGATGTCTTTTTATTAATGAAATTTTCTCTCCACACTTCAGTAAGAATGGAACAGTGCCACATGTTATCAGTTCACATGTTTCCATTTCTTCTCCCTTTCTGGACTAAGTTTTGACTTCTATTAACTTCGTCGGCACATTATTCTCAAACCCCACTCAATCGGGAGAGAAGGCTAGCCATGGTTTTTGCTGACACACAACCAATCCAAGTTGTTTATTTTCACAGCTACATTGGTTTGAATACGCTTCAAGGGCGATCTTATCACATTTATTTCCAAGGTCAGTGAACTTGTTTCCATGAAAAATACATTTCAGTAGTCGCAGAAGTTTTTGGTCCCTATTAGGATTATTTGTTCGGGAACCAAATGTAAATAATTCGTAGCATATGGAACCCGTCACTCGCCCCTTTCATCCATGAACCATTATCTTGATAACATGTGGCCTGGCACAGATCTCTGTAAAATTCTGGAGATTTCACAATAGCAGCGTGTAAAATGATTGCAGTTTGCATGGTATGGTTTCAATCGAAAGCGTAATACAGAGATCACTCTGGCTTTTTGAACAGTGTGTAAAATAATATGTCTCTACTATTATTTGTGCCTTCTGTTTCAATACCTTCTGGCAGTTTATCTTCTGTAACAATGTCTTGTGTTGTTTCATCACTTCTACTAGCACAAAGCCAACTAGAAAGACAGGCCGGGGCGCTATAAAGTTCCATGACCAAAGTAGATCAAGCAAAAATCCAATCTTCATTGTTTCCAACAAACGAAAAAACGCTGATTGTTGAAATCCAAGATGGATTCAATGAAGTGTGGATGTTTGCTTGATCTACTTCGGTCATGTGACTTTTTAGTTCCCCGGCCTGTCTTTCTCGTCGGCTACATATCATCAACGCAGCCGACGAGAAACACAGGCCGCGGTACTGAAAGTCATCTGACCATATTGTGTGAGCAACAATACAACTTTCATTGTCTCCATCGTGGATTTTAACAATCACTGTTTTTTCGTTTGCTAGAAACAATGAAGGTTGGATTGTTACTCGGACTAGTATGATCAGGTGACATTTCAGTGCTGGGGCCTGTCTTTTTCGTTGGCTACGTACCAGCCAAATGATTTGCCAGAGGAGAGTTAGGAGCGTCTATCAGAGATATTTGAAGAAAATAATTTTTATCATCTGCTTTATTTGAGATGGCCTATCCTTCAGCTCACATATCACAGCTTCTGAATTTCTGTTCACTCGTAAAGTTTCATAGTTTTCATCTTACCCCAATGGTTTTTGGGTGTCAGAGCTGCTCAGATTTTCCAAGTCGCAATCTGGGTGTCTGTGTATAAAACCAAACATATATCAGCATATCTGATCAAGAACATTCTGTCATACAATAAAATGGGTAAAGAGTAATCCTAATAATAAAAAAAACAAATTTGGAGCACTGCCAGGAGTACGCAGCATATAAAATTAATTCTGCTGAATACTGCATACTATTTGCAGTATACACAATTGAATACAGCACAGATCAAACAATAAAAGAAAACTATGTTAAACATTTATTCCATAAAACTAATACGAAAAATGAATAAGAGTGGACCCCCTCTCAATTTCTGCTTTGTACGATGCTCAAAATAGACTAATGAAATTTTATTATGTATAGCATTAATATTCATAATCTGCTTCTATCGAAGTAACCTAAAAACTGTTATTTTTTAGATAAAAATAATTAATTAATGAATAATAAATCGCATACTAAGACAATCGCATACTTAACAATCCCATAACAATTTGTATGTAAGTTATTGTGCAGAGGAAATGGTGAAGTGAAATTTGAAGTTATACTTACGATAGTGTAGGTTTATCTACAGGATTGTTCTTGTCTACCTGTTCTTGAAGAACACCCCACAGATTAACATCCATCTAAGGCTAATCACTGTGCAGAGAGAAAATAAAATTTTACAGGAAAGTTGCAGTTTCACTCGCATTTCAACTGCTCAATAAATTTTCGGACATCCTGTATTTCATTATGTTAAATGGTGTGTAAACATAACTCAAGCCTTGTGTACTCCTGCCTCGGTTATGGGGCAAGAATACACAGGTGAGATTACCTCAAAATAAAACTTTTAATTTAAAAATTATATACATTTAAGGTAAATTAAAAGCACCACACGGTAACTTAAATGAATGGATATGAAAATTGAGTGAAAGAGATTTATTACTAAAAGCACAAAAATAATAATTAAAAATAGAGTATAAACCTGCCCCAGCCTCCCCTACTTTTTTTAATCTAATAATGAACACCCGACATTACATTAAAAATTTTTTATAAGAAATATATGCCTCTCTTTCATTCAATATTTATTTTCCTCGCTTAATACCCATTTGATTTCATGAAATAAAAAGGGGCGCATCAGGAGCATTTTTTTAAAATCTTAAAAGTGATGTTTTAGAAGAATAAATTAAAAAAATTCATTTATTTTATGTCGTTTTTAATAGTGAGACGTTTTAACTAACTTAACTAGGTATGTGTTCCACATGTTTTCAATATTTTTTTACTTTGTAAAGTTGCTTGTACATGCCTATAGATTTTTCAGTTTTAGCTGCAGAGCTTATCTAACCAACACTCGTTCTTTCTCTTCCTTTCCAGGCACATAAATTTTGGCCAATCGTTTGGATGTTTGATAGGGAGCTCAAGGGAGACACATCTGACACCTTTCCCTCCTCAATAGATGCCGCCTTTTATATGTCCTATCATTGCATCATCATTTTATGCTCATCTACACTCCCAGACAAAAATATGGAGATTTGAATAAATCCTTGTTTGTTAAAATTTTACATATGGTAACGTTTCGCTATAATTTACCCCAAATTGTTTCTATAGGATTCAGGTCAAGACTATTTCCTGGCCATTTTAGAAGGTGAATATTTTGTTCTTCCAACCGGTTCAGTGTCCGTTTGCTCTGTGACAAGGTATATTATAAAGTTACTATCAGGAAAGTAAAAAGCAGCACCTGGTATCAGATGATCAGCCATTATTTCCGTTTAATAGGAACTGCTGAAGTTTCCTTTGACAAAAGCTAAACTTCCAGTCCCATATGCATTTACTTTTCCATAAGCTAAGATGCTTGGTAGAAATTTGATTCTATATGGTATACATCTAAAGTCCAGCTTTTCTTGTTTCTTGCGCACAACTTTTTGTTTATCATCATTCTAGATTCATCACTGATTTTTGCTATTGTTCTATAGTCCATATTGAGTGTTCACGTGCGCACTCAAGTTCTTTTTCTTCGTTCGTTTAGTTAGGAGAGGCTTTCCTGCTGCAGAAGGAAAAGAGTAACCGTTCTCTTTCAAATGCTGGGTTGTTATCTTCGCCAAACATCTTTCTTGCTGATTGGATACCATTTGGCAGTAATTTCTCTTACCGTTTGAAAGCGTGATATTTTCTGACAATACCTCTTAGATGTCTATCTTCGGCTTTATTTGTGATGCGTTTTCTGCCGCACCTTTGCTTCACAGTGCAACTTCCAATTTTATTATATTTTACAATAATCTTGCTTACAGATTTTGTAGTTAAGTTGAGATCTTTTGCTATTTTAATTTGTTTTTCTTTTTCTAGCCATTTCTTAATAATTAAGGCATGAATAGATTGATGGACCTGTTTTGTAGGAGGCTTATTGAAAATTTAGGAAAATAAATTCAGCACATCCCTAAATTGTAATCAATCAACCCATCTTAGATTAATTTACATAATCATGAGGTCTATAGCTAAATTTCTGCTACTAGAAACTTCAAATGTTAATGTTTTTAACAAAATCTCCAAACTTATGTCTCTGTATAATTAAATCTCCAAACTTTTGACTTCAATGCAGTTGTTGTTTTGCTTGTTTTTTGTTCAATAAAATTAGTTATTACTCAAAAAATTTATGAGTAGTTAATAAGATGGTGTATATTAAATGTACATCGCTGTGTAATGCATAGTACAATTCCATTTTATTTTAAGAGCACTTATCTCAGATGAATCTTTTAAATTTTCAAAAATCTCCATATTTTTGTCTCGAAGTGAATATATATATATGTAATAAAATAGTAGCGAGATGAATAATTTACATTAAATTTTGTTTGAGAAAAAGTGATTGCTACGTGTATTATAAACCATACTGAAGCTCAAATAACAATTTTTAGAATTTTATGTGGTCATAAACGATAGGGAAGCACAAAAAATAGTTTTAGGATATTTGTCTGTTTGTCTGTATTTCTGTTTATGTTAGAGGTTGGTGCCAAAACTACTGAAGGGATTTAGTTGAAATTTGCTGTGAAAGTTATTTAATACCTTAGTCAACATATAGGATTCTTTTTTCTGGAGGAAAAAGTCTCATACCCACGGGATAAAACATCTGGTTCCATCAAAACTAATGTCAACAGATGTCGTAACGAGTAAATCGCACTATGGTTTTGCTTCTTGCGAATCTATATATAAGGAGAATAATTGCCAACAGATGTCGCCAAGACGCGTATGTGATCGGAGCATATTTCTAGTTCTTCGAATACAAAAAAGTTTGTATATATTAATTGACAACTGTATGTCGATTGGTCTCGCGACCCCAGCCCTGACTCTATTTATTTTGGCTCCCGAAGGTAAAACAACGAACGTAAAAACAAATAAATTGGTATGGCGGAATGATACATTCGCACAGGCCTCCACGAGATAATGATACGGATTCAAAAACGAAAATTGTGTTTTTCAATAAGAGGAAAAGCTGTTGAAGTCGTTTACGTCGTGTTTGGGGTGACAAAATGAATGCTTCTGCCATTTCTTCAGTTTTACAAAAAAAAAATTAATTTCTATAAAAAGGCTTAGTCCATTCCCATTAAAAATGCGTCAATGCATAGTTTTGGGACCCCTCTAAGTGCGAATTACTTAAAAAAAGAAAAAAAATTGACGATGGCGGGGGATCGGGTGGGGGAAAGGAGATAATTAATAACTCAATAACGGCTCATCGCAACCAAACAAGTCATGTATAAAAAAATCGCTTAAATGAGAGTATATGTACATGTCGAGTTTATTGAGGTTGGTTCCCTGGTTTCTATGCTACAGCCCAAAAATTAATATCTTAAAAAAGCCTTACATAATTGAAGTAAAATATATGCTAAGGCACAATTTAGGGCACCCTCTAAGTATTTATACCAGAGACTTTCAATAGGGAGACATGTCATTTACTTAATTTTTATGTAATACGGACTCTTAGATGTTTCATTGGGTATGTTCAGATGGCGCTGTAACGACGACGACGACGTCATAGTTTCGATTATAAGTTTCGCTAGATGTTCAAAGTTTAGCAACGATCAAATCGACGAGCAAAAACCATCATAGAACTGGGGAAACTTTACCATCTTCCCTTCACCGGAAGCCAGAAACATCTAAGCGATTATCTTGCCGTATGCTGGCGCCGCCTATTGTTGGCTTTTCTGCTGTCTGCTTTTACAACTGAATTGAACAAACGTAACCAAATCTAAAAGTAGTTCCAGTGAGAGAGGTTACCTAAGGAAAAAACCACAGATTTAAGGAGAAAAACAAATTTTTAATGTTTTCTCCTCAATCTGTGGAAAAAACCACCTTTAAATTTAACAAACTTTTACCACTCTTGGCGCTTCGCGCCTCACGTCGGCCCTACGGGCCTCATTCAATGAGGCTCATTGGTCACTGTTTTCCGTTACTCGAACGCCTTCGGCGTTCTGTCTACGACGTCCCCCTCCGGGGGTAAATAATTGATATATACCCCAACCTATTTGGTTACAGGGGGCAGTTGATTTCCCCTCGGCCGGTTACAGGAGGCTAATGATCCGTATTTTTTAGTGGTCACAGAAATGGCTGCCAGAAAGTTACGGGATCTCATTTTATGGCTAAACCTAAATTAACCCAACCTCAGTTAACCTAACCCAACACCAGAACGCTCAAAAAAATGCTGGCTTACCTTTAAGACATGGTTCCTTTCGATAATGGCTAATTATCCAGAAAGCAGAAAAAAGAAAATCTGAAATCCACAAATAGTTCGAAACGACCGCGACATGCCAATTGTGTGGTTGCTATGGCAACAGCTAACGCACGACGGGAAGAGACCGCCAAAACACGCCCTGTAATGTCGGAATCCACATGCAGGGGGGTGCCAACAGTACTCGGACTAAATATTTTTATTGGCCAAGAAATGGCTCCCAGAAAGTTCTGGGAGCTCATTTTATGGACCATCCTAAGTTAACCCAACCTCACTTAGCCTAACCAACATAAGAATGAACCCCACCCAAAAATCAAGCCCCTGTTTTTCTCAATCCCCTTCAAAACAAGTCGCCACTTTTAGAATCTTCTCTACAGATGGCGCCACCGTACATCATACAGATAATCGCTCAGACGTGTCTGGCTTCCGGTGAAGGGAAAACCGTAAAATCATGCCAGCGATAGCTTCCATAGTGCCTAACAACAATCCAACCTTCATTTTTTCCAAACAAACGAAAAAACACTGATTGTTAAAATCCAATACATTGTTAAAAGCCAAAAATATATTGTCATCATAATTTTTTACTATAGTATCTATGTCGATTATTTTAAAAATCGTGCCAAATATTTAAAAAAATCAAATTAAATCCTAAATAAGCAATTTTACCTTTTATAAATTATGAAATTCATAACATTATGTTTATGATTCTTTTTTTTTAATTTTAAAAAGATAAATCCAAATAAAAATATTTTCAAATTAATTAACGGAATTTTTCAAAAATAAATCAATTCGTGTTTCTTCATTTTATGGTATTCATTACATATGCATAATTATATTTCCTTAGTTTATTGCTGTCGTTAATTTAAAGTTCTTATGTTTTTGACATTGTTAAGTTAGGTTAGGTTAGGTTAGGTTAGGTTAGGTTAGGTTAACAGCCGATAGAAGAAGCGACCTACTTACTGTAACTTTTGAAAAATTCAGTTAAAATTATGTACTATATGCAGCACATTTCACAAATGAACAATTTTATAACACCAGCAAGAGAAGCCGTCTATTAAATTAGTAGTTCCCACAAAAACATGAAAAACATCAACTCATGGTGTACATCCACTTCACAGCACCATAAACCTTAATCATCCACTTCACAATACCAAGAACAGATCATCAATGCCCTTTCCGCTCTTCATACATCAAAAGTGCACTTCAATCATTCCAAGATAATCCCAAAGAATCACTTCAAGAAGAAAAGACTGCAAGTGTCAAAAGAAAATTACCATTTGTCAACACACCACCACCAAAAAAGCAGAAAAAAACCAAACAGCAAGAGAACTAGCTGCCACCCCGAAAAAAGCGACTAGGAATGAAGCTAAATAAATACAGAGTAAGTTTGCAAAGAGCCAGGAAACAATTAACTGAAATTCAGGCAAAGCTTATATAACAGTGTTATAATGATCTATATATACAGGGTGTTTCAAAATTATGTACAATAAATTTAGTGGCATATTCTTCAGGTCAAAAGAAGACGAAAATGTTCTATAGAACTTTGTCTGGAAACGATTTATTTACGCGATACAGCCAACTAAACCCGTGGCTCCAAATTACAGGAATTGTTCAAAGTGCCCGCCACCAGCTCGCACGCACGCTTCGGCTCTTTGCATGAGCGACCGTCTGATGTCATGGAAGAGTTCGTCGCCAGCATTACGAACGGCTTGGCATGAATTTTCAATTCGTTGTCGCAGATCCATAATGTTAGGAACTTCTATGCTGTAGACGATCGTTTTCACATGACCCCCACAGAAAAAGGTCCAAGGGATTAAGGTCGGGTGATCTTGCAGGCCAGGCTACCGGTCCACCTCGACCTATCCACCGATTCGTGTATGCAGCATTAAGGTGTGCTCGCACAACATGGCTGAAATGTGCTGGAACGCCATCATGCATGAACCACACGTTAGATCTTATCAAAAGAGGAACATCTTCCAGTAATTCTGGCAATGCATTCTGCAGAAACAAAGGATACGTTCTCCCAGTCAATCGTGGCGGCAACACATAAGGGCCAATTAAGCTATTTCCGACAATTCCACACCAAATGTTCACGGAGAAACGCTCTTGATGCGCTCGAGCTCTGGTAACATGCGGGTTAGCATCTGGCCAATGGTGCTGGTTGTGAGAATTTACGATTCCTGTCCGGGTGAAGGTTGTTTCGTCGGTGAAAAGTATCTGGCTGAGACAACTAGGGTCTGCAGCATGACGACGTTGTATCCATTGGCAAAATCGTTGTCGGTGTGGATAGTCCGTTGGGTTCAGTGCCTGAACCAGTTGCAGATGGTATGGATGCAAAAGCTGAAGGTGAAGAATGCGCCAAACAGATGAGTGCGGAATGTGTACCATGGAAGAAATACGACGGGTGCTTGTCTGTGGTTCATCATGTATGATGTCAATTATCACATCCTCCTCATCCGGAGAATGTGCTACAGGCCGCCCTTGTCCTGTTTGACGGCCAAAGGAACCACGCTCCCTCAAATGTCTGTCGACAGATACAAATGTTCGGTTATTTGGCAAACGTCTATTCGGAAAGCGTTCTTGGTAGAGTCTTCTTGCTTCCACAGCATTTCCGTCCGCAAGACCATACATTAGGTGCATGTCAGTGTATTCTGCACTGGAATACGTGTACATGACTTTTTTTTACGTAAATCGTAATGCGTATGTCAAAGCACGCACACATTCTGAAATTGATATTCCTAGTGGATTTACAGTAGTGAAACTACAGTAATGGAAACAACCGTACACAACTTATGGAACAACCCTAAAGTAGGTTTAAATGGAACAAACCACTCAACCTAGTGTTGGGTCGAAACGCTGGAACTGCTAAAATATCGTCCGCTAACTACCGTGCTTCCCTACAGTATGATATTGGATTACTCGCAAACAAATCGTTTCCAGACAAAGTGCTATAGAACAATTTAGTCTTCTTTGGACCTGAAGAATATGTCACTAAATTTATTGTACATAATTTTGAAACACCCTGTATAGTTGATAGTCAAGATTTCTGTAGTGATTACATTTTCACTGTCCGTTCTTCTTCCTGAACGATTGTTTGTCTTTTATAAATTTGTACATGTGAGATTCATTAGCATTTGTATATTTCATTTTTCGCATAGTTCAGTTTTATCACCTTTAGATTCTGATAATGGGAATTATAAAATACACATTAGGAAAAATGTGGATATTTTTGCATGATAAATGCATATGTAATTAAGCAATGTAATTATTTATTTATTTATTTATTTATTTATAGAAAAAATTCATACAGAATCCGACCAGGGCCAGTATGGCTCAAGACCGACATGTTAGGTCCCTGGTGGATTATACAATAAATACACACTGGTAAATTAAACAGATCTAGGTTAGTGGGTTATTAGGGGAATTTGAGAGATATTTCTTTAGACTATATTTAAAAGTAGTCAAGGAAGACGAAGAACGGATTTCATTAGGAAGGTTATTCCAAAGCCTAATACCAGAGTTGGTTATACTTTTAGATTGATAGGTGTATTTGGTCAAAGGGATAGTTAATGTGTCATTGTTGCGTAGATTATATGGTTTGGGATTAAAAGAGTTTTGGGGAAGCGAAGAGATAAGTTTGTTATTTAATGCTTTAAAAATAAAGAGAGCGAGATGAAAAGAATGTAAATGGTAAATAGAAGTGATGCCTGTTATGGGGAATAGATGCGAAACTGGATCGGATTTTTTAAATTTGAATAGAATGCGGACAAACCATTTTTGGATACGATATAAGCGTTTTAAATTAGTTTTAGTGGTAGTACCCCAAAATTGAATACCGTATATGAGGGAAGATTGAATAAGGGCAAAATAAAGAAGAAGCAAAATGTTTTTTGGTAAATAATGAAGTCGAGAGAAAAGACCAAGGCGGTAATTTAAGGTAGAGGCCAGAAAATTAATGTGGGCGTCCCAAGATAAGTTATATGAAAGGAAAATCCCCAGGAATTTAACACTTTTAACAGGGGCAAGTACTGTAGTGTGATATACTAAAGAAAAATTGAAGAGATCGAGCTTCTTGTTCTTTTGATGGAAAATAATGTATTTCGTTTTCTCGAGATTTAAATGAAGATGATTTTGTATATTCCAACTTCGTAAATTACTAAGTGTAATGTTAAGAGTATATTGAATCGCAGAAAGAGAGTAGTCAGAGCAAAGTAAAGTTGCATCATCAGCGTAAAGAATCATGGTTAGCGGAAAAAGTGATGAAGGAAGGTCATTAATATATAGACTGAAAAGCAGGGGGGATAGGATGGAACCCTGAGGGACACCTATATTACGGGTTAACGTAGTTGAAGTTCGATTACAGAGGGAAAGAGTGTATTGTCTATCTTTCAAGAAGCTGGAAATCCATTGAAGAGGGGGGCCTCGAATATTTTAGAAATTGGTTGGTTTAAATAATAAAAGATCATGAGGAATCGAATCAAATGCCTTAGAGTAATCTAGAAAAAATGCCGCAGTGATTTTGCCCTTGGTCATGTTAGAAATAATATGTTCGATTAACTCGAAACAAGCCGTGGTGGTGTTACGTTTAGGTGAAAACCCATGTTGAATCGGGGAAAGATAATCGTTAGTGGATATATATGAGGAAAGCCGAGAATTAAAAAGTTTTTCAAAAATGTTTGCAAAAAGTGGAAGAGTGGAAATGGGGCAATAGTTAGAAAAATCCGTGCGATTACCTTGTTTAAAAATGGGTATGACTTTAGCGGATCGGAGGCGTTCTGGATATACGCCTTGTGAGATAGAAACGTTGAATAGAATGGTCAGTGGAATAGAGAACCCGGAGCAGGCACCGATCAGAATGACTGGATAGATGCCAAGAATATCTGGGTAGAAGGAGGACTTAAAACTGAGGATAATGTTGGAAACCTCCTCTTCGTCAGTGGGCTTAATAAACAGACAACTGGGTTTTGGTTGAATGTAGAGTGGATACTCCGAATTAGAAGGAGAGGTAGCAGGGGGTTGAGGCAGAAGGGCGTTTAGAAAAGAAGTTAAGTAGTCTGAGTTCACAGTGGAAGGGTCTGAGCACGGCGTAATGGGGGGAGAATGGCCATGAAGTAATTTGTTAATAGACCTCCATTTCGCCTTATTATTAGAAACCCTATTGAAAAAGTTGGCAAAGTAGGATTGTTTCGCTTCATTTGTTAATTTGAGAATGAGCGAAAAGAATGCTTAGTATGATTGTTAGGCGTGCGTCTAAATTTGTTGTAGAGTGAATTTTTGTGCTTAATCAGTGATAGAATGGTCGGCGTTATCCAAGGTTTCGTGTACTGGGTTTTAGGAGTGTCCATGGAGGCCGACTTGGGCGGGAAATAACGATCCATGCCCATCTGAAGATGGGCGAGAAAGACATCAAATAAGGTATTGATATTGGTTTCGGGGTCAAGTATGTTGTACCAATCAGTTAATTCAAGAAATGAGTTAAAAATATGAATTCGTTTAAAAGATATCGTTATTACTGGAGGGGGAGGAGAAACAGAAAAAGTAGTTGAAGTAAAAACTTGAAAAGTGAAAATGGGAAAATGATCAGAAATGTGCCAGTCAATTGAGCCACTATTTATATTATCGCAAGGAAGCGAAAAGAATTGATCAATCCGGGAATAAGTATTGTGAAAATTGGAGTAATGTGTGGGAGAAAGAATTAATGGCGATATCCCTAGTCTAGAGGAAAGGTCAAGAAGTGATGTAGTACTTGAAGAGGGGTTTGAAAAATCTGCATTGAAATCTCCAGAGATGATAATTTTTTTGTTGGAGTGGCTCAAAT
>JAHWFO010104245.1:0-12632 GCA_023313115.1 Rhysida immarginata | reverse complement strand
TAAAGATTTTCAAGAAATTGTTAAGTACTAAGAACTCTCTTTTCTAAAAAAAACCTGAATAACAGGAATTCTATGCATTGTTACAATTTTAAACTTATCCATATTGCATCATCATTTTATGTTCATTGTTATAATTCTTGGAAAGGATTGCTTTATCATTGCATCATCATTTTGAGCTCATTGTTATTGGTGAATTGCGTGTTGATACCATTGTTGATACCTATTGTTGAACAAACTTTTATTTGCATTGTTGGTCATGAGATATATATTGTTGGTCCGTGCAGAGTGTTTGTGAATTGCGTGTTAATACCATTGTTGCAAAAACTTTGTCTTGCATTGTTGGTCATGCGATATTTCTCATTAATATGCCCTGCCATAACCATAAATATCGATTTTTTATCGATATTTATTATTTTTCCGATATCTGAGGTAGACAGTGACCTTCCTCATGGTTTGAAGGTCACGTATGGGAAATTTTATCAAGATCGGAATAAAACTGTAGATTTGTATAAAAAACATACAAACAAACAGACCCACAAACATCCTTCTTTATATAGATAGAAGATAGAAGATTAACAATGTCCTTTTAATTCTTAATTGTTGAAAAGTCTAAGTGCCATTCTAATATTTACATACTCATGCATTTGATAGTGATTTCCTATTGGTCACCACATGTTAGCCGTGTGCCTTCAGATTGTTGCTCCAAGAGTATAAATTCAACAACATTAGAAAATTTTGCTACTATTCTTCTGCCCTGCCAGGATGCAACCATGGGATCTTCATTAGCCACTGCAGCATTAATTTTCCACTTATTATTATTATTATTATCATTTTGATAGATGTTTCTACAAAAATAATTTCCTGGTTTCACTGCTTTTCCTACCATATTGGATATGTAACCTCTTTCCAATTCATTTTTCCTCCTCTGCTTCTGTCGAGATGGACATTTCTTAATAGACTGTGATTCAGATTTATTTGGCTATGCCAGATTATCTCTTCTCTGGAAGTAGTTTCCAATATTCACCTATTTCAATGTAATTCTTAACTTATTAACTGTGGTGTGCTAAATTAACCCCATTGGGGCTAAAAGTTAAAACTTTAACTGGACATTTAACCTTTCTAAATATTTTTTGCGTAGTATTTCCTGTCTTCCTTCTTGAATGAATATGTAATTCTAAATTTTCTTTACCATTTTATTTGGGGTTTCTTATTTTTATTTAATTTTGCCCTGTTAGCAACCATGTAATGGTAGAGTAGAGTAGTCAATTTATTTTTATTTTTAAATGACTTTTGTTTTATGGCTTGATTTATAAAGCAATATTGTCAAGCTTAATGATTAACATATTTTATTTTAAGTCACCTGTATGTGAATGACAGTAACTTTTCATGGAGCATTTCACTATGTGCAGTTATCTGTTTTCTAAGCTAGACTTTTATTTTTACTTCTTTAATAACATTTGCTTTTTGGTTGTGTTGGCCACACAAATAATTTCAATAGCTTTTGTTAGCAGCCGAGGCGATGAGCGTGTTTGTGTGGGCGACTGCCTGGTGGAGAGGTTGCTCTTTGCGGACAACCTTGTCCTGCTTGGGTCTTCTCGCACGAACCTTCAGCATGCACTAGACCGGTTTGCAGCCAAATGTGAAGAAGCTGGGATGAAGATCAGTGTGGCTAAAACCGAAGTTCTGGTTCTTTCAAGACAGCCTGCTCAGTGCGCTCTGCATGTTAGGGGAGCCTCATTGAGACAGGTGGAGAAGTTCAAGTATCTTGGGATTGCATTCACGAGTGATGGACGGCAGGAGAAAGAATTGGATGCTCGGATCGGTGCAGCAAGCTGTGTCAGACGTGAACTGTGGCTATCCGTGGTAACGAAACGAGAGCTGGGTAACAAAGCCAAGCTCTCCGTCTTCAAATCTATCTTTGTCCCCATTCTCACCTATGGTCATGAGGCTTGGGTAATGACCGAAAGAGTGCGATCGCGGGTACAAGCGGCCAAAATGAGATTCCGGAGAGGTGTGGCAGGTGTTACCCTACTAGATAGAGTGTACAGCAGCACAATAAGGGAATCTTTAGGTGTTGAGCCGCTACTTCTCCGCATTGAGAGATCTCAGTTGCGCTGGTATGGCCACGTGATACGGATGCCGCAAACTAGTCTTCCTAGGCAGTTGTTATTTTCCAAGCCGGTGGGTAAGAGACCAAGGGGTCGGCCTAGAACCAGGTGGCTAGACTACATGGAGAATCTGGGTTCGAGTCGCTTGGGTATTACCAGGGAGGACATGCGCCTGATGGCGGAAGATCGCGATCGCTGGAGATCCTCCATAGGGCTGCTGCCCACGCGACCCTAACGGATAAGCGGGTTTGAAAAGTAAGTAAGTAAGTAAGCTTTTGTTAGCTGTGTTTAGTTAATGTTCTGCACAGTTAGATTTCTTTTGCAATACAGTCTGCTTGCCTTATCTCATTGATACTGATGTTTTTAGTGAAAAGTTAACATACATTTGTTTAATTGAAGCTTTATATTTATAAATTTCCTTTTTATATTTCCTTAAAATCTTTATTGGAAAGTCTGCTCTTGATTTTTGACTCAATGAATTGTCATTTTAATGTCTCTTAAGAAATTAAATATTATATTAATTTTTGTTATGTTTCTTGACTTTAATTTCTTATCTGCAAAACACCATAGCTGCATACAACCACTTAAGATTTAGATTTATCATAATTTTTTTTATCTTCAAGTTTAAATTAACAGAGCGCAATGTCTAGTCTAAACGATGTTAGGTTTTAAAAATCCAATATACTTTATTAATGCCAATTTCTTATTTAATATTAACTTCACTAATGTCGCGAGGATATCTTTTACTTAGGTACTTTCTTAAAACTTTATTGAACATTAAAACTTAAGTTTATATATAAATAAGAGAAAAAACTTAGCTAAGTGATTAATTTCAATTTTAATGAAGTGAGTGGTGGCTTTGCAGTATAAAAGATGGACAATAGGATTATCGACTAGTTTCGCCATTTATTCCCAGCTTCTTCAAAGATATCCTTTTAATAAACAGATATCCTTGAAGAAGTCGGGAATAAATGGCGAAACTAGTCGATAATCCTGTTGTCCATCTTTTATACTGCAAAGCCACCACTCACTTCCTTAGTACTAAGCACAGTATTAGGATCCTTTCTGATAATTCAATTTAATGTTAAAGCCTATAATGGTTTTTGTGTGCTATTCTTAAAGATTAGTAACTTGACTAAAAGATGAACGTACTTCATCACAATTGGTGTCGTAAGTAATTTTATTAAACAGCAATGGTCTTACACTGTTACACATCGTTAATTTTTGGTTCAAAATCAATTATTGTACAAAATTCACCATCACTAAAATTTGATTTATATAATTTTAGAATGTTAATAATAAATCTATTTATGATATCAGGAACATTAAAAATAATATGAGAATCAGAAAGTTTAAAAACTTTAAAATGTTCCATGATATAATGACTGATTCCAATAATATCATAATATCCACCAGGAAACGTTAAATTTTCCCATTTTATTCCATCAAAGTACTAAAATTGAATATTATTAAATTTTGAAGAGATTTTTATACTTAGAATACCACAAACGAGCACTTTTTAAACAGACTTTACTAATATTGTTTAAATCAATAGGTTTATTATTAATATCAACTTCAAATTCACTTTCTGTCGAATTACAAAATCTGTAATTTCCATTTATTATATAAAAGCTATATAAAAGAGTTTAGATTATTAAAATATCTTCAAGATCTTTTTTTGAGTGATACATTTTAATTCTCGTAATTTATTTAAAATATCAATAATTTGGTTATAAATTTCTGAAGAATCTTTTCCAGCTCTTCTCAATGCTACTAATAAATGTAATTTTTCAACCATTTCATCTGCATTCTGAATATTGAAGATCCACCTTGGAGAATATTTTTAATTTTACATTCATATAATTTATAACTTTCAATATTTCTTTTTTGCAGCATTCAATTTTCTCTATTTAAATTTTTAATAGCTGGAATAATTTTTTCTAATTTCTTATATCTTTTTTATTTTGAATTACTACAACTATCATCATCTATAAAAATAATTAGTGAATATGTTGACAAAAAAAATAAAAAAAGTTTTAGAATTTATTGAAGACTAGCAGAGGACCCGGTGTTGCCCGGGATAATTACACTTATAGGTAAGCAGAACAATCTCAAGAAGTTAAATTAAAAATTCAATTTCGTTAAGTTATAACAAAATTTATAAAACACAGGGCGAAGGGACTATCCATTCTTAGAAAAATGAGAGAAACAGGAATTCTAGGTGATATTTCGGGACTTTATTTAAACTATTCTTGACCTGCCCCAGATTAAAATGATATCCATCTTCACCACCGGGGGACATCACTGGGGACGTCCTTCTTTGATAGAAGATTTAGACAAAAATATTGAGGAAACCATTACAAATATTAAGATGAAATATAATTATGTACAATTAAAAAGACCAAAAAACTATAAAAATTATCAGTGATTTAAAGAAATTCAATATTGATATTTCGAAAAAGCATAGAAGAAGTATTGAAATATGTTGATCTTAAAAATGAATACGCATTAAAAATTTTGGGCGAAAAACAGAAAACTATCATAGAATCTATTGGTGCATAAAATAAAGATTTTAATCCATAGGATCTAGATATTTTAAAAATCGTTGATGAAAAAGAAAAAAACTATTAATACAAGAAGAGATCAAAAAGATTATGGATAAAAAAAAAAATTGAAGGAAATAGTGATCAAATAAGAAATAAAGCCTTTATTACTCCTCAAAATTAAAATTATTTTCGTGTTTAAAACAAAAGTATAGTCATTTTAGCTGAACCATGGCATTTTGCTACTTATGAGAAATTAAAAATTAAGAAATAATACAGTCACTTGCACCAACTGAGGAAAAAATTAAAAAAATACAAGATGAACTATTAAACATTAACGACGTGGATAAAATTATATAAGATGATATTAGGAACACAGATATCAGTTTTAAGAGACGTGGAAAAAATACATGATCAAATTGAATAGCATGGAATAAATCATCATTAGAGTGGCTGGACCTCTCCAAGGATGCCACTGCTATTTTAAATAATTTCTTACTCACGTAATCTTACCTTAGATGTATACTTATTGTTGTTGCAATTTCCACTCTTCTCTCGATGTGTTGAAGCAAAATTTGGCCATTCATCACTTTGTGCAGTCTAGCGGTCGCCGATTCTTCTATTTACTTGCTTCCCATTTGCTCAATACATCACGGACCTAAAGGAGTGCTTTCTCTGTCGACTTTCCACTCTTTCTCAATAGTCTGCTAACTCTCCATTATGTCCATTTACTGATCATTTTTAAAGATTTTCAAGAAATTGTTAAGTACTAAGAACTCTCTTTTCTAAGAAAAGCCTGAATAACAGGAATTCTATGCCTTGTTACAAATTGAAACTTATCCATATTGCATCATCATTTTATGTTCATTGTTATAATTCTTGGAAAGGATTGCTTTATCATTGCATCATCATTTTGAGCTCATTGAAACCATTGTTGATACCTATTGTTGCACAAACTTTTATTTGCATTGTTGGTCATGAGATATTTCTCATTAATATGCCCTGCTATAACCATGAATATCGATTTTTTATCAATAATTATTATTTTTTCGAAATCTGAAGTAGACAGTGACCTTCCTCATGCTTTGAAAGTCATGTATGAAAGTCAAAACTGTAGATTTGTATAAAAAACATACAAACAAACAGACCCACAGACCCACAAACATCATTCTTTATATATATAGATAGATTCTTGGAAACGAACATTCAGTCTTTGCATTATCAGTATCTCAGTTTCCATAATATATACATTCCCACAGAAGTTATTTAATATGCCTTTTTAAAAAATTTTTTAAAGGCTCACAATTGATGGACCTCTCCAAGGATGCCACTGCTAGTCTAAATAATTTCTTACTTACGTATCTTCAGATGTACACTTGATGTTGTTGCAGTTCCCACTCTTCTCTCGATGTCTTGAAGCAAAATTTGTTTTGAAGCAACAAGTTCCTCTGTCGCCTTTCTACTCTTTCTCAATAGTCTGCTAGCTCTCCATTATCTCCAGTTAATGATGATTTTTAACCCGGCGTCACTCGCGCGAGCGGTGTTTACACCGCACTTTTTGATTTTTTTGATATAGCTCATCATACAGAGGCGCTACCTTGTGATGACTTCCATGTATTTCAAGTACAACTTATTGGCAACAGATAGCGCCAGTGTTGATCTCATCCATTTTATCGAAAGTGAAGATTAAAGCTATGTTTTCTGCACATGGTCTCACTTTGCGGTGCAAACACCGCTGCGCGAGCAGTCATGTAAGTAAATCTTTGACAATGAACATGATTTCTTAAAAATCACATTAAAATTACTTAATTTTATTATTTTCTTCTAATTTGTATATGTGGATATAAATTGCAATATCTTGAGTTATCAAATAAAATTGCACTGAGTTCTTTTTTTATCAAATAAAATCACTTTTAAAATGTGCAGTGTAAACACCGCAGCGCGGATAGTGCTGTTATAAAATTTGGCGCGAGTGACGCCGGGTTAAAGATTTTCAAAAATTGTTAAGTACTAAGAAATGTCTTTTCTAAGAAAAGCCTGAATAACAGAAATTCTATGCATTGTTACAAAGTGAAACTTGTCTATATTGCACAAACAATGCCTAGCATTGTTGGTCATGAGATATTTCTAATTAATGCCTTGCCATAACCGTGAATATCGATTTTTTTTATAAATAATTATTATTTTTTCGAAATCTGAGGTAGTTAGTGAACTTACTCATGGTTTGAAGGTCATATATGCAAAATTTCATCAAAATTAGTATTAAACTGTATATCTGCATAAAAACCAAACAAATCCACAAACAAACAAACCCACAAAGAAAATCCTTCTTAATATATATTTCAATACTATACAAGCAGAGGTACCCGGTGTTGCCCGGGATAATTACACTTGTCTCACTTTTCAAAATAAACACATTCCCACAGAATATAGTCAAAATGTTTATGAAATGTTTGATGTGCTATCAAATAAGCTAGATGATAACCCGAGCGTGGCTCAGACCTTTTTTTGGATTAAATTTTGCAATATCTTAAAAAATAAACATGTGAAAACGCTTATAATTAATGCAGTAAAAATTCCTAATGAAAATTCGATAAAAAATTTTAAAGGCTTACAATGGATGGACCTCTCCAAGGATGCCACTGGTAGTCTAAATAATCTCTTACTCATACTCACATAACCTTCCTTTAGATGTACACTTGATGTTGTACCAATTCCCACTCTTCTCTCAATGTCTTCGGCCATTCATCACTTGTATAATCTAACGGTCGCCGAAGCTTCTAATCCAGCACGGAGCTATAGGAGTCCTTCCTCTGTCGTCTTTCCACTCTTTCTCAATAGTCTCTTAACTCTCCATGATCTCCAGGTACTGATCATTTTTAAATATTTTCAAGAAATTATTAAGTACTAAGAAGTCTTAATTCTAAGAAAAGCCTCAGTAACAGGAATTCTATAAATTGTTACAAATTAAAACTTATCTATATTGCACAAAATTTGCCTTGAATTGTTGGTCGTGAGATACATATTGTTGATACTTGCATGGTGTTTGTCCATTGCGTGTTGACACAATAGTTATGCTTTGTTGCAGATACTTTTCCTGGCATTGTTGGTCATGAGGTTAATATTGTTGGTCCGTGCACAGTGTTTGTAAATTGCGTGTTGATACCATTGTTGATAACTATTGTTGCACAAACTTTGCCTTGCATTGTTGGTCATGAAATATTTCTCATTAATATGCCTTGTCATAACCATGAATTTCTATTTTTTATCAATAATTATTGTTTTTTCTAAATCTGAGGTAAACAGTGACCTTTTTGTGTATCTATTTGTGTAGTCTAACAATCGCCAATTCCTCTATTGACATGCTTACCAGTTGTTCAATACACCACGAAGCTAAAGGAGTGCTTCCTCTGTCATCTTTCCACTCTTTCTCAATTGTCTGCTAACTCTTCATTATCTCCAGGAACTGATCATTTTTAAATATTTTCAAGAAATTGTTAAGTACTAAGAATTCTCTTTTCTAAGAAAAGCCTGATCATTGCACAAACTTTAGGGCCGTTCACACGGGTCGGTCAATTGATGGACGGATGGCGACGGACATAACTGCGCATGTGCAGTTTATTCACTTCCGTGAATGCATTGAGAATTGCCTCTGACGGATAGCATTGAAAAATGTTCAACTTTTCTCAACTGACGGACGGCTTTATCCACTCACAGTCGAGCAAGGGAGGAAAGGAAAATGTCCGACATTAATATTGCAACTGCTGGCCTAGATTATCTATAGATAATTATTAAAAAGACTGCTTTTTAAATAGAGAAATATTTTGATTATATGCTGTTTTAATTAATTAAAAAGATTCGTCAATTTATAGGAACAATTCTGAATATTTTAATTTCTTATAAGAAGTTAGATCACAAAATTAAATATGATCAGCACTTCGATAGCTTCAGAAACATCGTGATGATCAGCAATATTTCAAAAGTTTATTCGGAGAGCTTTTCTAAACTTCTTTATAGGCAGTAAACTATGCACTCAAGAACATAAATAGGATCAGAATATTAAGCGCTTATATTTTGATTTTACAGCCATGCTTCACAACAAATTATGACTGCGAACAATGTAATGTGAGAGAGAATGGTCACGGCCATGTCTCTCAGAGAGATTCTCTCCTGCCGTGACCTATCTATAGTGTCTGCCATGCTCAGTGGGAACAACGATGCATCCGTCCTCTCATCGGCAAAGACAGACACGTAGTCGGATGGACGCGCTGCCGGACCAGAGTGAACGGCCCTTTTGCCTTTCATTATTGTTCATGAGATAGATATTGTTGGTCCGAGCTGAGTGTTTGAGAATTGCGTATTGATACCATTGTTGATACTTAATGTTGCATAAACTTTGCCTTGCAATGTTGGTCATGAGATAGTTCTCATTAATATGCCCTGTCATAACCATGAATATCGATTTTCTTTCGATAATTATTTTTTTCTAAAATCTGAGGTAGACAGTGACCTTCCTCATGCTTTGAAGGTTAAGTATGCAAAATTTCATCATGATTGGAATAAAACTGTAGATTTGCATAAGAAACAAACAAACAAACAAACAAACCCACAAACAAACATCCTTCTTTATATATATAGAAAGACTGGCAGAGGACCCGGCATTGCCCGGGATAATTACGCTTGTAAGTAAACATAACAAACTCAAAAAGCTAAATTAAACTTCCAAATTGGTTAAATAATAACTCAATCACTACAATATAAAGGGAAGGGACTATCCATTCTAAGAAAAATCAGAAAGACAGGAATTTACCTTTTCACTGAAAAAATCCATTCTGGGTGATATACTGGGACTTGATTTACAGAAAAAAAAATTTTTAAAGGCTCACAATGGATGGACATCTCCAAGGATGCCTTCTAATCTAAATAATTTTTTACTCACGTGATCTTACTTTGATGTTGTTGCAATTTCCTTTCTTCTTTCGATGTTTTCAAGCAAAAATTGGCCATTCATCACTTTGTGTAGTCTAGTGGTCGCTGATTCTTCTATTTACTTGCTTACCATTTGCTCAATACAGCACGGAGTTAAAGGAGTGCTTCCTCTATCGTCTTTCACTCTTTCTCAATAGTCTACTAACTCATTATCTCCAGTTACTGATTATTTTTAAAGATTTTCAATAATTAATAGTTATTAATAAAAATACAAAATGGATAAAAATAAGATAAAATAAACAAAAATAATTAATCAAAAATCAAAAATAAAAGCTGACGTTTTGGATAGAGACTATCCTTTATCAAAGCAAAAAGGATAATTCTCTAAAAGCAAATAGAATATTAGAGAATTATCCTGAAGTTATGAAAGTTGTACTAACGGACGGGTTTATATATACTTTGCTTAAGGAATAGTAATACGGTATTGGCTGGAAAATAAGAAGAGAACAAATGAGATTAATTAGAAGAACTGTTGGGATAGGACAAGACGGAGGACAAACAGGAAATAGTAAGAGGGCGGAGAGAAAAATGCAGTAGGATAACAGTTAAGAAGAGAATAGTAAAAAAGACATCACAAAATAACATTGGGAATAAATAATACGAGGCCTTTCGGTCATTTTATTTACAAAGACCTTCTTCAGGTATAAACATTTTTGAAAGTGTAACTGAATTCTTCTCTCAGTAAAGGTTAAGAATATAAGTTTAAATAGATACATTGTTATTAATAGAAAGGCCTCGTATTATTTATTCCCTATGTTATTTTGTGATGTCTTTTTTACTATTCTCTTCTTAACTGTTATACATTACTTATTTTCCTTCTTTGCAATAGGATAACACATATGAAGTTAAAATTATAAAAAAGGTTAGTAAAAATAGTGTGCCTAGTAAAAAGATTTCGTAAAATACTCTGAATTTCCCTTGATTTTTCGTGATCATCAGCAGACAAGAAAAGGCTATCATGAAAAAATATTATTGACATTGTTCAAAATTTTCGATTTTATGATTCTCTGACTGTTCCCGGTTACGAAAAAAAAATATTCCCTGATATTTCCTGGTCGCTAGTCACCCTTTAAAATAGTACCACATATAAAAGTGACCGGGTCAAAGGTCACTGAAATAAAGGAGTACAAGAAGCCTATGAAAAAAAGTGTGCAGGGACAGAAACAAAATGAACATAGAGGTAGAAAAATATGAAAGAACATTAAAAAAAAGAAATAACTGAGAAAAGAAAAAGAAAATGAAAAGGTCCCAGATAGCTTGCTACAAATTAAGGAATAGCTGAAGTTGGAGAGGGATATGGGAAAGGTAATCAGGGAATGGTTCCTTTGCCATTAGGGGTGAGGGAATTGAAGTTCCAAAAAGGAAAAGACTCGAATTGCTTTCTCTCTTTTTTTGTCATGGAAGTTAATATGAAGAATATAAAGGCTGATGGCCTGTAAAGAGTGACCAGGGGAATTAAAGTGTTTAGCAACAGGGGTGTCAGCGTTGCTAAGGATGTCGAATTTATATCCGGCAAATCTGGCACGTATGGTATTGCCTGTCTCTCCAAGATACTATTTCTGGCATACTTTGCAATATAACAGGTAAATTAGGTTGTGAGAAGTGCAGGTCAGGTTCTGGTTAATTTTGAAAGTAAAGGAGGAAGCACTGCTGGAAATGGAGGTGCAGGGTTAAGAAAATAGCAAACGCCACAACGCTTTTCTTTGCAAGGAGAACATCCCTTAGTGGAAGTTCGTGGTTTAGTAATAACAGCATCGACCAGAATGTCTTTAAAATTAGATGTCCGTTTAAAAGAAACTTTAGGGGGTTTTGGTAGAATGGAATGGAGAAGAGGACAGTTGTATCTCTTCCTTCTCTAAATATACATATCCGTTTAAAGATTTTAAAGGAAATCTTAAGTACTAAGAATTCTGTTTTCTAAGAATAGCCTGAATAACAGGAGTTCTATGCATTGAATTCTATATTGCACAAACTTTGACTTGCATTGTTGGTCATGAGACATATTTTGTTGATCCTTGCATAGTGCTGGTGCGTTTCGTGTTGACACCATTGTTGATACCTATTGTTGCACAAACTTTTATTTCCATTGTTGACCATGTGATATATATTGTAGGTCAGTGCAGAGGGTTTGTGAATTGTGTGTTGATGCCATTGTTGCAAAAATTTGTCTTGCATTGTTGGTCATGAGATATTTCTTATTAATATACCCTGCCATAATATGGATAGGTATATCGATTTTTTATCAATAATTATTATTTCTTCGAAATCTGAAGTAGACAGTGACCTTCCTCATGCTTTGAAGGTCATGTATGCGAAATTTTATCAAGATCACAATAAAACTGTAGATTTGTGTAAAAAACAAACAAACAAACCCACAAACAAACTGTGGAATCGGAATTATCAAGATCGGAATTAAACTGTAGATTTGTATAGAAAACGTACAGACCCACAAACATCCTTCTTTATATATATAGAAGATTGAATTTTATTTTATTACTAGCAAAGGTACCCGGCGTTGCCCGGGATAATTACACTTGGAATTAAACAGAACAATCTCAAAAAATTAAATTAAATTTTGCAATATCTTAAAAATAAACACATGAAAATGCTTAGAATTAATACAGTAAAAATTCTTAATGAAAATTCGAAAAAAAATCTTTTTAAAGGCTCACAATTGCTGGACCGATCCAATAATTTCTTACTCAGGTAATCTTACTTCAGATGTACACTTGATGTTGTTTCAATTTCCACTCTTCTCTCGCTCTGTTGAAGCAAAATTTGGCCTTTCATCACTTTGGGTAGTCTAGCGGTCGCCAATTCTTCTATTTACTTGCTTCCCATTTGCTCAATACAGCACGGAGCTAAAGGTTTGCTTTCTCTGTCGTCTTTCCACTCTTTCTCAATAGTCTGCCAACTCTTCATTATCTCCAGCTACTGATCATTTTTAAAGATTTTCAAGAAATTGTTAAGTACTAAGAACTCTCTTTTCTAA
>JAHWFO010104230.1:0-77334 GCA_023313115.1 Rhysida immarginata | reverse complement strand
CCTCAACATATAATGCGATTTTTGCTCTCGCCGACCGATCCATTTTTCCCCATTGAGTCTGACTTGTTTCGTCATTCGCCACGCATTTTTAATTGCACCCACAATTCCTTATTACACAAAAACATTTCCATCTTGAATTTCCAGACGTCATAATTCTGGCCATTTAACTTATTGTCTGTTACTCTTTTCTCCTCCATAGTCGTAATACAATGTAGTTCATTCACAGTTAACACGCAAAAGCATTCAAGATGTCTGACACACGTGATGAAATACAATGTGTTTTTATTTTTAATTCAGCAAATACTGACAGTCATAACTTTGTAGTGTATCCTCCAATGCCTAACCCATAACCTGTTAGAATCAAGCGCAATAAATAGATAACACAGTATACGGTTTACTACGTTTATTCCATGCAACTCGTATGAGAAAATCGGGGAGGAGAGAGAGAAGAAGCGGGAAGAACAGATTCGCAGTAAAGAAAATAACAAAACAATCTGCATAATGTAAAATATAATAAACTTAAATAAATATTATTTAAATTAGGATATACTTATTAATTGTAAACTTAATGATTTGAGAATATAGTATGCCCCCGTTTTACGTCCGTAATCCGTTCCGGAACGGCGGACGTAAATTGAAAAAAATTTCCCATAGGGTCCCTTTATAAAAAATTTAATCCGTTCCGGACAGAAATAGTGACCCCCCCCCAAGTTATTCCTACAGTAAAAAAAGTCAGAAAACATGCACTTACCAATAGTGTATGTGTTATTAATACAGTACTGCACAATAAAATAAAATATTGTGTAAGTGCAATTAAAAAAAAATTTGCCACCTTTTAAAAAATTCGTGAGTAAAGAGGTTAACTGAGAAAAGGTCTAGGTTCACATAATCTTTTAAACTGCCTGAAACAAATAGGAAAACATTTTGACTTAAAAGAAAACAACAACTAGGCCTACAACACTTGAAAAAACGAAACAAGACAACACAAAAACACTGAAAACATACTGTACGGTAAAAACAAAAGCAAACGACCAAATAAGACCTCAAACACTTTTTCTGTCTTTTTATTTTTATTTATTATTTTTTTTTTTTACTGTTTTTACCATTTTAAAAGAAAACGCCATATTGCGCATCTGTGCCCTTGCGCGCAGGCGAACGTAAGACTGGTGCGGACGTAAAAGGAATCCACGGACGTAAAACGGGGGTTTTTCAGAAGTCCGCTGGCGGACGTAAATGGAAACAGACGTACATCGAGGCGGACGTAAAACGGGGGCCTACTGTAATAATAAATGTGATGTTGGCGGTTGCGCCATCTATTGCTCATAATGTTCAACATATGGTAGATTATCCGTCCAAATATAATCTGTGTGCTGTTCTTCATATGTTGGCCACTGCAGGGCGTCAGCCAATGAAAGTGTTGGGGACCCTAGTTATTCTCATATGGCAGTGGTTGGAATGGTGCAAGAAATTTCGACAAGGAAGGTAATCCATGAAAGATTTGGCCCATCCAATACACGCTCTTATTGCAGCAAGATGAAAATATCAGATGGTTGAAAATTGCAAATACGCAAATGTGAGCATGAAATTAGGGAACTTTCTGAAATGTTGAGCATCAGTGTGGGAACTGTTCATTCCATTATTCACAGTCTTGGGTATCACAACGTCGGTTCATTACATTTATCAGTTGGTTCGACGGCTGCTTGAATAAAGATTGCTTCCTAGCGTCTATACGTGTTTCTATTGAACAATCCTCGTAACATGCATTTTCATATACTTTATTTTCATATTTTGCTGTGTTTTTAGATCTGGCATCAATCTCTATTTTTCCTAAGGTATAATGTTTTTTTACACTATTTTTTAACATATTGTATTCTTCGGGAACGTATCTGTTGTGTAAAAAGCGAATTGCGTGAACAAATCTTTGAGATTGATAAATACTCAATTGGAAGTCAAAATGACACGGGGGATCAACTACTGTCTTATACGATCAGAAAGAAGACATAACTGAAAGCATTGGATTTCATAAAATTGGCATACTTTATACACAAGAAAGACCGCTTGAGGGTTAAAAATACAACTATAATAGAAAATAAGACCTATATTATTTTTAAGAAAGAAACTTGTTATACATCGGCCTCTTTAGCTCAGAGGTAGAGCACTGGTCTCGTAAACCAGGGGTCGTGAGTTCAATCCTCACAGGAGGCATAATTAAATTTTCCAGTTTGTTGTGACGAAAGTCATATTTTATATTTGCATTTTATTCTCACTGTGAACTCTATTTTTTTACAAGTAGCCGAAAATTTCAAATACTGTTTGAAATTTTTTCAATTTCTCTTTTTTCTTACGAATTTCTCTCTGCCATTTGTATTCAATTTCAAGAACCGCTCATCGTTTGGACTGTGTAATTAAGAACGACATAATCTTAAGCGTGATAAAAATTTAAGTTATTTAAGTTTTTATGCTGAGGTTTATTGTTATGACGAGTTATTTCCTTCTTTTTCGTATATTTATTACTAATTGTCTTGTTTTTGCACGAAAATAAATTATTGCTAGCGACAACAGTTTGCTCAAAAGTTAATATTGAGATGGAAAATGGGTTTAAAGAGGCTTTTAAGTATTTTCTGACATTTAATACTATGAAACATTTGATCTATGCCCAGTTTATATGTCTAATCGTATTA
The DNA here is from genome assembly GCA_023313115.1 of Rhysida immarginata. Lineage (NCBI taxonomy): Eukaryota > Metazoa > Arthropoda > Chilopoda > Scolopendromorpha > Scolopendridae > Rhysida > Rhysida immarginata. The sequence goes on along the minus strand of JAHWFO010104230.1, from coordinate 74,653 downwards.
ATAACTAAACAAAAACTTTAATATACACTGTCTGATATACACATCGGTGCGAATTGCTGAATATGATCCCGATGATCGCGTTGATCTTCTCCTCGGTTGTGAAACGGCGATTTACTTTACCAACTTCTCTAGTAATAAACACGAAAACTAAAGAAGTAATTAGTTATAACAATTAGCTTTAATTTATTTACCTCAACATAAAAAATTAAATAACTTAAATTTTTTTCAAGTATAAAATTATGTCGTTCATAATTATACAGTCCAAACGATGAGCGGTTCTTCTAATTGGAGATAAAATTCGATGATTTTTAATGGCAGAAAGAAATTCTTAAAAGAAAAAAAGAAATGGAAAAAATTTCAAACAGCTTTGAAATATTGGGCTAATTCTAAAAAATAAAAAATTACAGAGTTTACAATGATAATAAAATGCTTATATAAAAAATGACTCGTCAAAATAAACTGGAAGAAATTCATTGATGCCTCCTGTGAGGATTGAACTCACGACCCCTGGTTTACGAGACCAGTGCTCTACCTCTGAGCTAAAGAGGCCGACATACCAGATGTTTTTTGCTTAAAATTAATATAGGCCTTATTTTCTATTATAGTTGTATATTTAACCTTCGTTCTTGTGTATAAAGTACGCCAATTTTATGAAATACAATGTTTCACCAACGTCTTCTTTTAAATGGTATAAGACTATATTCCTCCAGTGTCATTTAGACTGCCCAAATGAGCAGCTTATCATTCTCAAATATTTGTACACCCAAATTTGCGTTTCTGTCAACATTATATTCTATCACCTGTCAACAAAAAAGTTTGTTCTACATTCTATTTCCTTTATATCTAAACAGAACAGTCTAGAAATATAAAATAATATAATAGATTAAAATCATCTTAAAAAAACTTATAAAGAAATAAAAATATCGGAATGAGATAAGGCAACCACGCCGTGAAACATGCTGTTCTCCTTATAGTGACGAAGCTCAACGTAACGGAAAAGGCGCCCTCGTGTGGAAAAATAAGAAACTACTGAGTTCCAACCACTACCGCATTCGATGAAAAACGTTCTGAATGAATTTACTTTATTCTTAGTTTTTCGTGTGGTGAATTCGAATCTGCTTTTAGATTTTTACTATCAGGTCATGTTTCCAAGATATGCACATAGACACTGCAATGTTAAAGTAATGAATATGAAGAGAAGCGGCTGCAGTGTATAGTAGCCACATTTTTGGACCACAAGGAAATTTATCAGGCCCCAAACTCTGAATAATTTAAAATGTCTCATTGAAAAAGAAGAGATCTATGGGTGATAGAAAACAGCTGAGGTCAGATACGGATTCAGCACCTAAAAATAAAAAAAATAAAAATAAAAGAAAATTAAAAACATTAGTATCAGCTCTTAACTAACGTTAAGAAAGGTTTTAAAAAGTTATTGTGTTGGCTTGTGTAATACATAATAACATAATACACACGAGAAGCATAATCTGTCCAAAGGTTAAGCATAATCAATTTCAGTATACAGTGAAACCTCCGTAAACGGACCACCGATGGGGAAGAGCCAAATGGTGCTATTTTAGAGATGGCCCCAAAATGGAGGTTCCCTGACTCTGGAACGTTGCTTATCTGCTTTTCTTAATGAAGTTGTCGAACTCAGTTAAAGGCAATGTATTATTTTACTTTACAATTTTACAAGAGACCTATAATATTTTATTAAGTATTTATAAAAAATGTAATAAAAATCCGTTTCTTTCTTTTAAATTAGGTTGTTTATAGATATAGGTTCCAGTAGAGCAAGTTGCTTCTTGTCGTTCAAGCACTTTTCAATGAGAGTACCTTGAAAAATTTTTCTCCACCGTCTGAAGATATTTCATAACATAGGGTTCTGCTGCATCTTCTTTTACATCATTTTTCAAAGTTCTAATTGTATCAACTGTTTTAGAAACTTCAACAATTTTACCTAATAACCATTCATCTTCTTTGTCATTTACATGTTCTTCATTTTTAACGCAATTAACATTAGGATGACTTTCGCCATAACACTCAATTTAATTGCTCGATTCCCAATGCACTTGCAATGTCATCTGCCTCAGACTAATTGTATTGAAATTGTCTAGTGATTGTATATTTTTGCAACTGAGTTGTAGAAGATTTATTTTATTTATTTATTTATTTTTTTTTTACTGTTTTTACTATTTTACAGGAAAACGCCATATTTCGCATTTGTGCCCTTGAATTTTTGCACGCAGGCGAACGTAAAACGGGTGCAGACGTAAAACGAATCCACGGACGAAAAAAAAGGGGGTTTTCAGAAGTCCGCTGGCGGACGTATATAGAAACAGACGTACATCGAGCCGGACGTAAAACGGGGGCCTACTGTAATAATAAATGTGATGTTGGCGGTTGCGCCATCTATTGCTTATAATGTTCAACATATGGTAGATTATCCGTCCAAATGTTTATAGATATATGGCCGCTACAGGGCGTCATCCTCTGAAAGTGTTGGCGGCTGTAGTTATTCTCATATGGCAGTGGTTAGAATGACGCAAGAAATTTCGACAAGGAAGGTAATCCTTGAAAGATTTGGCCCATCCAATACACGCTCGTGTTGCAGCAAGATGAAAATATTAGATGGTTGGAAATTGCAAATATGCCAATGTGAGCATGAAATTAGGGAACTTTTTGAAATGTTGAGCATCAGTTGTTCATTCCATTAATCACAGTCTTGGGTATCATAAAGTCGGTTCATTTCATTTTTAGGTTGGTTCAACGACTGCTTGAATAAAGTCTATACGTGTTTCTATTGAACAATCCTCGTAACGTAAATTTTCCTATATTAACATTATTAATTTTTATACCATTTATTGTAATATATTTACATATTTGGAAGAGGAATCTCAACATTTAACATTGTTTCATTTTATGCTTTAACAGTATTTTAAAATTTTACATTTATTTTTTTTTACAGAATATCCTTTCTTTTTCAATCATCTATTTTCCTACAAAAAGCTTTTATAATACCTATTACTTTCCAATTAATTTGGTTTCCATTCAAATAAATTTTTTCCCAATTTTCCTTTCTTTCTAAACCTTGTTTCTTTCTCTCTTCATCTACCATTTTACAATCAAATAAAACATGTTCCACTGTTTCTAAATCTACTTTACATTTTCTGCATCTTTTTTCCTCCTCACTCCCATACACATTATTACCCACCAAAATATTTCCACATCTAATCTTTAAAAATAAAATTTTCACTCCAATATTATTTTCTATTTGTTCAATACCTTTCTATCTGCCAATTTGTCATAATTTTTTTTATATATTATACATGATACAAAATTATTTATTCTTTCCACCCTTTCATCCAATTCCTTTGCAACTATTTTCTCCATTCTTTTTTCATTTAATTATTGTAAACTAAATTTTCTTATCCCCTTACCTTCCCACCACTCCTCTCTGTATTCTTCCGGTATATTTTCCTTTATTTTAGCAATCCATCTATAACCCTTACGCCCTCTAGCCAATTTTTTAATTTCTTCCCAACAAGTCTGTACCAATCTATTCTCTTGCATATCTTCAATATTTTCAATATATTTTAAAGCTTTCCTCACTAAATTAACCTTCAGCTTTACTCTTCCTATTTCAGTGAAGACTACCCAATTGGGTGTATTTTTCTCAATTCAAAAGTCCATTTAAAAAATTGCTTTTGTATGCTCTCTATTCGTTCATCTTCTTCCCATCCTCATATTTCTGCTGTATACTCAACTATACTTTTTACTAATACGTCAAACATCTTTATCATTATTTTAACATCATTCATCTTTGTTCTTTTCACCAATGACCACACCTGCTTCATTGCCATTTTTGCCTTTTCACTAATTTCTTCCTTCTGTTTCCCATAACTGTTCTTTGGAGTAAACCACATGCCCAAATATTTATATTCTTTCACTAACTCAATCTTTTCATTTCCTCATTTCCATTTTTCTTTTACACTGCCTTTCCCACCCTTTTTAAACACCATCATTTTCGATTTATTTACATTTAATACCAAATCATTTTTTTTTTCAAAAAATCCTTTACACGTTTTAACATTTTTTCCATTTCTTCTTCATCCTCTGCCAATAAAACTACAATCATCTGCATACATCAGTTGAAATTTTTTCTTCCTTCCTATTACAATTCCTCCTTCATTGCATTTTTTTAAAAAAATTCCCAAATCATTCTTAAAAATTATAAACAGCAGAGGACTTAAAACAAATCCCTGTTTTACTCCCTTGGTTATCCAAACGGATTCCGTAATACCATATCTACTTTTAACTCTACATTTTGTCTCGTTATACATATTTATAATGTTTTCTAATAAATTTCCCTCTATACCCATTCTTCTTAATTTTATCTACAATTTTTCCCTATTTACCGAATCAAAAGCAGCCTTCAAATCCATAAAAAATACTATTACCTTTTTTTCTTTTCTGTATCAACCTTAATTCTATTATACTATTTAAAATAAAAATATTATCTATTACACTCTTGCCACTGCTAAAACCAGCCTGTGTGTCTTCAAGATACTCATTCTCTTCTATCCATCTTCTCAATCTTTCTTCCAAAATATTTGAATACACCTCATGTAAGCCAGACGTTACGCTCACTCCTCTATAATTAGTCACCTCATTTGCATTTCCCTTCTTTTTAATTGGACATATCACCACTCTTTCCATTGATCAGGGAATTCCTTTTTCTCAAAAATTCGATTATAATTCTCACTTAATCTTGCTATTATCATTGGGCCAGCATACTACACAAATTCTACTGGAATACTATCTAATCTAACCGCTTTCCGATCTTTTAATTTATTTATCGCTCGCCATATTTCCATCATCGTTATCTCTGCATTGTACCATATTTTCATATCTATTTCTTCTACTTCTATATTTCTATTCATTATCTGTTCCTCTTTTCCATCCATTACCTTCATAAAATGACTTTTCCATTCCTCCTTACTTATTTTTTCACTTATACCTTGTCTTTTTCTTCTAAATCTATTAATTAAATTCCAAAATGCCTTCGTATCTTTTATTGTTACCAACTCTTTATTCCACTTCCTTTCATATTCTTTCTTTTTTCTTTTACACAACTTCCGGAGGGCAAGGAAATTAAAAATGGCGAAATGCGGCTGCCAAAGAGGAAACATAGTTTTTTTTTAGATTTCCCACAAATAAACATCAATTCAATTCGTGGGTAAAAAAATTATACTGCTGTAAAATATTTGTATTCTTTAATGTATTATATCTCCTTAAAGTCTCTTTTCTTTTGAATATAATCACTCCATCTATTCTCATTTTTTCTTGCCTTTCTAAGAGACCTTCTCATTTCTCTTTTCTTCTTCACACATTCCTTATCAAACCATTCCTTCTTCTCTATATCTATATCCTTTTTCTCTCTTCTCATCTTTTCCCCTGCCAATTTTAAAATTTCTTCATTTTCTTTTATCTGTTTTGTGGCATTACCTTTATCTTCCACCATTTTCTTTATATTCAACATCTTTCTTGTATTTCTCCTATATTCCTCTTTATATTCTTCATTCCATTTATAAAAAGTCTCTCTTATTCCTTCTTCTTTTCCTGTATAACTAGTCTTTTTTCTCTTTCCTCTTATGCACATTATTATAGGTATATGATCCGATTCATCTCGAATATCTACTTTAAAATCTTCTACCCCCTCTATTGCATTTATATCTATTAGAGCATAATCAATTATCGATTCTCTTTTACCTCCAATAAAAGTATATTCTCCTTCCTTGTCTCCTTCATAACGTCCATTTGCAATGATCCATCCTTCCTCTCCACACCATCTTTTCATCTCTTCTCCTTGCTTATTTATAATCTTATCCTTTGATTTTCTTCTTTTATATACATTCTCTGGCATACAATTCCAACATTCCTCATCTTCATTTTGTTGTAATTCTCCCATCCTTGCATTCCAATCACCAAATAACAGCAAATTACCTTTTTCATATTTTTCTCCTGTCCATTCTTTCTTCAGCTCACTTATTGATTTATCATTATAAACATCATCTATATTATACCATTTTTTATCTCTCTTTAATTTCACCATCATACCCCCATCTATCTTTCTTCTCACATCTTAATCCTTGTACACTTTCCTTTCTTATTCCAGTTAACAATCCTCCCTTCGCTATTCCTTTTTTCTTTTCCTTTACTGCATAACCAGGAAGCAAAGTCACCACTTAACGTATCCTTCATTACTTCCCACATTTTTTCAGTCATCCAAGTTTCCTGTAAAATTATCACTTCAAATCCATATACTGTATATATTTCCACATTCTTTATCCTTATTTATTATGCCTGCAATATTCCAAGAAATTATTTGCCACACTTGTCTCATTTTTCTATTTTCATCTTTTTTCCATTCCTCTTTCTCTTCTCTATCCACTCTATCCATCTCCAGCAAATTTCCTTCTACTGTCATTCGTCCATTTCTATTCCATTCTTCTCTATCCCGTTTTTTGTTCCAATTTCTCTAATTACTTCCTCTTCATCATTCCACTCATATTGTCTTCCATCTAAAACCATCCTATTGTATTTCATATATGCTTTTTTACCTTCCTTTCGTTTTTCTCTAATTATTTTTAACATTTTTTCCTTCCTGATCCTAGTTTGTATAGCACTATCTTCATCAATAAAAATCTTGGTTCCTTTTAAATTCTTCTTCTCCATAAAAAGTATTTCTTTTTCTTTTCTATCTCTTAATTTCATCACAAATGGTCTTATTCCATATTTTATATCTTTTCCTACTCTATATATATGCTCAATTGACATTAATTTCCATCCAAGATATTTTCCCATCATTCCATTTACCTTCTCTTCTAACTTCTCTCCTGTCTCTCTCTCTTTCTCTTCTAAGCCTTTAATCACCACATTGTCTCTTCGACTTCTATTTTCCAAATCTTCCATCTGCCTCCCATATTCCTTCATTTTTATTTTCATCTTATTCAATTATTCCAATACTTCTTCTCTCTCTTTTTTATTTTCTATTTTATCAAGTCTTATCACCTACTTCAATTCCTGTATCTCTTCTATAATCAATTCATTTTCTCTTCTGTTAGACCGAACAATTTCCAAAATTTCCTCTATTTTTTTTTCGTTATTATTCTCTTGTCCCTCTTCCTCTTCTTCCATTCTATTTCTTTTCTCTCTCGGTCCTTTTTCCGGCGTTCTCACCGTCAAATTCGAACTTTTAAGCGCATCCTCCCCACTTCTCTTTTGTTATATAAACCCGTTCAATGTACCATGGCTTCCTTTTCTCTCTCTTATCTCCTTTGTAATAAACTTTCACTTCTCACTTTCCCAAATCCTTTGTAATCAATAATGTTCTTCTCAAATTTCACCAATTCTCTTCAAATTTAGTTCTCCATACACTTATTTAGTTCATTCAATAGATAATCTCTGCAAACTCTCATCTAATGCTCACCCTTTCCTTCCATTTATCACGAGCACTTCATTCCTGCTTCCATGCTTACCCGCCATGACATCTCGACCTTTTTTATTTGCACTTACACAATATTTTATTGTGTAGTACTGTATTAATAAAACATATACTATTGGTAAGTGCATGATTTCTGCCTTTTTTTAGCACATTTTCTATATATAGAAATGTGCTTATGTGATCGGTTTGTCCAGCTGTCCGTCCGTCCGGCCGTTTGTAGACAATCCCACAATTCATTGGTTGCAATAGAAAGAGTGCATGTATTGAATTGCTGGAAGACACGAATTATCCTCGCATTCGGGAAAACGCGTGTTGAGAACATACATGGATTCGGCTTTGCGCGTGCTCTAAACGTTAATGAGATAGTGCGCGTGCAGGATGCACGTCTTTGACGATTATTGAAAGGGCAGTTCGGTCTCTAAATCAAGAGAATTTTTTTTATTCCTAGGGAGCTTGGTATTTATTACGATAACTTGAAAACGAATTCACTTTTTCATAGTCTGTTTTCACCAATCCATTAATATGGGACAGAGCACGAACAAGTACGAACGTGGGGTAGCCGGAATAAGTACGTACTATAATGGCACGTACTTTAATGGTACCATTACGATACCCCCTTAAAAACTTCCTATAACCAGATATGGTATGTAATATATCAAACAAATCGTCACAACATAATGTGAACGAATATATAAGAGTAACTAGTGATAGCAGGTATAGTCTAATGGCACGTGTACGTGCAAGGATGTCTCATGAATGAATATAACGCGTGAATAATGTTGGTGTGAAATGTTTAGTAGTACGTGTTTTAATGGTACCATTGGAATTTCAATGCTAAGATATGGCAAGTAATATATCAAACAACTCGTAACAACGTGCCATGAGTGAATATAACGAGTAAATAATGATAATGGTTATTGGCTTAGTAGCACGTGCCATAATGGTACCATATGATACCATATAATACCACTGGAACTTTCAATTCTAATATATGGCATATAATATATCAAACAACTCATAACAACATGTTATGAGTGAATATAACGAATAAATAATGATAATGGTTATTGACTTAGTAGCACGTGCCCTATTCGTACCATGTGGTACCTTATAGTACCGTTGGAACTTTCAATGCTAAGATTTGGCATGTAATATATCAAACAACTCATAACGATATGTTATGAGTGAATATAACGAATAAAAAATGATAATGGTTATTGGCTTAGTTGCACGTTCCCTAATGGTGCCATATGATACCATATACTACCGTTGGAACTTTCAATGCTAAAACATGGCATGTAATATATCAAACAGCTCGTAACAACGTGCCATGAGTGAATATAACGAGTAAATAATGATAATGGTTATTGGTTTAGTAGCACGTGCCCTAATGGTATCATGTGGTACCATTTGGTACCGTTGGAACTTACAATGCTAAGATATGGCATGTTATATATCAAACAGCTCGTAACAACGTGCCTTGAGTGAATATAACGAGTAAATAATGATAATGGTTATTGTTTAGTAAAACGTGCCTTTATGTTGCCATATGATACCATATGGTACCATTGGAACTTTCAATGCTAAGATATGGCATGTTATATATCAAATACCTCGTAACGACGTGTCATGAGTGAATATAACGAGAAAATAATGATAGTGGGAATTGGTTTTGTTGCATGTGCCCTAATGGTACAATATAGTATTGTTAGAACTTTCAATGCTAAGATATGGCGTGTAATATATCAACCAACTCATTACGAGTTGTTAGATCTATTGTTATCTATAACTTATTTGTATCAAGAGCATAATGCTGTTAGGCTTAATGTTATCTAAAACTCACTACTGTTGTACTTATTGCTAATTAATAGTGGTTTACCGCTTGCTTCGTTAGTAGGCGATATCGTAGAAACACTTTAGTAATTTAATATGAAAAAATAATAGATGCTTACACACAACGCTTCAGCAATTGAGGCTCACTTCGCTTAACTTTATGTGGGAATTCTTACAAATTAAAGAACTTTAATTTTTTTAAATGTATGAGGAATGACTCCCTCTCCATTTCCCTTTCAGTTCTTCAAGTTTATTCTTTTAAATTCTCTCTATACATTAGCTTACTTAAATAGTAATTTATAATTTAGTTTTCATATTTATTTATTTTCTCTTAAGTATTTTAAAATGTTTATTAATTCAATATATCAATGTACGATGCTGTAACATGAAAATGTGCTCCCTTTATCCGCTTTGGCGGTAAAGTCATTCTTGTTTTACTGTTGGAATAACTTGAGGGGGGGGGTTGACTTTTCCTGTCTAGAACGGATTAAATTTTTTTATAATGGGACCCTATGGGAAATTTTTTTCATTTTGCGTTCGCCTCTATTTAACTCCGCCGTTCCGGAACGGACTACGGACGTAAAACGGGGGCCTACTGTATTCTCAAATGAATAAGTTTACAATTAATAAGTGTATCCTAATTTAAATAATATTTATTTAAGTTTATTATATTTTACATTATGCAGATTGTTTTATTATTTTCTTTACTGCGAATATGTTCTTCACGCTTCTTCTCTCTCTCCACCCCGATTTTCTTATACGGGTATTAATAAAACATATACTTGTAACCTTCCTCCCTGATTGTACCACCTTACATGAAGGGCGACAATGCATCCAAAATAGGTTTGATTGGGCCCCCCCCCTCTTATATCTCATATCAGCACCAGAATCCAATGTAATGAATTCAAAATCTGGCTAGCTCAACACCAACGCTAAAAAAAAAACAACAATAAAATACACAATCAAGGACAAAGGTTGGGTTCTTTTAAAATGGCAGGTTGTGACTTATTTATTTCAATAAGCAAGGCAAGGATTAGAACTAAATAAACATCTTTTATTCAAGGTTAAAAGAATCACCATCGAGATACAAAAATTAAATAAAAGTCTTAAATCTAAGGAAAAGAAAGTTGATAGATCTTATCACAAAGAAGAAAGATAATATTAAATTCCCCAGTTACTTATGACTAAGATAAATATGCAAAAATTCAATAAATGTAAGTAAAAACGATAAATATTCAATGAGCTAATCTCAAGCTCTTCTATTGCTCTGAGGAAAGAGATAGTACTACTTAAAAAACTCAATTCAAAGAAAGTTCTCTCAAATTGTTCTTTATCACACCTTTTGTCATGACAACCAAAATAATTCAACATATCAAAGCTCTTTTCTACTTACAATTGCGTAGTTTCAGACACCTGCAGACTTGTGATCACTTTTAATCCAAACTTATGCACAAAACACTTTTTGTTTTAAACAGGCCATAAAATATTTCACTTATCACATTGAAGCACAGAAAACACACCTGAAGATAATCCGGATCGATTAGTGAGTGAGTCCACTGGAGGTCTCAAAGTGTCCCCACTAAGTTCAACAGAAGATTTCAAATATGTAGTTGTCTTCCTCTCTCAATGTCGGGTTCCTAATCATGCCAGTCGCTTGAAGAAAATCTCGTTACTTGCTTCCATCCGCTCTGAAGAATGTCGGGGTTCCAATTTCTAGTTTCTTAATTCCAATTACGAATGATGACTCTTTAGCATATTAATTGCATCCAGGTTCCATTTACAAATACTTAGGGATCGTTTCTCATAAGTTCCACTTTAATCTACTTAGGGTTCGCTCCTTTCTCATAAGTTCCATCTTAAATTCTTAATCGGGGGTTTGTCCATATTTCCTTATTCACCAATAATGATGAGTCTGCATAGTCCCAGAGAATTGAAAGGAGAAGCTAATCTAATTACTTAACTGACTGTGAATTCACACAGCAGCCCTTTTCGCCAATATTGCTCCCTTCTAACCTCTAATACCGCAGCAGAACACATCGGGACTACTTTTCTAGTCCCTCTAATAGTCAATTCAAATCTACACCTGATGAGTCTGCACGAGCCCCAAAGATTTTGGGAAGAGAGGCCACCAAATCGCTTCGACGGGCTACGGGTGTCCCCATCTTTGAATGTAACAATCAGCATTTTTCCGTTTGTTAGAAACAATGAAGGTTAGATCGTTGCTAACTCCCCGATGATCAGGTGACTTTTTCGCTTCCAGGCCTTGTTATTTCGCACGAAGCCAACGAGAAAGACAGGCCTCAGCCAACACCACCTCTATTCAAAGCCTGAGCGCGAAAATTTCATACATTGTTACATCATCATAAAAAGTCATCTTTAATCGCATTTCTACCAATAATAAGCTCTAAATTATGACTTCGTATCATGATGTAACAATGTATGACGTTTCCGCGCTCAGGCTTTCTCTTTAGGTGGTGTTAACTCAGCCAACACCACCTAGACAGAAGGCCTAATAACGGAAACGCCATACATTGTTACATCATCATTGGTCGACCATTGTTAATCCTATTCCTACCAATCATAAGCCCTAAATTTGGTCGACTAATGATGATGTAACAATGTATGACGTTTCCTTTATCAGGCCTTCTGTCTAGGAGCTGTTGCCTTGGCCAACGCCTCCTAAAGATAAGGCCTGAGCGCGAAAACGTCATACATTGTTACATCATGATAAGAAGTCATAATTTAGGGCTTATTATTGGTAGAAATGCGATTAAAGATGATGATGTAACAATGTATGACGTTTACGCGCTCAGGCCTTATCTTTAGGTGGTGTTGCCCTGGCGCGGAAAAGTCACGTGAGCATCTTAGTCTGAATGACAAAGTAACTTTCATTGTTTCCATCTTGGATTTTAATAATCGGCAATTTTTCGTTTGTTGTAAACAATGAAGGTTACATTGTTACACGGACTAAGATGGTCAGGTGACTTTTTTTGCGCCAGGGCCTGTCTTTCACGTGGGCTACGGACTTCGCACGTAGCCTACGAAAAAGACAGGCCCCGGCGCGAAAAAGTCACCTGACCATGGTAGGCTGATCAACAATCCAACCTTCATTGTTTTCAACGAACGAAAAAATACTGATTCAAAAAATCCAAGATGGAAACAATGAGGGTTACATTGTTATTCAGCCTAGGATGATCAGGTGACCTTTCCGCGCCGTGGCCTGTCTTTTTGGTCGGCTACGACTTCGCACGAGTGACGTTAGTTCCACCCCTTGGCAACGCGCCATCTTGGTTCCACACATATCGTTGCTAAGCATTAGATATGCTGATTCTGACACTAGTTTGGCTACATCATATTTCGCCATCTCCTTTCTCCAAAATATATCAGGTTGTTGCAAAAGTTTCTTCCGGTTCTAGAACCCGTGCCCAAGAAGGGCTAATTTTCCGAAGGGGGTGTTCATATTTTTTCAAACAAATTATTGCATTCCATTCCTGAATATCTTTACTATATTACATCCAAGAATCAACTTTCTGACTATACATCTGTGAGTGCCATCAACGGTCTGAAATGGACCTTTCACGCGAGCATATTCGAGCAATAATCTTCTACGAGTATTCTGGAAAGACCAGTGCTGCACAATGTCACCGAAACATTTGCCAACGTTTAGGTGATGGCACTGTTAGTTTACGTACAATAGAAGAATGGTATCTGCGGTTCAGACGCGGAGATAGCACTCTTCAAGATGCACCTCCTCTGGTCGGCCAATCATGATTTCAGATGGTGATCTACGCCAAGCAATTGATGAAGATCACAATGTAACAACGGGGGAACTCGCAGGCCGGCATCTGCATGAGCTGAATCTGTCATTCAAGTTCAATCGTTTTTGTGTTGGAATAAAAATCCGGAAAAAACTTTTGCAACAACCTGATATTTATTACGTATCGGGCACTCGAACACTTGTCCGGCATTTTGATTCTACTCACCGAGGCAGCCGACCGCGACCGGCATTGGACTGCAGTCGCGCTAATTACGAAAGGTGTTGGACTCTGGTCGTCATTCGCGCGACCGGTCGCGTTATAAAAACGCTCATTGCGACCGGTAGTTACTTTATGAATCGAGGGTCATCCGAATCGGGAGAAAATTTAAAATGAATAAAGCCAGTTACGTATGCCTGCATCGTTCCCGCATCGATCGGACATAGTCGAAATTTCGAGTCAGTCACTGGTGGCTCCAAAACGAGCTTTGCGACGGGCTTTGAAAGGTCGCGACCGGTCGGACTTTTTAGACACAGCCTTAGTCACATTTGCTATTATCCCTCGGAACTCTTCGTTTTCGATACGTCGCGAGCGCTCTTTGCGACGCCCACTCCGACATGGGAGAGCTGTAGACGCCTTGCTCTAAACATGGTAACTATCGAGCTCAGTCAACACCACCTAGACAGAAGGCCTGCGTACAGAAACGTCATACATTATTACATCACACAAAAGCGGCCATTGTTAATCGTATTTCTACCAATAATAAGCCCTAAATTGGGCCGTTTGATGATGATGTAACAATGTATCCATTTCTGTGCGCAGGCCTTCTGTCTAGGTGGTGTTGGCTCAGTCTGCTCATCACGCAGTCCTCTCCGGAATCAACTGACGATTCGTCGTAACGTAAGATTGACGTCTCTTTTTCTTTACTAATATTTTTGTGTATTTACCTTCCTGTTGACTATGTCCATTTCCTGTTGCCCCTCGTTGGTTCCTCCCGCTCCCCCCTGCCCCCTGTTAATCTTACCTGGTCAGTTTTATTTGTCTTTCTTCAGCTTTTCGCCGTACGTGTCGATGAATTCCATTATGACACGATATAAAGCCATCCTTGGGAGACCAGTGTTGACTACTGCCTGCGCCTTTCTCTTAACGAATTAACCTCGTAGGCCATCAGTCCTATGCCGACTGGTTGGTATGTTCAGTCATTCATAGGAAGTAGTTGTTTGTCGGACGTTTCCATCTCATAAAGCAGCAACAACCATAAATTTCGGAAGCTCGATTTGAATCCCTGTGATCTACGGTGACGTCGTTTGCTTCTGTTTAATTATTTGTTCTCGTTTGGACATTTACCTTTTTTGAACTTTATTGCACAAGGTAAAAATCTATTATTGTTTTTTGTTTTCCTATATTGTTATTTCGTTTCAGTTTTCGGTGGACCCGATAGGAGAACCCCCACGTCCTGCTCATCATCTTACAAGCGATGTTTTGTCCCTCAATTCGTTGGGAGCTTTTTACTCTTGCTTGAGCTCCAAGTAGAAACGTAGAGCACGCCCATCGTACCACCCATACGAATTGGAGTAACCCACCAAGCTTTGTTACGATCGCAACTTCGTTGATTTTTTTATTACTGCAAATATCCAAAAATCCTCCTCGCTTTGTGTAAAATTTGACAACGAAGTGGACTATGTGAATCCCATCTACTTTAGAATTTTTTATTGAAATAAAAGCTTCATTTTTTTTTTACTTGGAACCTTCCGTGTAGGCTCGACCATTTCTTTGCTATTTGTTCTGGTCATTTCGTAAGTAGCCCGTTGGGTCAATTACTGGTCTGACAGTGGGGGTATAGTGAAACTTATTCATTGGGGCTCGAAGCTGGGTAGCTTTCAACCTGTATGCAGGTCAATAAAACCTCAACAATTTTTGCAACATAGGCTCAAAATATAAAAGTTTCTAAGTAGCCGATGATACTTTTCAACTATTACACTATTTATAGACAATAGAATTTGAATGTGCGCGACTTTTGAAACACCCTGTAGTTGCACAAACGGGTTTTAATGAAATATGTATGTATATTTATGATAAAAGACCCCTCAATATCTCCAACCATGCACATTTTGAAAAGTTTCTCTTTTATATTGAATAATGTGCATCATAAACTAAACATACACAAAATTTCATCAAAACCCCTTTGTGCAACTATGTAATATTTCCTTGTTAGGAAGATTTTTTTACGCCATACCATGAAACTTTGTCTATAGGCTATGCAGAACATGGGGAAGAGAATTCCAACGGAAAATTTATTAGTGCATACGGCTGCCACCAGGGGAAAAAGTGGCGCTGCAAGGCCAAACACAGACGGTAGTAATGCACTAATGGAATGCTGTTAGAGGTACATGCGCACCCTCTGCGTCGATGACATGCTGGAAGCACAGGATAGCATGCTCAACAGTAACACGAAGTGTCTCCCGTGATATAGCTGCAACATAACGAATGATGTTTGCTTTCAGTTCAGGCAAAGTCCGTACGCCTCCATGATAAACACCATCCTACAGGGTTCCTCACAGCCAGAAATCACATGGATTAAGGTCAACAGACCGGCCGTGCATCTGGAAAGTGCCTCGATAGAACACGTTCATCGCCGAAGCGGGTACGAAGAAATTCCTTTACTGGGCGATCCACTATCTTGCACAAAGTCACCCGCATTCCTGCAATGCTCTGAAGATTGGTTGTTCACGCGCTTTTGCATACGGCCCCGCTTTCCCCCCCCCTGGTGGCAACCGCATGGACTAATAAATTTTCCGTTAGAATTCTTTTCCCCTATACACAAAGTTTCATCATTATCCGTGTAATAACGCGGTCTGCAGCCGGCGCAGAAGTGGAGGAAATAATCGTCTGGTGTTCCTACTGATATCAGATAATCGTCTGGAGAACTATGCAAGATCGCTTTTTGTTCCTATTGATATCAGATAATGGGTGGCTAGATGTTTTTTGCCTTCTATATTTTTAGAATTCAATTAGACGTGTGTGAAACAGAAAGCGATGTTGCAACAATAATATGCTTAATAAGGCAAAATTATTTTTAACTTCTGTCTCCCCCTGGTCTCATCATTCACTCAATAAAATGCCCACGTTTATGGCTGTGTTGCTTTCAGTTATTTTATTTTGTTATTAGTTTGCGTTTATGGGCGCATCAACAGCAAAAGATTATTAGAGCCAATATTTCGTTTACAGTAATTTAAAAAGGAAAAACGCTAAATTTAAATATATTTCGAAATGCATTTAAAATTTTCACGAATCTCCCCACGTCTGGTAAAACATTTAAAAAACAACTAAAAAAGAAAATGGTTTAGTTAGTATTTTTAAAATTAATTCATACACATGCCCTTTTCTCAATTAGAATTCATACAAAATTTAAATATGAATAATAAGCGCGAACACTTTTTGCCAAATTCCGCTGTTTTCCAACCAAAAATCACCGAAATGTGTGGATTTTCACTGGCGACAATTCGTTTAGACCGGTGTTTCCCAACCTTTTTTGTGCTATGCCCCACCTACACCTTTCTAAAATTCTTATGCCCCCCCCCCAAATATATATACATAATTTTCAATATTTAAAAATTGAAACGTTCATTAAAGAAACATGAATGAACGACTGAGAGTCGTCATATGATTAACTTAAACTATGGAAATGGGGCGTGGGCTCCACGGTTGGGAAACACTGGTTTAGACCAAACTGTTGTTCCATTCCACAGTTTTTGCTTCATTTTGCTTCATATTAGAAGACATCGTTATAGAAGATGAACTAATATCATTTAAGAAAAAAAGAATATAAACTGGAGCTAATTCTCCAAACATCAGGCAAAGACATTATTTGAAAAAATGGAAGGAATAAAATTCTGTAACCTGGTTCGAATCTAGGTCGCAGAATTTTTCCTTCCATTTTTTCAAATAATATCGTTAATATCATTTAAATTTTAAATGTGTTCAAGAATAATCTTACTCTATCCAACACAACGGTTACAAGAAATCGGTTACAGTTTAAGAGAAGATACGAATAATTACAGGAACAACACTATGTTTGTTACATTTTCAAAGTCTACAAAATTTCTATTTCCAAAATAGACGTAAAGAACATCTTGAGTAATGTGGTTAATTTTGACTCTATGGCAAAATATTGGTAATGTGCCTCTATGCCGTTGTCCTTCACTTATTACTGTTGTAACGATGTGACCTACAAAAATGAAAGAAAAGTTAATTCATGCATTTGCGATGTCAGTCGAACGAAAGAAAAACTGAACATGTCCAATTAAATATCCAATTTCAAATAGTAAACACAGTTTGATTTTTCTTGCAACAATATACAACATTTATATTTGGAAATTTAAATGGGCCACACACTTCTTTTTTCATTGGAGAGACTATGGCTGAGGTAATAAATGTAAATCTATTGTTGGGTTGATGAGCAATGATTGCTGCTACGATTGTTGACTATGACCGAAAAAATGATTTGCTTCACCACCTCCATTCTGAAAAAAGAAAACCCAGAAGAACCAAAGTGTTCTTCCCACTCGTTGTCAAACGTCATTGAATGGAAACGTCAAACTGGTTGTTTGTTGTTTTACAGTGAAATCTAAGTCATCAGAGAATCAAGCCTTTGGATGAATGGTTGCTGCAACTAAAGCAAGTGTAGCCCCATACCAGTGCGAAATAGGATACACATTGGTTGTAATATAAAATATGCTTGTTGTAATATCTTCTATCTAACATATTCTTCTGTAATAAGTTCTGAATCGTCCTGTATAATTTTCGAGCATTCACCGATATTGCAACCTTTGTTACGTTGTATGTGTTTGCGCTAATGTGACTTTAATATTACTGAAATAGGAAGGCCTACTTTTAATAGCGGTGGCGCTGCTATCCATTCCAAATAGTCGAAAATACCTTATAATAAAAACAGTCGAATATACTCCATGGCTGTACCTTTATTTGTTAACCGATTTTCTAAATTCTAATTGTACCTTAGACTTAAATTTATCCTCTATGTAATGCACTATTCCCTTTTCGACATAGTTCTCATCCCTTTCCACGCACTGCGCCAACGCGTGACTAGTCGGTGAACCCGTCGGAGAGGAATTGCGGGGTCGTTGTCGATATCAGGATTGAATGGCATCTTTCATGCCCCTTAAAGTAGTGAAAGTCGCAAAGTGCAAAGACTTTCATCTTTAAACTGCAATGTTTCATCTTTGAACTGTAGGCGCTGTAACTTCTCTGGTGTGTGGCGATCGTGTGAGGGAGATTAAAATAGCAGACTAAAATAAATAAATAAATCAAATTAAATCCTAAGTAAATAATTTAGCTATTATAAATTACGAAATACATTACTTGTAATAAAAAATAATAACATTCAAAGAAAATTTTGAAATTTATTAACAATTCAAAGAAACTGTTTGAATGGGATTAAATGATAAGAAAAGGCATTTATTCAGGCAAAACTGACAGTTTAAATATAATGTGTGGAATATTTTAATTAATATATATTTTTTTATGTTCAAGTTAACTTTGTCTTTGTTATCGTCGAGTAAAAGCATCTAACCCGGGAGATATTGTTAAGCGCGCGTCATCGATAACAATGCGTAGTGGAACTTTAGGTAAAATTTTGGAATCAGTTTGGAGAGAGAGTTTAATGGCGAATTCGGCTGGCTGCTCTGGCGTGCTCCGGAGCGCTCTGGAGCTCTAATAATTATTCGGCTGGTTGCTCCTGCTCTCACAGAGCGGCTCCCACAGCGTTCGGCTGGTATTGCTCCTTGCGCCGAGGAGCACTCCTTCGCGCTCTTCCAAAATCGGTGGAGCAGTGTTGCTCTCTGCTCTCGCTTGCAAAATCAAGATGGCTACCTCAGTGACTGAAATCGACGAAATTCTTTCACAATTACTGGATAGCTCTTCATCTGACAGTTCTTCCGATGAAGAAGACGAAGTTTTGGCTTTGTTAATGGCACAACATTCGGAACGGCCGAAAAAAAATTTCAAAAATTGAGAATTTTGTTAATATTGCCGATACATATACGGATGAAGATATAAGTTCTATCTTTCTGTTATAATTAGAGCTCGTACTCTAAGCACTTATTATGAATATTCCACATAATAAATGCATGAATAAATAATACACTATTAATAATAATAGTTTTCACATTTTATTTATTTATTTTTTATTTCACAGGAAACCACATAGACAGTCAAAAAGCTTATAAATATTTTAATTTCATAACTTCAATATATTTTCTGTATTTGAAATAAGAGCTAAAAAAATACAAATATACTTCCGCTATCATTTTTTTAAACATTCCCTTTCATCTATGATTTATTACACAGCATTCGTTAAAAATTTACATTCTGTGAATAAAAATTGACAGTAATTAACGGTTAATTATCAAATTAAACGGTAATTTAATAATTATAATAAATAGTTATGTGGATATTTTTCCTTTATAAATTAATAGAAAACATAAAATAAATATAACTTAAATTACATATATGTTGAAGTATTTCTCCTGAATTTCTTTAACCATCTCGTATAATATTGGCCTTTATATATTTTTTTATTTTATTTAAATTAATTTTATTTTATTTTTTCTATGAATTTATAAAGGAAAAATATCCACATTACTATTTATTATAATATATTCCTTTTACTTAAACTACTTAATTTAATAATTAATTTACATTGCTGCCTTGGATAAAAATAGTATTGCTAGCAGAGTGCGTTGCCTCTAGACGAGTTTGGAGCACTGCTAAAACAATGTTCGTCTGCTCCAAGATTTGTTGATGCTCTCGGCCAGATTGATCACGTGACTCGAGCAATCCCTTTGCACTCTGGGAGCAGCCAGCCGAATTCGCCATAAGTTTCTCGTCAAGGAGTAGAAGAAAACGGAGTCGTTGTCCACCCAGTGGAATGATGCGTGTTTGTAGAATTTCGAGAGGCTACCGCAGTGGATCAACGTCTAAGATGGTTAAATCACGATGTCCAAAGAAACTTTATACGTTCATCAATGCAATTGAGGCGTCAAGCCGCTGCAATTAAAAACCAGATTTCAGAAGGAATTCAGCCTTGGAGTTCTTAGCTCAATTGTCACATTCTTCTGGTACAGGACAATTATTGAGGTCATGTTTACAGAAAACCTACCGGAGGCAATCTTTGTTCTTTTATTTCTTTTACAGAGTAAACCGTAGGAATGCTGCGAGGGTTCACCAACTCTGCGCTTGAGCGCGTCGTTTGAAAGAGGAAAAAGGAAAAAACGATGTTCCGAAGAATTATATGTTGTCCAGCGCAAGCCATACCCAAGACCCAGTGGATAGCAATGAGCTGAATGTTATGAGTCTGCGGACAGAAAGATTGAAGCAGGAGGTATCCTGTAGTTCTAAGCTCGGCGTTTCCCCTACTAACACAATTAATAATCCCGTCGTTAGAGTCCCTTTCTTCCCACCTTTTTCTTTTACCTTTCCCCGTCGGTCGGACCGCGAAATCTCAGATATTCTTGTGTAAAAAGAAAAGTGTAAAAAGTAGAAAGCTCATTCGGATTGATAAAAGTTAAAAAGTAAAACAATAATTGATTATCTTGACTCTTTTGAAACTATTTTCTTCCGAGCATGTTCAAATGTAAGCAAACAAAAAAAATTGAATTAGAGTAATTAGACTTACCTAAAAATCAAGACGCAGAATTTTTCATTGAAAGCAAAACCCTAAGGAGCATTTTTCGCACCTTTGTTGTAAAAGGAAACTCGAACTTTGTAATTTATAGGATCGCCCGAGTTAAAGCAAAGCACTGATTATTGATGGTGAGATGGCCAAGAAGCACTGATTATTGATAGAAACAATTTTTACTGATTTTTATTTTTATTCCGTAGGCTGTAGGCGAAATACGATAATCTGAGACGATAGATTTAAGAGATGATTATATTAAATTGACCCATGAACTTTAACGGAGATTAAGATGTTTAAAGCATGAGTCCCAAGTTTACTACTAAATGTAAAATAACGGAAGTAGATGAAACAGATAGAGATTGATAAGAAATTTGCTTTGTATTCGAATAAAGCCAGTTTTTTAAACGGATTTGAGTTTTATCAGCTCCCAGTCCCTTTCAAACGGCATTACAACCAAACACTCTTTTGGGGAGGTGAGGTAGGATTTAGGTCCCTTTAAGCTTAATAACAGCAAAATAGAGCGTTACAGAGAACACGTATGATGGTTGTTGTCGACTGTGGACTGTCCAAAGCAGATCTGATATTCCTCGCTGTCATTTTTTCATTGGTTGCAAGAACACAAACCGACGTTTCATTCGTGGTGACAAAGAATGAGGTCTTCCTGGTCAAGGTTTAACTTGTCTATCAATTCCACGGGCTAATACATTTTGCACTGCGCATTTTGACCGTCCTATTTCGGCTGCAATTTGGCGTTGCGATTTACCTTTTCCGTGTAAATGCCAAATCTTACGCACTTCAGTTTCATCAAGTTGTGATCCTCAAGACATAGTTGTTTGACAAAATAAATGCCAGGAGTGGACACTACTGTTCAGTATGTGGTTAGCTTCTTTTTATATCATTTGCATTTTATCAGAATAGGGAGAATTCATTATTTTTAGGGGTGGACTTATACTTATGAACATGCTGTTTTTTAGGTTTTTATCAATTATTTATGAACCGACCGAAATTCTTGGCTGAAAATTTTTGTAATTCCTTAAAAACGATCCATCAATCCATGAAAGAAGGTAAAACATCAACACAAACAGACTATGTTGAAAAACGACCGTTTTTAGGGGTGAACAAAATACTTTTGAAAATGACTGTACATATTACGTATATTTACAGTTATGCAAAAGATTGCCTTAACCAATCACATCAGTTATCAAAAAGCTATTCAAAAACATCGTAGAATAGAGATGCTCATGGAACAAGGCGAAATAAACATAAAAATATAAAAAAACTATGAACTTAACTCTTATCTGTGGCCGAAAAAATCATAAGTATAGTCACTCTTTCAAATACTCGTCATTCATTTACTGCTAAAAATTCTGACGGCTTGGCCATGGCTACATGTTAGCATGAGTGAACCAGACCTTTGTGGAATGTGCAGCATGGCATGTACCATTGTCTTGCTGGAAGAAGACAAAAGATTCTGGTGCACTGCCAAAACATCTGTCATCGCTGTAGGAAAGTGATTTTTCAACATCTCTTAGTATTAATGGGCATGTCAACATCTGTTACGAGTCCTTTCCCTGCTGCGCAGAACGTAGTCTATATCGGGGCTTCTCAAACCTTTTTCATATGCGATCCCTTTTAGCTGAGCAAATACAGGGTGATTCAAACGTTACTGTGCAGTGGCTGGTCGGAGATGGCATGCACTCACAATAGATGCTGGAACTGCACACCATCGACCTCATGACATTGGTTAGCACGCCGTTGCATGTTGTGAAACACTCTACTTAAAATGGCTGTTGGTTTGGTTTGTTTGGTATTAACGTCCTTTTCAACTGCCAAGGTCATTTCAGGACGGCGTTATAGGGGCCGCAAATTTTGCCTCACAAGGGTTCTTTAACGTGCAGCCGGCAAACGACTACACGGGACCAACGGCTTTACTTCCCTTCCGAAGGAAGTGCGTGATCTCAGGATTTTCCCCCTGAAAAAAATCCTCGTCGTCCTCGATCGGGGTCGAACCCGCGTCCTCGGGCATCAGAGGCGACCACGCAACCCCTGAGCCACCGAGGCCGATGAAAAAAATGGCTGTTGAAATTTGCTGAACTTCAGTGGTGATTTCCTCCTTCAGCTCAGGCAAAGTGTGCGAATTGTTTGCATACACTTTACCTTTCAAAGCACCCCAAAGTAAGAAATCGAGAGTTGTGAGGTCCGGCGAACGTGCAGACCATAGGCCATGCGAGATGATTCGACTAGCAAAGATGTCCTGCAGAAAGTGCATTGACGTGCGCGCTGTACACGTTTCCATGCACTACTGCACACTAATTTTTCAATCGCCCTGTATTTTTACGACTCTCGGTATTGAGGTATATAAACTAGAAATACGAATTATAATATTTGCTGATTAAATTGAAAGAGCTTTGTGTTAGTTGTTAAATTTATACTAATTTAACTTTCTTTATAAAAAAAAACTTTTTTAAATTTTAAAGCTTTCTGCCATCCCCAAATTAATTTTGTGACCTCATATGAGAAGCACTATCAGAATCCTTCACTGTGGACAGAAGATAGCCCATTTGAAGAACATTATGCCTGTGGAAACTTCAGGGGTGTAAAGAGCATGTTACACCTCATATATTTCAGTGAAGGTTTTGTCCCAAAGGCAAATAGGGGACTAGCAGCAAATTGAACCAAAAAATATTTGGGATCACCCTGTATAAAATAATGCATGAAATGCATTGTAGCTATAGCATATGCTTCTGAGGCTTCTTTTACTTATCTACGTTCATATGGATGACAATAGCACGTATATTCATGGAGATATAAAGGTTTCTTTAAAATATGGAATTTTTTTCTTAATTTTTTGTTTATAACATGCAAGGTTTTTAACCCAATGCAATGCCATTTTTAGGAAACTTGACAAACTACAGTAGAGATAAAACCCTGCAATCAGAATATAAAAATATTAAATTTAATGAATTCTGAGCATTTTTAAGAAATATTTAACTGCGCATGCGCAAGCGTTATTTAAATGTTTTTGCATAATTTATTAGTCAAATGCATAGAGCAGTCTTATAAACAGCCCAAGAAAATATCATGAAAATTCAGAAAGATATTGCCGATAGAATGACTTAAATTTCAGTTGCTCTCAAAAATAAGATAGAGGTGCCAACTTCTCCTTACGCTGGCATATTGACTTCATATCCCAAACATTATTTTTTGTTCAATTTGTTGCTGGCCCCCTATTTGCCTTCAGGACAAAATCTAAGCTGAAATATGTGGATGAAGTGTGACATACTCTTTACACCCCTGAAGTTTCAAGATAATTCGTCAAGTAGTTTTCTATATATTCGACAAAACGTCTAAATTCGAAAATGTCCGCTTTCAATTGAGCAGTTCGTGCAAATATTTACCTCCCTTCACTTGAGCCCCATCGAATTGCCTTATTTTGAGACCGGACTTGGAATTTGATTTTCATAATTGTTCAGAATCTGGTATTTCCAAAACAGCAATAACAGTATGTTTTCTAAAATTTAATTTGCTCTAATTTTTATATATTTTATTGATATTTTACCTTTATTGAATTTAATGTTTTAATTTTTCTAAATTTTGCCCATCGTTACAACATTCGTACCAAACTCACTTTTTCCAGATATAAAAATAGTAAAAATAAATTAGCTGATTATCTACAGAATAAATTGATCGAACTACTTTTGAGAAGTGTGTAGTGTGCATGCCTAAGTGCCGAAAACTGTCCAAATGATAAATTTAATGATCACCATCAGCTGTCTGTTAAATGCACATGATCAGATGGTGTGCTGAATTTTTGTTGAAAAAATTCTATAAGAGAGCTGAGGAGTATCTTGTTAAAACAAGCATTTTTCTTGAAGTTACGTTAACAAATCTGAGCACATTTCAGAATGATAAATGTTTTTTATTTTGTTTTACTTTTTACAATGGCGAAAGGATTCGGCGGCCCATTTGGTTCGTCAGTATCTAGTAAGTTTTATCGTCTTTCTATCTCCGAAAACCTTATGGCGTATTATTTTATCCATCTTTTTATAGCTCCTAGGTTTATTTGGCGAGAATTGTCAAATAAAGATCCGACTCAAAAAAGAGAAGCTAAGTAACGTTTATGTCGGTCGAATGAACAAATTCTTTAACAGGTTCTTGGTCAGTTACAAATTCTTTATTCAATGGACTGACATTGCACTCGAGACATAATATACTAGTATCCCTGTAGTATTAAAAAACTGTAGAGCAATGTAAATGTTATACAAGTTTCTTTTGTGTCCATTAAAGACCATGGATTTACGAGATAGTGTTTCTTATCTTTTGTATAGAATAGGGTGGTTGTGGGAGAGACGGCTGTGTGGGAGAGATGACCGTAATAGGCTATTTTCAAAACTAATCATAAAATATGGCTACCGGGTAATGCATTTCGCTGCCTCCACGAAAGAACAAAAAGCAGTGGCTTTCGCCAGCAGTTTTTCCTCCTGCAATTAGTTTTATTCAGGTGAGTAGCTCGTGCGCGTGTAAAACTTTGTCAACGAAACCTTCCAGAGCCTGTTTCATAAGTTAAAATAATTTATGAAGGCTAGGAGTGGCCTTTCAGCAATGTTTTATTTTTATTTTTTATTTTATTTGAATTTGTTAAATTATAACATGAACAGTGTCTATCCAGGGGCCGGTATGGTCAAAGACCGACAGGTGAGGTCTGGAGGCACAAGAAACATCTATAATGTAATGTTTACAGTTAGTATAAGACAAATAAATGAAAATTATTTGCAAGCAGAACCAATAGGACTTAAACAAAACAAAATAATAACGTTACCAAAGGCCAAAATATGACCGCTAGTAAGATACAATGAAATAATAACCCCATTTTTAACAATTTAAATAATATGTAGGCTTCGGAGTTAATAGTAGTTGATCGAGTGTAGTACTAACACTAAGAGGACAATAGACAGATTTAAACAATAGACAGCCCATAAGCAGTACCAAAGTTGTAATGCATTTTGAGTGTACTAAAAAGTTGGCGAACATTAAGATGAGAAATTTAAAGTAAGAAAATTTCTTTTACCGCTTTTCTAAAAACTGGATAAGAAGGTAAAGAGCGAATCTCAGGGGGTAAATAAGACCAGTACTTTATCCCGATGTAAGATATACATCTTCTAGAATAATATTGGTAGGGATATATCAGCTGCTTTGCGTGTTGAGTAATTATGTCTATCTAACTGTTTGCAGATGTTAAGAGGAGAGGATAAATATAATTTAATCTTTATGGCCTTGTAAACAAAGGAAAATACTTGGATAAAATAAATCTAATAAATAGTTGGAATGTGAAATAAAGCAAAGTATTGAGAAACAGATTGTGGCATACGTACCTTTAAAAGAGTACGTAAGAACCATTTCTGTAATTTTAAAAGTCTAGTCAGATTATGAGATGGATGATCCCCCAGAAAACGATACTGTAGCAGAGCGAAGAATGTATCAGAGAGTAGCTAAGAAGCAACAGAATGTTATTTGGAAGATAACAAAGTCTGGAAATCATTCCTTGGTTTCTGTTAAGAATACTTAACAGATTATCAACAAGCTGATCCCAAATAAGATCCCGATAAATAATGAGACCTAAGTATTTGAAAGAATTTGTAATTGATAGCGGACGAGAACATAATAAATTGGGGGATAATTGGAATGTTACGTTTATTACGTTGATAAAAGAACATGACTTTTGTTTTATCGATGTTAAGCGTAAGGCGATTCTCCTCGTTCCATCGTTTGTTTCAAAAGAATCTTTTTAATGGAAATGTTAGGTTGCGAGATATTAGGGTTAGATAACAGTAAAGTTACATCGTCAGCATAAAGGATGGTATTTGATATGGACAGCGCATTAGGTAATCATTAATAAATAGGTTAAACAATAACGGTGATAGGATCGATCCCTGAGGGACACCTTGATTTCGAGTTAGAATTGAAGATGATGTGCCGTTAAGTACTAAATAATATCGTGGGTTAGTCAATAGCTCAGAGAGTCAGCTAAGTAAAAATCCGTGAATGTTCTAAAAAAGATAATTTATAAAGCAATAAGGGAATAGAATTGAATCAAATGCTTTCGAAAAATCAACATAAAGAGAGGCTACATATTTGTTTGAACACATTTCAGTGGAGGCGTATTCTATTAACTCATAACAAGCCGTGTCCACTACACGATGAAGGAGTAATAAGTTTGAAGGAATAGATAAATTGAGATAGTCGATGTAGAAAAATTTATCTAAAATTTTTGCAAAAATTGGTAATGAAGAGATCGAACGATAATTAGAGTAGTCACTAGAATCTCCTTTTTTAAAAAAATTGTTTAAAAAACAATGTTGTATTGTGTTTTTTTTATTTTATTTTAATTTTTAAACGTGGTCGGCGTCTTCCCCTCAGAGTGAGGAGAGATGATCACCTTTATGGTAGGACAATTGCCCCCTTCCAAATAAGCAATGGACCAGCACCAATTTCTAGAACAAGAAAAATTATATATATGACAAACACAATAGCATGCATCTCTTTGTGTAAATCACGATTCCTCGTTTTTTATTTTAAAAATAACAGCTTAAACTCTAAATTACTATGAATGTTAAAAATGTGACTTGGTCTACTTGTAATTTCAGCCATCCATGTATGGTTAGCACTGTAACACGTGTGGACGAGAAAATACAAAAAGAAACATGAAAAAATAAACTGTACTCTGAGGCAACTCTCTCGTACAGTGTGGGACACATGCCTTTTTACACGTTTAATTTTTTTTCCAATAATAAAAATTTCATTGACTCTTCAAAATTTTCAAAATTGACTCTTCAAAATTGACTCTTCAAAATGAGTTAAATCAAAATTCAAATTTTCATTTCATTTCAGCTTAATATGTGATGTTGGTGATTTTTTTCAATAAAATCCATGCCGTCTCTCCCACAACCACTCTACAAGATTACATGGGTCACTCCAAAAGTAATGCACGGCTGTTTTTTTAATTCAATTTTAATCTATACCTTAGCTATTTAAACTGCATCCTGACACATTCTTTAGGAATGAAATATCACTTCTCCACGTAATTTCTATCCTTTCAACTGCCTTATGCCATTGCAAGTACTCGTACATATGCCTGTTATGTAAAACTCTGGACTAGTGAGTCTGACCCACTGTTTGGCAGCCGTCACGAGAGAATATCAACTTGGAACCTCATACCACGAAGATGTCTCTTCAGTATGCCAAAGCGGGTGATAATTCAGGACTGCAAAGATTTGTGATCTCGTCCTTGGATTTTTGACTGACGTGTGGAGGAGCATTATCGCACAACAGTAAAGCATCCTCTTCTGCCAATGCAGTCAAAGAGAACTTATTGTAGCCTAAAGTTTCTCCTGAGTTGTCCCATATCGGTCAGAATTAATAGTGATTCCATAAAGTCCACAAGCAGGAGTGTCGCCAAACTTTTCCTGCCGAGGGTACTTTATTGATTTTCTTTTTCTTGGGCGACTCGCATGATGACAATACATTGATTGCCTATCCGTCTCGGATTCAAATTGGTGCAGTCATATTTTACATCATACATGTACTGTATCAATTTTTTCAAGTTTCATTTTTGGGCATCTCTTAACATCCTTAGACCGATCTGCCCTAAACCTTTTTTAAATCCCAAATATTTCAGTATTTTTCATATACTCATTTCCCCAATTACCAATGAGAGTTACATCCATTTTTCTTCTTCACAGTTACATCCATTCTGCCGATGCAATTGTGCGGTTTCAAGTTCCACACAATTGTGCGGTTTTTGTGGGATGTATGGTCTACCGTTACGAAGAGAATCACGAATAATAGCTTGCCAGCTTTCAACAGACAATCTGCGTGCCCATCAATAACCGTACTGCAATCGACAAGGTCGTCGAACTGTTTGAAGCTCTTGTGAATGTTTCCCACAGTCTCATTCTCACAATACGGGAAATATGTAACAGCACATTGCTTTTGAAGTAGTTCAACTTCAGTAACCATCTTGAAAACCCAGTCCAAATAATTTTCTTCTTTCTCCCTGGACAGTTTAGGTTTGTCAGTTGAATAGGTTAAACGAAGTATTCGTCAGATTTGGTTCGATTTTGCATAATGAAAAACATACATACGCTTAGCTTTCCTGATAACTTTTTTATAAGTTTGATTAGCTTGTTTGTAACACTGATGAGCTTGAGAGCCCTTCTGGGCCAAAAAATAGTGATAGGGCGTCTGCTTCTTTTTCCAAATAACAAGTAAATCAGTACTCTACCATCTGTTGCTCCTATTATTGGTCTTACAACTTTTGCTAATGGCAAAACCCGCGGCCATTGCTGCTTTTGCTTACTAGTAGTCTTTTCGAGTAGTAAGTTGACGCCATCAGTTTTGCAAAATTCAACTAAGTTAAGAGTATCCAAGTTCCTATGGAAGTATTCCCTCTTAAAATTGCTATAATTCGGAAAGACTCTCGATTGGAGTATAGGAACTTCTGGACGGTCGATAGAAAGCAAAAGTTAGAACTACAATTGCCAAGTGATTACATTTGGGTACTGAAATAAAAATGGGCTCACTGTGTAAAAAACCTTCGGGAATGAACGTGGTCGATCAACGAAGCTGTAGCGTTAGTAATTTTTGTGGGAGTGGTTATAATTTATTTTAGTCCCAACGCTGTGGTAGAGGCTATTAACGTCCTTAGGTCAGGCGAGACATGCAGCGAATTGCAATTAAAATCACCTAAGATCATATTGGCACAAGTTACATCGAGATTATCAATCGCAGCAACATATTCTTCCATAGGAATGTATGATGGACGGTAAAGGAGTAAGACAAATTGAAAAGGGAAGGGAAAATTCCGCGACCCGGATTCGAACCGGGGACAATGCCTATCGCTGGCACTGCTCTAACCAACTGAGCCACCGCGGATATGAACAGCTTTGCTGCTACAAGATATCCAAATAAACTTCATTGAAGCCACAACGCAGTGACTCAATCGGCAGAGCAGGCCCCGACTCGAAGGTCGGGAATAGTCCTTACCCGTTAGCCATCAAATAAATTGATGAAAATAACTCAAATATATGATAATGACTGAAGAAACACTCCAATATTTAGTGTTTTCTTCAGTCATTATCTTATATTTGGGTAAAGGCGTGTAAACCTAATCCAGGTAGTACCTAAGAGACACTTAATGGACACAAGTTCCATACCTTCTCTACTGACATGGTCGATTAAGTTTGTTTTGATATTATTAACAACAAAAATAAGGACATCACCGCCTTGTGTTTGGCGGTGAGCTTTAAATGTGTTGTATCCCGGGATAGTAAGCATTCCACTGTCACACTGTGGTGTCAACCAAGTTTCATTTTTAAAATATAGGTGGGCCGAATTATCTGGATAAGCACAAACAGGTCATCTAGTTTGGGTAATAATGATCGGGCATTTAAATATAAGATCTTCAATTTATTCGAATCTTACTCCTTATTAATCTTGGGGCGTGACAGGCCTCCCTCCAGTCTTGCTCTCACTCCAATAATCTTCAAAAAAAATCTGGATTTGGTCCGTAAAAAGGGGGTATTGAGACCCCCAACGGCCATAGTGATTTTTATCTTTTATCTTTATCTAGATTATATTAAATTATATTATCTATTATATTATCTAGATAAATATTTAATTCTTATCTTTATCTTAATCTAGATATTGTTTTTCTTTTATCTTGCCCAACACTAAATTGATAAATTCAACGCTCAACTTGATAAATTCCATGATTGGGTGCAAAGCAAATTAGGATTTAATAAAAAATGGGCTGATATAATAGCTAAAGGAAAAAATAATAAGAAAATAAAAATAATACACCAAGATGGGATATAAAAGTAATAAATAATAATAATAATAATAATAATAATAATATTATATAAGACTGAAGAGAGACTGAATTATATTATAATATATAATATTATTATTATTATTATTATTATTATTATTATTATTATTAATTATAAAATAAGAATAATAGGAAAAAACAAATTGTATAAGACTGGAGGGAGAAACCAAAAAACGTAGAAACGATCGTGCTATGTTGGATCTTCGTGTTCATCATTGAGAGGGTTCATTTCCGGGAATATAATCTTGTTGACCGTGTCAAGTAATGGATTTTTTTCAAAACTGAGATGCTTGTTGAGTATCTTTTCTCTGTCCGTCTTGAGGTGTTTTCTGATGATCAGGGATGATGTTTTCTGATACGTGAGAATTTTGCGCGGAACTTTGATCAACTTCATCACGGACATGATATCTTGGATGGGGCCGAAATTGTGTTTGTTGGTGAGGATGTACTAAATCCAAGGCACAGGATCCAACAGGATGACATCTATTCCGCCTGCAGAGTCTTGGAAACTTACCTGCCCGTCTTGTGAATGCTTCTACGTGGGATCAACTAGAAGATCATTCCGTGAGAGGTTCAGCAAGCATAGGAGATCATGGATCAATGGGGACCACAAGTCAGCCTTTTCTGAACACATCCACGAGTTAACAGCGAGGAGGAAACATTAAAGAGATTCAGAAAGTAAGATCTGTTAGAGAGGAAACCACAGAGCCACCTTAAGGGAAGACCCCGAATATTATAAAAGGAAGAGAGCTTAAAAGTTAAAAGAGCAAGAGGAATAGAGCCAAAATCCTCAGTATAATCAATAAATACAGAAGCCGCGAATTTATTATCAGACATATTAGAACTGAGAAATTCAATCAATTCAAAACAAGCGGTGTAGACACTCCAAACCGGGGTAAAGCTCGTTGTGAACTAGAAATTGTTTTCGAAAACAAAACTAGATAAACGGATAAAAAATAGTTTCTCGAAAATCTTAGAGAAAACGGGGAGAATTGAAATAGGACGATAATTGCCAAAATCACCAGAGTCACCACTTTTAAAAATAAGGATAATTCTAGATATACGAGTACATAAATAATTCGGAAATGATCCCGTAATTAAAGAAATATTAAATAAATAAGAAAGTGGATAGCTTAAGACGAAGAACCAAAGATTAGAATATCAGAATGTAAATCTAAAGGATCAGGCGAGGAAGAAATTTTCAGTTGACGAAAAACACACAGCACTTCATCAGGGGAAGTAGGAGAAACAAAAAACGAAGAGGAATTGGAGTGAATAGAAAACGGGTAAGATAGAGAAGATGATGTAGCACAAGAAGAAACAGTAGAGAGTAAAACCTCTAAGAACTTAACGGGTCGGCTTTTCGGTATTAGAAAAAGTACTAAGGGCAGAAGAATGACCAGAGACCAGGTTATTAATTCCCTTCCATTTAAATTTATTATTAAAGTGTTTATGAAAAAATAAAGAATAATAATGGGATTTGACTTGCTTAATAACTTTCCGAACATGATTAGAGAAGATTTGAAAATTATGTTTAGTAGTTGGGTTTGGCTTCCAACGAAATTTATGATAAAGTGCACTCTTGTGGGAAACGAGAGACATAATATAAGTATTCATTCATGGTTTAAGAAAGGCGTGGTTAGTATTAGTTTTAACTGTGGGTAACCGCCAAGAGAAACAGCGATTATAGCCTAATAAAATACGAGTAAGGAATCTTTCAAATAGTATATCAATATCAAGGCAATCCCATAAAATCTCCGCCCAATTAATAAGCTCCAAGTAAGAAAGAAAAATAACCAACTGATTCTGTGAAACAATCCTTATTGAAACAGGAGGAGTAGGAGTTATAAGAGGCGAAGGTAAAGAATAAACTAAAAAGATAGGGAAATGATCAGAAATGGAAGATCAAGAGAGCCACTAAAAAGATTATTAAAGGGGTAAGTGAATCGTTGATCAATTGTTGTATAAGAATTATAATAGCAGGAATAATGAGTAAAAGAGAAAACGGCTGGGGAAAGACCCACGCTAGAAAAAAAATCATGAACCGAATTAACCAATGGAGAAGATTTACAGAAATCGATGTTGAAGTCGCCAAGGACAACAATTTTATTATTGGTAAGTCTAAGATCGAGCAATATAGTGGAGAGATACGAAAGAAACTCCAAACCTTGGCCGGAGGGAGGACGATAAATTGTAACAATAAAAAGTCTATTGTTCAGTAAAATAGTCAATAGCTCAATGTCAGGAGTAACCTGAGAGTTTTTAGAGAAAATAGAGTAATGTAAGGAGTTAGAAAGATATGTTACAACCTCGCCTCCCCTCTTAGAAGACCTATGTACAGGGTGTTGCAGATAACTACAGGACAATATAACGGGAAGCCTACCCGCTCGATTGCAGGGGCCGGCTCGACATCAAATGATAATTGGGTAATTTTATCAAAAATATGACTGTTTTGACGTTCAGCCCCCCTCCCCGACTGTGGAAACTGCTGGCTGCTGCAGGCCACCTTCATCTCCCTCCATTCTGCCAATCGACCGAGCCGGCCCCTG
The DNA here is from genome assembly GCA_023313115.1 of Rhysida immarginata. Lineage (NCBI taxonomy): Eukaryota > Metazoa > Arthropoda > Chilopoda > Scolopendromorpha > Scolopendridae > Rhysida > Rhysida immarginata. Next base: position 41,430 of record JAHWFO010104230.1, on the reverse strand, counting down.
CAATCGAGCGGGTAGGCTTCCGTTATACTGCCCTGTAGTTATCTGTAACACCCTGTACAGTAGCAAAGGCAATCCTTGAAGGGGCGTTAGATCAAACAACGAGTGGGCCTATGACTCCGTTAGAGTAATTACATGTGGAAGAAAATTAAAAGAAGCCAGAGAGGTGATAAGAGAAGAGAAATTAGCATTTATATTGCGAATATTAAGATCAAATAAGAACAAGGGGGAAAAGGTGGGAGCAAGTAGACAACTTATTATTAAGAGAAAAATTAAAATCATCCTAACTTAAAGGGAGATGGGAGGAAGTCATAATAATTAAAAAACCTAAGAAAAGCATAACGAAATTAAACTGAAAATATTAAACTATGTAAAAAACGTAGATTTAAATTAAACAAAAAACTTAATAAACATAATTGCTTTCAAATAGAGCATAATACTATATGCTATTAACATGTACAGGGTGTTGCAGATAACTACAGGGCAGTATAACAGGGAGCCTACTCGCTCGATTGCAGGGGCCGGATTGGTCAATTGGCAGAATGGAGGGAGATGAAGGTGGCCTTCAGCAGCCAGCAGTTTCCATAGTCGGGGAGGAGGGGTGAACGTCAAAACTGTCATGTTTCTGATAAAATTACCCTATTATCATTTGATGTCGAGCCGGTCCCTGCAATCGAGCGGGTAGGCTTTCCGTTATATTACCCTGTAGTTATCTGCAACACCCTGTACAAAAAAAATTAAGAGAAAAAAAATAAGGAAGAGGAAAAAATAAAAACGAAAAAAGCAAGAAAACAACCGCAGTCACACAATAAAAATTAAGACTTAATTTTAAATAAGGAACAAAAGTCAGTTACATGGATCACTAATAAACGTTGACAAAAAGGACTGGAGGATCGATTGATTTTACTGAAGCTGTCTACGTTGTGGAGTAGAACAATTTTTCCAACCGAATCTTTTATAAAAACGTTTCCGCCAAAAGACCAGGCATTCCTGGGACCAAATTAGCTTTTAATAATTGAAATCTGGGGGGGGGGGGGGCATCAGGTCCTCCGCAACTAGGAACACAGAGCCCCGGAATTTTCTGCGGTTCTTCAGAATCGGATCTGTAAGCATTGGGGAGGAGAAGCGAACTATTACATGTCAAGGTTTTGAAGATAACCGAGGTCCCACACGATGAATATCCAGGATATCAATGGTGTTCAATTGGACATCAAGCGTACTATTAAACAGGTCACGACACTTAGCGGCTACATTCTCCAAGACCAAATAGACGTAGATTGAGTTGATCAAAATTTGTAGAAGAAGCGGACACTGGACGTTAGTCAAATGTCGATTTCATTAAGTCTCTGTTCAGCATGTGACATACGGAGTCGTTAAGTGTTGAGCCGCTACTTCTCCGCATTGAAGAGATCTCAGTTGCGCTGGTATGGCAAACTGGTCTTCCTTTGTAGTTGTTATTTTCCAAGCCGGTGGATAGACCAAGGGGTTGGCCTAGAAACACGTGGCTAGACGACATGGAGAATCTGGGTTCGAGTCATTTGGATATTATCAGGGAGGAAATGCACCTGATGGCAGAATATCGCGATCGCTGGAGATCCTCCATAGGGCTGCTGCTGCCCCCGCGACCCTAACGGATAAGCAGGTTTGAAAAGTAAATAAGTAAGTAAGTAAGTAATGGTTATTAAATGAACTCCAAAATAGGCATTCTTTCACATAAAATGACATCTAATGAGTATTTTAATTCTAAAAGGAAACTTCAAGAAAAAACATTCAGTCTAGATAAAATTTTTGAGTATTCATCCAGAATCATAGATATTTGCTTTGTCCAATGAACAAATTGCGCATTCAATTTTAACTTCATCAGATGATAATTGACAGCTTTTAAAATGACGATTTTAATTTCTAATCCTAATTCTCTTATTTCCAGTTACGAACGAGCCTCCAGAATGTCTGAAAGACATTAGCTGTTTCTTATACTGTTATGATTCTTGCCAACGATCTTACGGAAGTGATATTGGAGGTACCTGCACAGGAACACCTGCCCGCTGTCATTGCGACAATGAAAGTAAGATTTTTCTATTACGTGTATTGGCAATCTAATTCATTTTTTACATTAATGTTTTAAACATATTAAGTTGAGATAAAGTTTATACATATTATTGCTTTGAAATATTCATTAAAAAAGGCGGTCTTCAGAAAATATTATATCGCTCATGGGCTATAACAATAGCCATATGAAAAATAATACTTTCTGAGAAAATGAAATTTCTATCAGGTCATTTAAAAAGTTCTGTAATGTAGTCCAACAGATATTGATGGCCAACAGTTGTTTATGCTTCAGGCTTGCTTGAAGGCACCACGGCATTCACCGACATGGCGGTGTTGGTTGATCAGGAATTCAATCGCCCGAGTATTCCTAGTCCGTCATAAGTCATGAGAAGTGCTCCTCCTGCAAATCACGTGATCATGATGTTGGCTAAGTTAATCAGCCAATCAGTGAATACCTTAGCTTAATTGCACAGGTCTTTTATTTAGCATTCATATTTCCTCCTTAAGGTGCACTTTCTTTAGAACATGCTCAAGCAACATGTCAAATAAGAAAGTATTATGATTCTTCTAAGTCGTTTAACATCAACCTCAGTGCAAGTTAAATTTTACTCCAGTGATTTACAGTACTCATAATTCGCTGGCTAGAGTATATGTCTGCCCTCTGATTTGTGACTATGAATAGCACCTGAATTCCTTAACAGAAATGGCTCTATCCTACATGATTTGCATCCTCACACCAATTGAGAAGAGTTTTAAATAAATTTTTTCAGCATAGTAACAAGCGACAAGGAGCGACGTCGACGAACGCGCAGCGCCCAAGAAGCGACGCACGTCGCGCGCGACAAGGCGTATTTGCCGCGGACCTTTCAACGTTATCAGCTAGGTCGCTTGATTGTGTAGGATATGTAGATCTAGCCGTCTAGCGGCTTCTCGTAACGACCGAAACTGGATCAAATGCATCGCACGTTTTTGTTGGTGAAACATTGCTACTAAAGCATCGCAGTCGTCTAGTTCCATCTTAAAATCGACGACGCTTGAATTGATAAAATGTCGATCTTTGCCTCTTTTATTTTTTCCACAATCAGCTTTAAAAATCAGCGAAGTCTTATTTATACTTTCTAATAAAGTTAATAAAGCCTTCTTCACTCCAATAAAATATTTTAATGAAAAAAAATGAATCCCCTATGTTTAAGGCGATTGCACTCTATAACATTTCAAAGATTACTTCGGCGCATTTTTAAATAACGAAAAAAAAAAAAGAAAAAGAAAAAACAACAGACTCAACTTAGTCGAACTATTCTTTAACTTTGGGCAATATTTTCTGGAACTTAAATGGTAAGCAAGATAAAAATTTCGTGGCTTGCCACTTGTAAAACGCTAATTCAAACAAAGTACTATCGACGCAAAATAAGTTGGCACCTCGGCTATTTCATTCTGAGAATTATTCTACGCTAATGGGTGACATCATTATTAAGTAAGAGTGCCACCGCATGTTTTGCTACTCTGTCTGGGTCAGTCCATTGAAAAATGCGGCTTCTATTTTGCTTTCCAACTCGAAAAATAACGTGAATTCATTGCATTGCAAACTTATCGCCCCCTTTTCAAATAATGAGAACCGCATTTTTTTTCATCAACTTTTAAGTAGCATTTTTTTACGTTAGTTCCCCGTACACGATCACCCCCATGCAGTTTCAGTATGGAATAGCCGAGAAGCCAACTTATGTTGTGTCGACAGTACTGCTGATTAGAAGCATCTAATTAAGATTCTTCTTTGTGCCACAGATGGCTCTCCCGATCTACAGTAATTCCCATTAGTTTCCAAGACGTTTACTCCCTGGTTTTGGATCGTATGGCATAAAATTCGTCCGCGATTCAGTCTTACTTTACGTGCAACACTGGGCTTATCTTTTACAGGGTTGATGATATACTTTTACAATGCAGATGTAGGGAAGCATAAAGCTCATTATCGAAGTTCGGTTAACGGAGGGCGGGGGGGAGCGAAGGATGGGATTGGTAAAGGTCAGGCTCCTTAAACTAGATTTTAACAACCGCTGATCTAAAATCTAATTGGCTCACGGCACATCCAAACTATTCAGCGAACTCCCAATTCACTGAGTACTTTCCTAGCTTACAGTATAGTAAGCACATGGCCAATACCGTGTTTAAGCTCTGCTTGCATCTTCGCGTAGACGGATTTTGCGTGATTTCGACCAACTGTAAAGTACCCTATATAGCCAGAACTCTTCAAAGACCTCTTCGAAATATGGTATCTGCTGATTTACATAACAACTATGCCTCATAGAAGTGCACAGCAGCTTCTTTAGTGTTGTACAGGCATTTAGCTTGCGATAATAATATAATAAATCGCTCCGAAGAGTTCAAACGTGATACTATCCTTGGATGCTACAAGTACAAGTCTGTCCAAGCAATTTCTACCCTACTGAATGCGCTTCCTTCCACTGTCAGTGATATTATCGTAATGTGGAAACATCACGGTACAACACCAGCTCCAGAATGGACAGGTAGACCACGGATAATAACAGGAAGAAACGCGTTGCGCACAAAATCGGATGTCTTCCGCTGAATCACTTGTTAACGAAGTCCGACATGCATGAGGAAGCATGTCCAGTACTAGAACTGTCCATCGAGAATTACATGCCATGGGTTAGCATGGTCGTGCAGCAGCAAACAAGCCCAACATTTGTAACAGCAATGCCAAGCGTCGTTTGGGGTGAAGCAAAGCTTGACGCAACTGGACTCTCTGGATCAGTGGAACTACGTTACACCAGCTGGCAGTCCGATAGAAGAGTTTAGGTCTGGCGGACACCTGCGAATGTGTTGTGCCAACTGTAAAGTTTGATGGTGGAGGCATCATGGTCTGGGGATGCTTCTCATGGTTCGGACTGGGACCCTTGCTTCCAGTGAAGGGAAACCTGAACAGTGCACAATGTAAAGACATTCTGAATAATTCAGTATTTCCAACATTGTGGGAATAATTCGGGGAAGGCCCTTTTCTGTTTCAAAATGATAATGCTCCAGCTCACAGATGAGGTGCCTGTAAGTATGGTTCCATGATATGGATGTCAAAGAAATAGCCTGGCCCACTCAGAGCCCGGACATAATCCAATCGAACCTCTTTGGGATGATTTGGAACGCTGATTGCGGGCCAGACCGAATCGGCGAACATTACTGCACTTAGGGCAGAGTGGAACGCAATTCTTACAGAAACATATCAAAAACTATTCGAAAGCCTTCCCAGAAGAGTGCACGCTGTTATTGCAGCGAAAGGAGGTCCAACGACATATTAGTCAAGTCATAATTAAAAAGTTATTTCTTTATGTACATGTGTTCGGTAATTCCTGGCAACATAGGGTATATAAAGGGTGTTTCAAAATTACACCACCAAACTTGGCAAAACGTTAGAGGGGATCAATTTGAACATTTTTGTTAATAACGTTTTATTCTAAAATGATTCTGCAGTCAACTGCGGTACGTGGATTCAATTAATTAACATGAAAGGAAACACTGTTAACCTTTAACACGTTTATTCACATCATTACAAAGAACATTAATTAGACAAGTCAGTAATTACTATATAATGTGCTCGAAATGTCGACCACCTGTTTCAATGCTAGTCTCACGTCGTCGTAACATGGAACGGTTGATTCGCTGATACACTCCAGGCATCTCGTTTACCACCGCTGCAGCAGCCACCACACGTGCCACAAGATCTTCCTGTGACTCAACAGGAGTTTCATACACCACACTTTTCATATGTCCCCAGAGGAAGTAGGCCAGACATGTGAGATCAGGTGACCTGGGTGGCCAGTTAATAGGACCTCCACGACCGATCCATTTGTTTGGAAATCTTGCATCAAGGTAATCACGTACTTCCCGGGAGAAATGGGGTGGTGCCCCATCATGCTGGTAGCACATGTCTCGGCGAACTCTGTGGTATGTCTTCCAAGAGTTCTGGTAACACATGCTGAAGAAACGTGTTGTACGTATGCCCAGTTAAGGAAGTGGGCATTATGTATGGGCCAACAATTGTTCATGCACAATTCCGCACCAAACGTTAATACTGTAGCGCTGTTGATATGCACGGAGAAAACGTGCGTGTGGATTCTCATGAGCCCACAGGTGTGCATTGTGTGAATTAAACATTCCCTCTCGTGTAAACATGGCTTCATATGTGAATAATACACGTGATGTGAATATAGGGTCCGTGTGATTTTGTGCTAAATGCCATGTTGCAAATGCTTTACGAAGAGGGTAATCAGTTATCTTCAATGATTGGACCTTTTGCCGGTGGAATGGATACAGCAAATTCTCGTGCACAAATCGCTAAACATAAGTGTGGTTCACACCCTGGTTGTGCGCTACTGCACGTACATTTGTTGTTGGGTTATCAGCAAATTGTTGCAGAATCTCGTCCTGTAGCGCTACGTTCCTGCTACGTGGTCGTCCTGCGTTGCCCATGTTCCTGGAGAAAGATCCTGTTTTACGAAATCGCCGATGCAGATTCACGAATGTCTGATAGTGAGGCACACGTCTGGTGGGGTATCTTTCCTGGTGCAGCCTAACTGCAGCTCTCCCATTCCCATTGGCTGCTCCATACACGAAATGCATGTCAGCCAATTCTTCATTTGAGTACGTCTGCATGCTGTGCTTGCAACTGTTCCAATTGACGACTAAACTTTACAATTGCTTTCTGTAATAACCATGTGTCTAATTGCATACTACTGTATGGATTTAAAGGAATGAACCATTATTCTGTGGTGGGTAAATTAATGTTATTCAAAACATTAAGCAATACTGTCTTTTTGCTAATGGGATTTCCCTTTATTGAGCTTTCCGGTCAAGTAACAATTGGAAAGCTCAATAAAGGGAAGGAAAGTGGTAGTGAGTCATCTGTAACAAAAATGATCGTTACACCTGTCACGCATGCCGCAACAAAAGGAATCGGGCAGAAGACTCAAGGACAGATAAAACTAAATAAACGCCTAATAGGGCGATCCTATCGAAGTCAGAAAATGGGTGTGTTTGATGTTAGAAAGTTTGGATCGACTCATTAAATGTACGTTTTAAATGTACTCATGAAATGTACCGCAAATATGAAACCCAATGGATTTTACAATGCAAAAGGAAAAAAATGCAATTTGCCTTTAAATTAACAAGAAACTGTTTTTAAATAGATAATTTTGAAAATATGATTTCTCCAAACGTCTAATTTTTATTCAGGAGCAGTTCCCTAAAAATTAACAACTTTCTTAACTTTCAAGAATTAATAGAAATTTAATAATTAATGTTAGAAATGCACTTTTGGCTTGCACTCGCCAAATTTCTTTTACTACGAGTATTTATTTTATGATTATTTATCTGATGAAATCTTACGGATAATTATGAAATTTTGTATTTTTAGACTGTACCTCAGAAATATGCAACAAACACTGCCATCAAGACCAATTGGTATATGGAACGTGCAAAGATAACGGAACGTGTATTTGCAATCAGACTATATTCGAAAGTGAGTGCCAGTATAAATTATGGAACTTCAAAATTTAAGATATTAAAATTAAGAATATTTATTATTATGGTTAATAATATTTTATTAATTTCAATGTCAATATTTAATTAACTTCAAGAATTTTTTCGTCCAAACTCGAGAAATCATTTCCTGTATGTTAATTCGTTAGAAATATTAAGAGTACTTTAAAATGAAACCCGAAAGTTCAGATAGGAAAATTCGGTGAATGACCCGGAAAAACAGACAGGTATTTCAGAGATGATAGTTTACTGTCCTTCAAAGTAAGCCCCCCATGGCCACAAACAACTTTTGACATTGTTCGTACAACTTTTGTATGGCGTGGGAAAATCCTGTTTCAGTACTGCTTTAAGTCCCCTCGTCACAGCCGTTTGAATATCCGGAACGTCGAGAAATCTGTGTCCTTTCATTGTTAATACATTTCTTTGAAGACAAACTCCATTTTACAAAACCTTACCAAAGAATGGGAATTTTATCTAAGAAATGGTGTATTTTTCTACATTTCGTATGACATATCTGATCATTTTTTCCGATGTAACTTGATGATGCTGATTCCTCAACACGTTGTCGGTCTTGATGCCAGACACCGATTTAGTGTGTTTTCTCATGATGACACATCGTCGCTGTTCTTCTAGAGTTTACGGTAATTTTATTAATCATCACTTACTTTTGAATCTGACCCAGGAACTCCTTGACTTGTTTATAGTGAATGCGTATCATGATTGGCTACTCTTGATTTTTGTAGAACAACTTTTCATTCTTCGGGTTGCTTTCGTGGAAAGCAACAGCGACAGTTTCATTTATGTTGAAATATCAAGTAACTGTGGATAGTTAATAAAGGAAGGAAAAAAAAACCTCTTCTCCACACAGAAAGAATTTTAATGCACAAGGTGACCGAACAAACCTTGGAATTTGAAGTTTACAGGAAACCGACCCACAACAACTCCAACCATTCTTGTGTGATGTTTGAATATTTTCCACATCACATTACTTAATTTACCTCAAGCAACTCTTTGCCATGAATTTCCTTTGGTCGGCCGACATACAAATTATTAATTAATTTTCTTGTTTTGCCCCAACTTTGTCATAATATTCTTAATTCTAATGATCTTTCATTTATCAATTCATTTTATTATTATAGTTTAGCCCGTGTGTGTCATTATCACCATAAGATGTTTTAATCTTAATATCTTAATTAATTAATTTTCTAATTATTTTTTTTTGAATTAATTTTAATGGGGTTTTGTCCTAAATGTTTCCCCCAATTTTGAATAATTTTTCATGGCATTGTGTTTAGTTAGTTTGGTTGAGTAGATTTTCTTTACTCCTTATCCTTTTGTAATAAAACTGGATTCTTGACTTAATGTTTTACTTTTGGAACTTTGTACATTTGTTTAACTTTGAGTAGAATATGGATAAACATATATTGATTAGTTTTTTTATATACTCTCTTTTGGTTAGCTAACTAAATATATATATTTAAATACTTTGGGATCCCTCTTTTGATCATAAATATTTGGTTGATATTTTGATCGTAAGACAATTGGTTTTCTGTAATGTTGACAACTTTGTAATTTTTTTTATGTGGCTAACAATATAATTTTAATCTTTGTTGAGGAAAATTTTATAGACGTTCTACCATTTACATACTCATGCTGTTGGAAGTGACTTCTCATTGTCATCACGTGCTAGCCGTGTGCCTTCAGATTGTTGCTCCAAAAGTATAAATTCTTTAACATGAAATTTTTCCTCACTTCTGTTCTGCTACTCTGCCATGCTGCAACTATGGGGATTCACCATCTGCATTGGCCACTTCAGTCTTCACTTTCCACTTAAGTTCTTAGTGTCTTCAAAGATAATAGCTGTTTAAATCTTCAACTTTCCTTTGCCATGGATATGTAAGACTTTTTATTTATTTCCTTCTTGATCACTGCTGTTGAGATGGACATGTTCCTAATTAACTATGACCCAGATTCTTTTGGCTCTGCCAAATCCTCTCCAGGAGTGTCTCCCAATTTTCACATAATTCTGATAGTCTTCAGTGATTTTTAAACTGTAGTGTGCCGATTTGTCCCCATTGGGGCTGAAGTTAATGTTTTCCAATTGGACACTGTAACCTTTCTAAATTTATGTTGTTTTTTTAATTTCTTTATCACTTCTGTTCTTCATTTTGGCTTTAATATAATTTGAAATTTCTTTATCTAATTTATAAGGGGGGGGGTTTCTTTTTAATATTTCTGCCCCTTTAGCTTGGTTGTAGTATGTGGTGGTAGAGCAGTAGTCTAGTATTTTGTAATTACATTTCTTTTTTCCTTTTCTGCTTGATTTACAGCTTATTTTCAAGCTTAAAGATTAATTCATTTATATTGTTTAAGGCCAATTACTTGTGAATGTTCTATAAGCTTTATAAGTTATGGACATAGTTTCTTATGTCTCATGATGTATTCTTATGTCAAGCACTTGTCCCTTTTAGGCAAGACTTCTTCCTTCATCTGTGTTGGCTACACAAATATATGTTTTTTTTATTTAACTCTGTTATGATTGATTTCCACACAGAAGCTTTATTATAACTCTTAGCCTTGCATTACAATTTAGTTATATCTATCTTCCTAATAAAAGTCTTATGGGCTTTGAGCATTCACGTTTGATTGTCTCACGAATAAAGAAATTGTTTTTTTTAAAGAGCTTAATATAATTTTTGGGGATAAATGTTCAGATTCATTTATTTCTTATCAATAGTCCTTTCCTTGAGATTGGAAAGCAGATATCTATTGTACTAATTTTCCTAAAAGAAAAAATTTCCTTTTCTATTACGATGAAATTTAAAGATTTATATTAATTTTTCTAGCGCTTGCTTGTCATATATCCTTATCTGCAAAAGATATTTAGTGCATACAATTGTTTTAAAATCGAATTTTTTTTTAATTCTAAAAAATTACACAATGCAATGTAAGTTTTAAATGATGTTTGAAACTTAAAATCCACTATACTGAATTAAAGCCAATTTTTCATTACTCTTAAATCTGATTTAATTCACAAATGTTGTGAAAGTCTTGTTTTGACAAATTAGTAATTTGGATTTATTTATTTCTTTTTGAAATAACTTGAATTTTATCTTGGATCTTAACTTTTAACTTCTGTACCAGTAATTAATTATCGAAAAGTAGATTAATTAAAGTCCAGTATTCCGTCACTATGACATTTGACGCCGTTAGTTATTAAATAAAAGATGTTTAAAATGTCAAACTATCACAGTTGGAGTCAAAAGATCTCGACCTTCAATTTCTTGATCGATAGGATGCTGCAAATTCCTATGAATAAGGAAAATTCTTTATGTAATGGATTTACCTTAAGCACGTTGCCATATTAAACGGATATCAGGAAGAAATGATTGACGACCTTTTATGAAGACGAAAATTCAAACAACTAATTGCGGAATCCACTGGTCGGCAAAGGATTAAAGAAGATAAAAACTATCTGACAATTTCCTACAAAACTGATTAAAGGTTTACAGAGTATTTTTAAAGAGTATGGTAAAGTTTTGGCCTACAGAACCCCCAATTCATTGAAATTTCTGCAAGGAAATCCGAAAGACAAGATCCCATCGACGCTACAATCTGGGATTTATGATATCTTTTGTAAAATTTGTAATAATGTCTACCGGAGGCAATCTAAAAGGAATACTGAAACTCGGTGGAAAGAACATATGGTACACATATAATATGGACGCTCGAAAAAGTCGACAGTAACCAAGCACCTCCTGGAGACTGGACACAAGACACAAAAAGAAGACCTTAAACTACTACGTCAAATAAATAAAAACTACCTACTGGATGCGTACGAAACCCTGGAAATAAAGAAGAAAGACCCGGGATTACTTCTCAACAACGACTATGATCCCCTTGAGGATTCAAAATTGTTTCAACTTATAAAAAAAATCTGGTATTACTTTATTATGTTTAATGTAATTTGCCACTCCCTCCTGTTTGGCTTCCTTTATTTTTAGCACATTTTCGAAGAAAAATGCTTATGCGATCGGTTTGTCCAGCCGTCCGTCCGTCTGTAGACGGTATGTATTGCGTTGCAATAGACAGTGTGTGCATTGAATTGCTGGAAGAGACGAATTAGGGAAAACGCGTGCTGAGCACTATGTTTCGGCTCTGCTCGTGCTCTATACGCGTGCCTGATGCACGTGATTGACGATTATTCAAAAGGGAGATCGGTCTCTAAATCAAAAGAATTTTTTTATTCGTAGTGAGCTTATTTATTATAACTTGAAAACGAATTAACTTTTTCACACTGTTTTCACCAATCCATTAATATGGGACAGAGTACGAATACATTATATCACGCGGCGCCACGAATACAATATCACGTGTTCTAATGGTACTATATTGATACTCCCTTAAAAATTTCCACTAACCAGATATGGCACATTATATATCAAACAAATCGTCACGACGCGTCACGAACGAATATATGAGTAACTAGTGATAGAAGATAATGGTCTAGTGGCACGTGTAGGTGTAAGGACGTCTCATGAAGCGTCAATAATGATAATAGGAATTGGTTTTGTAGTACGTGTTTTAATGGTACCATATAGTACCATTGGAACTTTCAATGCTAAGATATGGCATGTAATATATCAAACAACTCGTAACAACGTGTCATGAGTGAATATAGCAAGTAATTAATGATAGTGGTAATTAGCTTAGTAATACGTTTCTTAATCGCACTATATGGTACCATTGAAACTTTCAATGCTAAGATATGGGTGTAATATATCAAACAACTTGTAACAAAGTGTCATGAGTGAATATAACGAGTAATTAATGGTAGTCGGAATTGTTTAGTAGTACATGTTTTAATGGCACTATATGTTACCTTTGGAAACTTTCAGTGATTAAGATATGGCGTGTAATATATCAACCAAATCCTTACGAGTTGTTAGACCTACCTTATTAGTATCAAGCGCATTTTGCTGTTAGGTCTAATATTATCTAAAGCTAATTACTGTGAGACATATTGCTAATTGCTAATAGCTAATTGCTTGCTTGTCATATCGCCGGAGCGATAAAAGAATAGAAGTGGCGATATGACAGAAAAAATGAGAAAAAGGGGAAGTCAGAGCACGCAAAGAAAAAAAAACAGCGATGAAGCCCCAGCCTCCCCGGCACAGTAGAATCTCCCGCAAAGCAGCAAAGCCACGAGATAGCGAGACTATGAAAATGAATAATTGTTTAGCTAATGAGGCAATTGAGGGCACATATAAGAGCGAGAGGAAAGATACGGAGGACAGAGAGAGACTAGCCAATCCACTGGAACGGAACAAAGGAGACTCAATGCCGAGGGAACCCAGGTCGGCGGAGCCGAAGGAATTACGAAAGAATAAATTCCACGCCAGCCAAGAAGAGGTCCCAAACATGAGTCGAATAAATTATTAAAGTCAGCCTTTGTCCGTCCAGGTGGATCTCTCTCTGATATGCGCTATCCGAGGAAGGCAGAATGCCGGTGCGAGCGGTTCGAGGAAATTAATCGGCCGACTGAGATCGGCCAAGACGAGAGATTGCCATCCAGTCAAACGAAGGAAAGCAAGAGCGCCGAGGCCTTCGCCGTCGACTCCAGTGGAACGGGTTCCCACCGATTTGCCGAGATTTCAAAATATTAAGGCAAGACATAGAACATTTTATAATTGGAACTCTAAATTTTACCCCGTTAAGCATCGCCCGAGCGCGCATTAAACGAGAAGCCCGACGACGATCATCCGCCATCGACTCGTGCCTATTCAAAAGCAGTAGGAGGAGGACCGACAGCGAGCTCATCGTCAACGGAAATCGAGAGTTCGACGACCGGACCTGTGATGGGGGACTCTGGAGCCAAGCATAGAGGCCAGGAAAATCCTACTAAAAATTTGGAACATAAATCTGACATAGCTGATACGACAGCGGATATTCCCAGACCTACCCAGGCGTCGGACGGCATGACGCCGCCTCAGCCAAGCAGCAATACCCATCTCCAAGGGGAGCCCAACCGGGCCATCGAGAGGATTGACGAATTTACAAGCACGCGCCAGCAAAGTGAGATCTCACGCGGTGGGCCGCGCTTGGCTCTCGACTTCATCCTGTTGGATATTAATTTTACATATCTCCGTTTAGACCTAGTGACTAGCTCTAAATATTTTCATTATCTTGTGTGATTTGTACTCTAACCTGCTTGTGTCGAATAGCTCGAGGCATTATTGGCTTATTCTAATCCTTGCATTATTATTTTTACATAGTTACGGTCCCCTTGTACACAAACCGTGTTCGGTCGCCATGCTCTAGTCTTACGGTCATAAACACATCTAGCCACATACCCTTTTCCAAGGAAGAAGAAACACTGAATTAGCGACTCTGCTGCAATTATTCTCCTCATTCAATATTAATTTACAATTGAGATTCTATTGTAAGAAAAGAAAAATAGACCAATTTTTGAGATTATTTTCATAATGGAATTAAAATTAAAGTTTACTTTATTTAATTAGTATACTCTTTCCACTTCCTCTCACGGCTATTAACCTCTGGGTACAGTTAACGTTTAGTCTTTAGAATATTTAATTATCAAATTAAAGCTGTATCATGTGACATCGCTTCAATGGTAGATGGTAACGTAGAAACACTTTAATAATAGAATATGAAAAAATAATAGACGTTTACACAGAACGCTTCAGCAATTGAGTTTCACTTCTTTTAACATTATGCAAATTAAAGAATTTTTATTTGTTCAAATATATAAAAAATGACTTCACTCTCCATTTTTATTGTTGATTGATTTGTTGTCTTTTGTTTTTTAATGCTTCTTACTTTTATGTTATTTTTAATAGGTTATTCTGAGTTAACTATTTGGGGAAGTAGATTTTATTTTTCTTTTGATAGATTAAGATGAAGATTAACAATTCTTAGAGTGTGGATTACATCTTTAATACTTTTAGCTAGTTACAAGGCTTTAAGTAGATCGAAAAATATTTTTTTCATTAATATAATTGTTTTATTATGCTTATTTTTATGTTTGACTTTTATGATTCTTGATTATATTTATTTTTATATTTTCTTTGAGGGCTCTCTAATTCCTGTCTTTCAGTTCTTCAGGTTTATTCGTTTAAATTCTCTCTTTACATAGTTTACTTAAAAGTATTTTACAATTTAGTTTTTATATTTATAAAGGGTGTATCAGGTTCGATGGTCATAAATTATCTAGCGTTGTTCTCCGCAAAATTCTAAGCATAATTTCCCATATCCATTTTTCAAAATTCTCAAAAAAATGTTTGAAATCGTTATCCAAAGTTTGGCTATTATGATGTAATTCTAAGCCTTCTGACGTAATTTATTCATGCCGTAATGAATTGATATTTTAAATTAGCGAAAATTCATATCGAAAAATCATCATAGCTGGTAAACTGACTCAATACTGATAGGAAATATCGTAAATAGTCCAGAATAAATAGGATGAATATACGTCAGAAGGCTTAGAATTACGTCATAATAGCCAAACTTTGGATAACGATTTCAAGCATTTATTTGAGAATTTTGAAAAATGGATAAGGAAAATTATGCTTAGAATTTTGCGGAGAACAACGCTAGGTACTTTATGACCATCGAACCCGATACACCCTGTATATTTTTCTCTCAAGTGTTTTAATATGTAGGTTAATTCAATGTATCCGTGTCTGATAGTATAACACGAAAAAGTGCTCCTTTTATCCGCTTTGGCGGTAAAATCATTATTGTTTTACTTTAATTTTTACCATTGGCTTCTGTAATTTTATGACCTTTTTTTTACCTTTTGGAGTCTGCAATTTCGCTGCCTTAGTGCCTCATACTATTGGTTTTTGTTATTTTGTCACCTTAGTTTTTTACCATTGGCTTTTGCCAATTTGTTACTTTAGTTTTCTACCTTTGGCCCTTCGGTTCTTTGTCCTGATTGGCCCATATTGTATATAAATTGAACCTACTGTATCTGTATTCCTTGTCTCACCGTGTGGAAGAAGGTATTTTCAACTTTGATGAAGTCCCGAAGCATTTTACGAAGCACAACATCGAGGCTGGTGAGATCGCCAACAACATAAATAAACTGAAAAAGAAGAAGGCTCCAGGAAAAGACAAGGTGAGTAATAACGCCCTTATGAATTTCCCAAAGAACTTTATTGAATTTCTCACCAATATCATTAGCGACTGCTGGAAATTTTCTTACTTCCCTGTGGCTTGGAAGAAATCTATTGTGTTGAGTATCCCAAAGCAGGGGCAAAATCCTGCAATTCCCGCGAGCTACCGACCTATTAGCTTGCTACCCTCGATGTCCAAGGTGTTGGAGAGAACGATCCTTGTCAGATTCCAAGATCACTGTCTAGCAAATGACCTTTTACGGGAAGAGCAGTTTGGCTTTTCGTGCTGCCCACTCTTGTCCGATGCAGATATGGAGGCTCGTTGAAGACCTGAGCACCCCCCTGAACCCATCCAGGTACTGTGGGGTGGTATTTCTCGATGTCAGTAAAGCTTTTGACCAAGTGTGGCATGAGGGCCTTGTCTACAAAATGATCAGAGACGGGTTCCCTGCCGATTTGATCTTGATGGTGAAATCCTTTCTTGACGGCAGATCCTATCAAGCCAAGGTTGGAGAAAATCTTTCCACACCCCGTGTTGTAAAGGCCGGTGTCCCTCAGGGTTCTGTCCTCGGACCTATGCTATTTAATTACTTTGTACATGATTTCCCAAAACCCGATAATTGTAATCTGTATTTTTATGCGGATGACACTGCCATTATGACATGGGCACACCAGCCGGCTCACGTTATCACTCGGCTGCAGTGCGCCTTGAAGCAGTTCGAAGACTGGTTTAACTGCTGGAAGTTGAACCTTAACGTCGGAAAGTGCAAGGCTTTGTACCTCAATAGGAAGCTCAAGCATCCCCCAGATTCTCTTGTTCTGTTCAATAAGAAACTGGACTGGGTGGACAACTACAAGTATCTGGGAGTTATCATTGACTCAAGACTCTCATGGAACCAGCATATGTCCTATGCTCTGAACAAAGCGAAGAGGGCTAAGTACAGTATCATAGCTCTTATGGGTCGCAACAGCGCCCTCAGCATTGACAACAAGCTACTTCTGTACAAATCGATTATCCGGACCATACTCCTCTATGGCATGCCTGCGTGGGCGACTATCTGTAAAAGCAGATGGAGTGAACTACAGTCATTCCAGAATGTTACCCTGAGGACCATTGCCCAGCTGGACAGAAGGACGGTGAAAAACCAATCCATCCACCTCGATTTAAACATGGCCCATATCGGTAAGTTTATACAGGATCTCCTTTTGATTATGATACAGAAGATGAAGACTCACGACAATAAGCTTGTGAAAGGGATACTGGAGAACTCAATGAATTTGAACTGGCATACGAAGTATAGTAAACCGAGGCACGTTCTTGACATCAATTTTGAAGATATTAGCAACGTCTCTTTCCCAGACTACTGGAAGATGTGATAATCTTATTTCTCCTTGTATTTTTTATTTCGTTTGTTTTTTGTTTCTGACAATCGTCAATCTTATTTTCTTTTTTGTATAATCTGGAAGACCACTTGGGTTGGTTAGGCTTCTTGACTACCTCAGTGTATTTCCTTTGGAGTTTATTCTGGTTAGATGAGCTTTGTGAAAGCGCTGCTCTCGTCCCATCCTAACGAATGTACACTTCACTGTTCGATTGTCGATTGTCTGTATTCCTTGTATTCCGCTGAATGATAGGCACAAGGAGACCGAAATGCATTAAAACTCTTTCTGTGTGGACAAGAGGTGTTTTTTTTTTCCTTCCTTTGTCTTTGATGTTGTCTATTTTCAATCGTTTTTAAGCTTTTTTGTTCTTTACAGTTTTCCATTCATCCGATAGTTGAAAATACATTTACAATTTTCTACCGAGGATGAAAAATCACTACGCTCAAACTTTTAATTATCTTTATTTAGGAACACAAACTATGTGCCAAAATTATCCACATGAAAATATCCGGACAAATTGTGTGCTCAAAGAAGTTGAAATCTTTTTGAAAGACGTTTTGAATAATTTGCATTTTAGGCGGTATATGTGTGCTCCTAATTTGATGAATGCTTGGAATAATGTTCTCTATCAGATAATGTTTTATTTTTCAAAGTAGTCAACATTCCTTTCCACACACATGCATTTGTACGATGCACCGCTGCTCTCACTTCCTCATCACTGGTTTAACAGTGACTCTTCAATTGTTTTTCCAGCTTTGGAAAAAGAAAAAGTCACATGATGCGCGATCTGGGCTATAGGCGACGCCGCAATGCATCCTGTGTTTGCGAATCGTGTGGCGACGTGCACTATCATGGTGGAGAATTCCGTCTTTCTCGCGACGAACTTGCAGCAATCGTGCGCGAAGATTCCGCAAAATTTCCACATATCGTTCAGAGTTCACAGTCACGCTCATTCCATAAAGTCTACGTGGATTATACGATGCGGGAACCAGAAAATGATCATTAACACTTTCCCCGACGAAGCAGTAAGTTTAAATTTTAGGGGTTAAATTTAGATGAGCCTTTGTTTCTGTACTCCATTGACTGTTGCTTGTTTTCCGGGTCGTAATGATGTGCCCAAGACTTTACAAATATGTGAAAATCCGGCGGAGAAATTCATCGCTTTCCTGTATATGTTGAGTGTCGTGCTTTTATCTTAGCAACAAACAGAGTAAACGGGAGGAATCAAAATATTAAACATTTATTAATATTCTGAAATAATTTAAACGTGGATTTCACATTTAAAGACAGAATGTCGATAAGTAATTAGAGTTCATAAATTATTAGTCCAGTTCTTCGGCTGGGTGGGAAATCAGTGGGTTCGCTTGGTTGGCCTCTTCCTTGTTAGTTCCAGGACAGTCGGCGCTCGTCTTGGTTACGATCTGCCCTTCACGACTCTCGTCAATTGGATCCGGGTCGCAACACAAGTATCCACTGGTCACTAGGTGAGTCTCTGGCACCGCTAACTCGGATGGCGGCGACCTATGAAGGTGTGTCGAGAAGTGGCACTGTGGCAAATAGAATCATAGAAAAAACATTTTACACCTTTCTTTCACATCATTTAGGTCCTCAGGAGTCAGTTGGTTGGCAACTTCATTGAATTCATAACCCAAATATAAACATCTGAAATCCATGCAATACTTTACAACCAAACAGGCATAGCCAATCAAGAGTCAATCAAACAGGTACAGAATTCTTAGAGGCGACATTCATTATTCACTGACTGACATAAAGGTACAGAACAAACATGAAAAGTAAATTTATTCTGGTTAAAAAGTGGTCAAAATTTGAATTTCCGGTTAAAAAACCGGTTATCAATAAATTCCGGTTAAAATCAGTTTTTTCTTAAATATTCCGGTTAAAAATAACCGGAAACCGGTCAATTTGGCAACCCTGATTTTGGCTGGCCGGGTGGTCCTCAGGGCAGTCCTTGCGGCATCTGACAACGATCACTGGCTCTCTCTGATTTCCTTTCCTCTCACTCCTCCTTTTATTCTCCACTGGAGGATTCTGCGCCGAGTTTGCGCAGTCCCGCCGCCAATCATCTTTCTTCTTTCCGTCTTCCCTTCTCTTGTCAATTCCATTTCTCCGGCAGGTAAGTTTCTGCTCGTAAGAAGGCCTTGCATTCTCCTCCGATGGCCTTGCCTTTTCTTGACGACGACCCAGGCCTTCTTTCTTACTGGCCACGTTCAAATCGTCGTCCCGATTTCCTGACATTGAGTCTGAAGTTTCAGACAAACCTGTTTCCGTTGGTATTTCATTTCGAGAGTCAACGTTCGTGACACCTATTCATCGCGAATATATTTTGCAATAGCAAACGAAAGCATGGATATTGTGGGTGGCTCGCTCACGTGATATCCCAACTCTTCGACGATATTTTTCTGCTTGACACAGCGATTGGCACGAATCAGCTCGTCTACTCGCGCTTGATGTTGTGAATCTGTGGCTGTCACAGGTCGTCCATTGCGGGGCTGGTCATGAAGGATTGCTGTGCCTACACTGCTGTCTTTCACACTTCTTGCCCACTTTTTTTCTGAAAGTACTCACATCCACACAAGCGTTGCCGTAGACAATATTCATCCTTCGGAGAATCTCTAAAGGTGCGATGAGAAATCCAATCACAGTACGTTGTTTCAAATGAACTTCCATGTACGTCAACGATTCTGCGCCTGCATTACGCTGTAGATGAACACTCATTTCATTCTGGTAATATGTGCCAACAAAATACCGCAATCTTTGCGCTATAGTACCAGGATTTAAGATAGCTTATAACTTTTTTATTACAAAAAGACAAACCGAGGGGGCACATTACCGTCTTTTTCTCTATTTGTTTTAATAAAATCACTGATGATCATTTTGCCGATCGTGTGCCATTTTCCAAGTCATAAGAGTTATAAAATTGATGGTTAAAAAAGATGATAAAAAAATTAATCCCTCCCGAGCAGGTATAGGAAAGTAGCGGGAACTCTGAGTCCATCTAAAAGCCCTTTTAACTGCATGTTTTAACCAGCCATTTTTTCAATAAAAAGATTGATTTTTCAAGAACTTAGTATACGTAGAAAATGGAAAAGATGTTAGCTTCTTTCGTTTCTCATCATTTCTGATCACATGTTGCCATTTGAAAAATGTTAATACAGTAGTTCTGTGACCAAGTGACCGCTGCCCCTGCAACTCTGACTCGCTAGAAAATCTGGCCTACACTTCATAGTAATATAGATCTTACCTTAGGAATCCATATACCGAATTTCACTCCTTTACATACCAATTTACCACACAGACCGAATGGATCCCTCTAATTTCCAGCCCCGTAACTCTAACCCCAGTATGCCAATAAAAAACAAACAAAATAGTGAAGTAGGACCAACCCATTATAAGCTAAATCCCGAATTTCAATTTTTTATTAAAAATGTAGAAAATATGTTATGGAACAGTCAGAGAAACGGACATGGTAAAACTCCATTCCTCCGCTATTTAATAACTCAGGATAACTAAGGATAATAATGATACTGTGTGACAATTATTGAGCAATATGAAAAAAAACTTGATAACTTTTGAACAATTGGCGAGATTCAGTTAAAAACTTGGCGGTTTAACGCAGGTAATGTTGGGGTTTTTTGAGCATGCGCACTCATATTGTTGTTGTTGTTCATTTTTCGTTGAAAATTTTAGAAAAAGACATCATCTCTATTATCCAACGTGACCCAGATTTCGAAAAGATGCGTTTCACGCAGGACGGAGCACGACCCCATCAGAGTGTTTGAAGTCCTGGAAGAGCACTTTGGAAAGCGCATTCTGGTTTTGGGGTACGCCACTGGAATAAGAATCGTTTGGACGCCATATTCTCCTAATCTTAACCCTTGTGACTCATTTTTATGCGGCAATATTAAAGACAAAGTTTACGCAAATAACCCTAGAACCATCGCTGAGCTCAATATCTGTAGTTACTTTAACATTTGAATAAAATTTTTGAACTCAGTAGTTTTTGAAAATTTGATTTTTTATTTCATATAGCTCCCTGTACATAATCGATTAATTTAATAAGAGATGACTAAAACTATAAAACCTTAAGATAAATAATGATTTGAAATTTTAAAGTTTGAAGAGTTATAGAATAATATGATTATGTAAATTTCCATATTCTTATTAGCACATTTTCTACATATAGAAATGTGCTTATGTGAACGGTTTGTCCAGCTGTCTGTATGTCCGTCCGTCTGTCTGTAGACAATCCCACAATTCATTGCGTTGCAATAGAAAGTGCATGTATTGAATCGCTGGAAGACACGAATTATCCTTGCATTCGGGAAAACGCGTGTTGAGAACATACATGGGTTCCGATCTGCGCGTACTCTAAACGTTAATGAGATGGTGCGCGTGCAGGGTGCACGCGTTTGACGATTATTGAAAGGGCAGTTCGGTCTCTAAGTCAAGAGAATTTTTTTATTCCTAGGGAGCTTAGTATTTATTACGATAACTTGAAAACGAATTAACTTTTTCAAATTCATCCATTAATACGGGACAGAGCACGAACAAGTACGAATGTGAGATAGCCGGAATCAGTACGTAATAAAATGGCACGTGCTTTAATGGTACCATTATGATACCCCCTTAAAAACTTCCTATAACCAGATATGGCATGTAATATATCAAACAAATCGTCACAACATTTTATGAACGAATATATAAGAGTAACTAGTGATAGCAGGTATTGGTCTAATGGCACGTGTACGTGCAAGGATGACTCATGAATGAATATAACGCGTAAATAATGTTGGTGTGAAATGTTTAGTAGTACGTGTTTTAATGGTACCAAATGGAACTTTCAATGTTAAGATATAGCATGTAATATATCAAACAACTCGTAACAACGTGCCATGAGTGAATATAACGAGTAAATAATGATAATGGTTATTGGTTTAGTAGCACGTGCCCATATGGTATCATATGGTACCATTGGAACTTTCAATGCTAAAATATGGCATGAAATATATCAAACAACTCGTAACAACATGTAATAAGTGAATATAACGAGTAGTTAATGATAATGGTTATTGGTTTAGTAGCACGTGCCCTAATGGTGCCATATGATACCATATGGTACCATTGGAACTTTCAATGCTAAGATATGGCATGTAATATATCAAACAACTTGTAACAACGTGTCATGAGTGAATATAACGAGTAAATTATGATAATGGTTATTGTTTAATAGCACGTGCCCTAATGGTGCCATCTGATACCATATGGTACCATTGGAACTTTCAATGCTAAGATATGGCATGTAATATATTAAACAACTCGTAACAACGTGCTCTGAGTGAATATAACGAGTAAATAATAATAGTCTTTACTGATTTAGTAGCACGTGCCCTAATGGTGCCATATGATACCATTGGAACTTTCAATGTTAAGATATGGCAGGTAATATATAAAACACCTCGTAATAACGTGTCATGAGTGAATATAACGAGAAATTATGATAGTGGGAATTGGTTTTGTTGCATGTGCCCTAATGGTACAATATAGTATTGTTAGAACTTTCAATGCTGAGATATGGCGTGTAATATATCAACCAACTCATTACGAGTTGTTCGATCTATTGTTATCCTTAGCTTATTTGTATCAAGAGCAAAATGCTGTTAGGCTTAATGTTATCTGAAACTCACTACTGTTATACATATTGCTAATTAATAGTGGTTTACCGCTTGCTTCGTTAGTAGACGATATCGTAGAAACACTTTAGTAATTTAATATGAAAAAAAAATAGATGCTTACACACAACGCTTCAGCAATTGAGGCTCACTTCGTTTAACATTATGTGGGAATTCTTACAAATTAAAGAACTTTTATTTTTTTAAATGTATGAGGAATAACTGCCTCTCCATTTACCTTTCAGTTCTTCAAGTTTATTCGTTTAAATTCTCTCTATACATTAGCTTACTTAAATAGTAATTTACAATTTAGTTTTCAGATTTATTTATTCTGTCTTAAGTGTTTTAAAATGTTGATTAATTCAATATATCCATGTACGATGCTATAGCATGAAAATGTGCTCCCTTTATTCGCTTTGGCGGTAAAATCATTACTAAAACAAAATAAGTATTTATGTGGATCGTACTAATGAACAGATTTAAAACACAACACTCTTTAATCACAACTAAAAAAGGCGTTAAACAAGAAATAAAATAAAAAGAATGAAAAAAAACCAATACAACCTGTGAACGTCTTTCGAAAGCTTTGCTTTCATCTTCAGCAGACAAGGAGAACCTCAAGAGATTCTTGAGAGAACTGACTTGTTTATTGTTCTCATCATGTGCTTGTTGAAGCATTGAAACCATTTCTATTGCAGTTCTTTCCAAAGAAAACAAAATATAATAACCTTTCTCTTGAGGCAGCCAGCTTCACAGAGGCAGAAGAGCTAACTGTCAAATGGAAGCACCGTTTTTAAATAGTAGGCATACAATCCGGTAGGTTTACTCACAAAAGACCGAACTTTTCAAAATGTACTGAACATCTCTTTATTGAACAACTTACGTGTATTTTCCATGGTGTTTTCTATAAGAATGTGTGAATGTGATAATGTGAGTTCCAAAAGTTGAATTCCATTACCGTTTTTTATGAATTAATAGTTCCTTGTAACTAATTTGAAATTGTATTTATCTTTTTAAAATTACTCAGTTATTATTACCATCCATTGTTGTTTCTTGTTATATGAGATTAGAAAGACACCAGTTCTTGTAATTCTAATGGCTTTGAAATGATATGAGGTCTTGAAACGATCGTCCGTCATTTTATTAAAAAAAACTATTGCTATAAAGGCTTGCAATTATTTATTCGTATTCTTAACAAAATTATTCAATACAAGACCTATATTCTAATGATGTCTTCATATTTATAAATAAAAATAATTCTTGAAATATACAGACTTCAGAATATATGGTAAAAGAAAGCAAATTAACGGATGCTTTTATAAACGATTTAACACAGAAAAAGGAATATCCTCTTATTTATACTTTATTATTTTTCTTGAGAACTTTTTAAAAATAATAGCTTAGTACACATAATAATCCATTTTTACAAATGTATTTTTTTCCTTTCTTTAACAGCTGTAAAGGCACCTCTTCCAGAAGAAAAGCACTTCAGCAAGGAAGATAGAGATTGTAACTGTAATTATTACATTAACGAATATTTTACTTCTTTAATGTATGTCATTGAATAACTAATGAAAATCTTTAATTGGAAATATACAAGGTGGATGCAAAAATGAACTCCCCTTTTATTTTCGTAACCGAAGCAGATATGACAATTTTGACGAATCCAATGAATAGGAAGTTGTGGGTGACCTATCCCATGATCATGATGCACTTTTCATCATTCCAAATATGCAAATTAGGACACATTCAAATCCTATCTTAAAAACTATAACAGGTACACGAAAAATTACAATTGAAGACTTGTTCAGCATGGAATTCCGAACAAAACAAAAAAAATTTTCCTAACTCCGGTGACCAATCACAATTATGTTGACCATTTCAAGAACAGTGTTGCTGGCCATCTTGGAATTGTCCTGTCTTCTGTATGCTGACACATGCCTTTTATTTAGTTTTCCTCATGAAAGCGAATGTTGTTATGATAATTTTTGGTAATTTGTTGATTTGGATGTTGAACATTCAAATGTCTTCGTGAAGTGCATAGGGAGGTAACTAATAAATTCAACATGCGATTGTTTGTGATCCGTTCACCGAATTTTGGAAATTTTTTTGTTCGGAATTCCATGCTGAACAAGTCTTCAATTGGAATTTTTCGCATATCTGCTACGGTTTTTATGATAAGATTTGAATGTGTCCTAATTTGCATGTTTGGGATGATGAAAAGTGCACCATGGGATAGGTCACTCACAACTTCCTATTCATTGGATACACCAAAATTGACATATCTGCTTCGGTTACTAAAATAACCGGGGGGGGGGGGCTATTTTGTATCCACCCTGTATAATTATATTTGTAGCGCTCATTTTAATTCCCATTTTGAGGAAGTCCCTTAACAGATAGACGGTCATTTCTATTCTACTTTTTGATTTTTAAGCATCCGAAATCAGAATTTTAAAAATCCAATTTTTTTTATACACGGTTAGCAAAAAAAAATGCAACACTTCGAAGGAATGGGTCGATTTATTTGAAATTTTGCACACAATGGTGGCATACAAGAAATGGTTCAAATTGCAAAGAGAACGTTGTACAGGGTGACTCCCATGTCCCTCCTGGAGAAGAATGTTTCCGACCAGATTTGCATGAAATCGTCATTGGCATCTGCATTGTACAAGAACAGTTGACTGTAGGTGTGGTGACAACAACTTCAATGCCTCGCACACGCCGCCGTGCTCCTGTACAACAACTCATGGAGTTTGACAGTTGACTTCGAGATGGTCTCATCAGCGTATCGCGGCGCACATCGATTGTAATGTTTCTGTGGTGGCTCGATGTTGTCAGGAGTGGTTTACGGAAGGAAAGCAGTCACGTAGACCTAGTTCTGGACGCCCATGCACTACTGACCCACACAAACACCGTGGAATCGTACGAGAAGCTTTGAGCAATCGTACGGCATCCATAGCAGAGATAAGGCCCAGAGTGGCACCATCTTTGTCAAGACGGATCATTGGTAAGTGTTTGCTACTGCAGTACTGCGAGCACGGAACCCTCTAACTCCTGCAAGACTCCCACTTCTGCAAGAATACCGTGCTGCGCAGAAGCAGTGATGCCGCAAAAGAGCCAACTGAAGAGCCCAATGGAGGTCTGTGGTCTTTAGTGATGAGAGCAGAATCTGCCTGTACACCAGCGATGGACGTGTACGTATGCGTTAAAGAGCAACAGAGCGCCACCTTCTACAGTGCATCCGTCTACGGCACACAGGTCCAACCCTTGGCGTAATGGTGTGGGGTGCTGTCAGTTAAACCTCACGAACACCCTTAGTATTTGTGGATGGAAGATTGAACAGATTCGTTACGTCCAGCAGACTGTGGAACCTGTTTTTCTGCCCTTTTTGCAACAGGAAGGTAACATGCTTTTCCAGCAGGATAATGCCCGTCCACACACTGCCCGTATTAGCTTGCAGGCCTTTTAGCATGTGGCACTACTTCCCTGGCCAGCACGATCTCCAGACTTGTCGTTAATTGAGCATGTGTGGGGCATGATGTGACGTAACGTTCATCGTCGCTGCACACCAGCTGCAAAAATTCCACAAACAAATAAGTCGTTTAATAATTGTACTACGTTCAATGAATTTATTGATCCAACATATCTGAATTTTTTAATGCTCTAATAAAAAACTACTTACATTTTTAAAATTTTTGCTTCTGGTTTCCCCTGACACAAACATGGATACCTCGCGCCAGCATGCTCAGGAGGCTTGGAAAAACCTACCCCGGGACGACATCCAGCCTATTTATGACCGCATGCATGCAAGAGTCGAGGCCTGAATTCAAGCTCGCGGCGGTTATACGACCTACTAATGTGGTCTATTGGGGCATGGGAGCCACCCTGTACGTTTTTACGGATATATCGTCTTGCAATTTGAATCCTTTCTTGTATGCCACCAATGCTACATGTGTGCTTACTTACTTACTTTTCAAACCCGCTTATCCGTTAGGGTCGCGGGGGCAGCAGCCCTATTGAGGATCTCCAGCGATCGCGATCTTCCGCCATCAGGCGCATGTCCTCCCTGGTAATATCCAAGCGACTTGAACCCATATTCTCCATGTAGTCTAGCCACCTGGTTCTAGGCCGACCCCTTGGTCTCTTACCCACCGGCTTGGAAAATAACAACTGCCTAGGAAGACTAGTTTGCGGCATCCGTATCACGTGGCCATACGAGCGCAACTGAGATCTCTCAATGCGGAGAAGTAGCGGCTCAACACCTAAAGATTCCCTTATTGTGCTGCTGTACACTATATCTAGTAGGGTAACACCTGCCACACCTCTCAGAAATCTCATTTCGGCCGCTTGTACCCGCGATCGCACTCTTTCGGACATTACCCAAGCTTCATGACCATAGGTGAGAATGGGGACAAAGATAGATTTGAAGGAGAGCTTGTCTTTGTTACCCAGCTCGCGTTTCGTTACCACGGATCGCCACAGTTCACGTCTGACACAGCTTGCTGCACCGATCCGAGCATCCAATTCTTTCTCCTGCCGTCCATTACTCGTGAATGCAATCCCGAGATACTTGAATTTCTCCACCTGTCTCAATGAGGCTCCCCTAACATGTGTGCAATATTTCAAATAAATCGACCTATTCCTTATAGGTGTTGCATTTTTTTGCCAGCAGTATAGATTTCAATAACGAACTTAAAAATGAAATAATTACAATTAGAAAAGGGGGAAGGAAATATTCCGGGCCTCAAACCAGGAACCACACTTTCGTTATCGCTGCTTTAACCAATTGAGCTATCGCAGACAATGAAAACGCTGTGCTATTACTACAATGTATACACTCACTCACTAAAAGTCATGGCACACTTCTCCAATCAGGTTCCCTGTCCGTAATGAGACAGATCCCGCTGCTTCCATAATCGGAATGCAGGTGCACAGGACTCCTTGATATCACACAATCATTGTAAACAAAACCAGCTGCAGAAATGACAGCATACCGAGAGCTATCCGTATTTGAACGGGGGATGATTGTTAGTGCCAGACGGATGGGTGTTTCAATATCAGTTGTAGCCAACATGCTGCAAATTTCCGCACCACCGTTGCAACGGTCTATCGAGAGTACACCCAACGAGGGGTTACTACCCATGTTGGACAGCGGACGGGTCACCCACGCCTCATTGATGCTAGAGGTGTTCGCCGCGTCACCTGGCTTGCAACTGCTAACCGAAGGGCGACAGCAGGCCAAATCACCATGAGGTACAACCAGGGACGTCCCACAACTGTGTCCAGTTCGGGAGGAGGAGGCCACGACGGATGCCACTCTTCACAGCTGCGCATCATCGGCAACTCCTAGCTTGGGCCAACCAACATCGACATTGGACTGCTGAGGACTGGCAAGGGTTGTCAGGTGGGGACCACTCAGGCAGGTGGAGGCTCCTTACTGGTCTGGGGTGTTTTCTCGTGGCATGAAATGGGTCCATTGGTGCATCGGACATCACTCTCCGTGCTACTTCCTACGTCGATCTGCTTGGGGACCACTTGCGGCCCTTCATGAATTGTATTTACTCCGCAGGCGACAGCATCTTCCAGCAGGACAATGCGCCTCCACAAACAGCCCTTGTGGCGCTGCAGTGGCTGGAGGAACATGCTACCGAATTCACGACAATGATTTGGCCTCCACGTTCCCCAGACCACAATCCCATTGAACATTTGTGGGACGTCATCGAATGATCTGTCAAGTCGTCACCAACACAACTGGTAAATGCAGCATCGTTATGGAGTGCAGTGGAGGCGGCATGGCTTGCAGTGCCTGTGGATTTGTTCCGGGGACTGGTAGACTGTCTTCCACGATGGGTCGCTGCCGTTATCCGGGCCGGAGGGGGCACAACACATTATTAGGCATGTGTGCCATGACTTTTGGTGAGTGAGTGTATATCTTGATGGACGTTCATGAGATCACTACATGTCGCTATCTTGACTTTTAGTCATCTTGTTCACCTTCACTTTAAAATACAGTTCAAGTATCTTCTTTCAGTTACAGCATAACCTGCCAATAACCAAAATTCGTGAATTAAATAATTTGTATTTTATATAATGCCATAATTTATCACTATGCTAATTCATTTGACAATGGGGAGAAGCCACCCCTTGTGGACTTCCACTGAAACCACCACTGCTGGAAGATAAGCAACATCAGGCACGCCTAGTCACTGGATGGGCGACATCAGTGACACATGATCTTCATCCCCCCGGCTGCTGTGACCATCATACCAGGGACCCAACTCGTCGACCTCTGGCCATACAGCCCTGGATGGATGCATTGGATTTCATGAATAAAATAAAAAAAAAATTAGCTTGCCTCTGGGAATCACATATCAAGAGTACATTGCGTTGTTATTGTTTCATTAATTAAAATCACTCATTATTGTTTCCTTCGATAAATTTAGTGACAATAGCACAAAATGTTTGATCACTCAATATTTTGCAAAAAAATCTTAATTACATATATTTATTTATTTTCGAAAAAGGTTTAGAAAAATTCAGCGATGCCTAACAAGTTAGGCCCTAAGGGCATCAAAATGACGCTTAGTAAAAAAAAACAAATGTGTTAGTAAAAGCAAGCTTAACAAGCAAGATACATAAAGTTAAATAAAATCGAAAATGAAGTAAAATCAAGGTAAAGCGGTAAAACAAATAATATAAGTAACTCTAATACAGATAATGGACAAAAACTAGGGAATAAACACTGAATCAATAATGTATACAAATTACAAAACTTAGCATGCTATTAATTAAAGTAGAAGAAACGGGAATTAATATAATAAAAACATTTCGATAAATAATCCACTGCCTGGTCAATGAATTAGAAACATGTCATCAAATATGTAAATATAAATGTCATGCGCTGTAAGTACATATTATGCAAAATTAACTTGTTCATGCGAGTTGCACACACTACTCTTATTAGTGTCGGTAGTAGTTGTATATAATGGGAAAAACGAAAGATCGTCTGAGGTCGAAAAAGACATTAGAAGATGACGATAACTAGGACAGCAGGCCTGGCCGGTATCTCAAAAGGCGAGATCTCTAAAGCGTTTAGATTCGTGGAATCATAACCCGCAATGTTTGCCGCAACATCTACACTGTGGATCGAAAAAAAATCATGCAGAACCGTGATCGACGGCGTCTCAAAAGGCTTGGATAGAGATAAGGAAGGTCTACTGTGCAGCATTTAACGTAGTTCATTTAAGGGTTTGTCCCAACTCATATCTACTAGAAAAATGCTCAGGGAAGTGAAGATAATAGGGATGGCGAACTGAGCGCCTATGCAGAAGCCTCTCATTTCAGCAAAGAACCGAAAGGTTTGCATGCATTGGTGTCAGGAACGGTATGGCTGGTCAACAGGTGACTGGAAAGTGTCATGTGGTCGGACAGAGCGTGTGGCGGCACGCCCATGAAAATTCTAGAGGGAGTGTCATGGTATGGGGTTTGTTTATTTGGTTCGGTACGGATTCCCTAATATTCCTTGAAAGTCAGATGATCGCGAAGGTGTACCTAGATGTTGTTGCCGATCAAGTCCATCCTGCGATGTTGCTTTACTTTTTCCCTGCTTGTGATAGACCCTTCATGGATGATAATGCTACAATCCATCGTGCAAGACTGTTCGTTATTGGTTCTCTGAGCATGACAGTGATTTCCACCATCTACCCTGGCCTCCACAGAGGGTAAAGCATGTTTGGGATTTGTTGAAGAGACGCATCCGTCAATAGCATTCTCTTGCGTCCAATTTGCATAGTCATCACTTGGCCTGAATGCACTGCAGCACCTAGTAAGGGGCATTCAAATTTGGCTTGGATTTTATTTTTTATAAAATCAGAAAACTACAAAAATGCACACACACAAAGAACTCTCCTTGCTTCTCTACACATTTTATCCTGCGTTCTGGGAGCATCTGGATATCGTTTCTGTAGAAATCTTCAGGCTGATGCCAAAACCAGGTCAGGACAGCCTTTTTCACTTCCTCATTGGAGCCGAACCTTTACCCCCCGAAGAACTCTTTCAATGGTTCAAAGAGGCGATAGTCGCAAGGGGAGAGATCCGGGGTGTATGGAGGATATGGTAAGATATCCCATTTGAGTTCTGTCAGTGTGTCCATTGTTAGTTTGGCTGTGTGTGGTTGGCATTGTCTTGCAGAAAACAAAAACCACTGTAGTAGGGTGCATTTATGGTTCGACGTTCTTCCAGAAAATCGATATGAATGATACCGTTATTGTCCCAGAATACAATCGCCATCACTTACGTTGCCGACGGTGCCATCTTGAATTTCTTAGGTTGTGGTGAGTCAGTGTGTCGCCAAATTTGAATCCGACTCTAAGCTCGCACGCTTGCTTTTAGGAGTATGGTCATGAATCCATGTCTCGTCGTTGGTCACAGCACGCCTTAGGAAGCTCTCACCTTCTTTGTCATATCGCTGCAGCAACATGAATCAGATTTCTACCCGGGTGGTTTTGTGATCTTCGGAGAGTTGCTTAGGGACCCATCTGGCACAGATCTTTTTGAATTTCAGCTTATCGTGGATGATGGTCTTCACACGACCCATGTTGATGTTCAGTATTGAAGCCAATTCCCGGACATGAATCCGCCTATTGTCCATTATCAGCTAATCTTTCGTCCGATTATGCCATCATTGACAGCCGTTGCTGGCCTTGCCTTATGAGGTTCATTGCCGGCGGATTCTTGCCCTCCTTCAAACATTTGGCACCAAGCAAAGACGGATGATTGAGACAAACATGACTCGGTGAATAGTCTTTGAAGTCTCTGATGAATTTCCTGGTCCTCTGTTTTCACACCTTCGTTGTGGAAAAACTTGATGACTATTCGTTGTTCCACTTTGGTCGACACGTCGCTGTCCGCCATTTTGTTTAAACAAACAATCGGTTGTCATGGTATAGTGGCTAGAAGGGGATGACAATCGATTGTCCACGGGATGAGTGGTGCTGCATTTGCATGGCAGGCGGTATCCCAATAACGAAAGTTTAGATTTTCACAACAATGAAATTTACAAAAAATAAAGCACAGGTCAAATTTGAACGCCCCTCGTACAATCGATCCCTAACCGTATACATAGCGTAATTCTGGATAAACGAGGCCCTACAGCATATGGAATTGATGTTTCTAATTCATTGGTCGGGCAGTGTAGTAGATTGCAATCGACTTTATAAAAAATCGACGTTCTTTTTAAAAACGTTAAATTTGAATGTAAGACCAATGCAAAGCAATTGATTTTTAATTTTAGTGGTCATTCCCTTGCCTGGAGCTGTTCCTCCTTCGAATTGTATTAAAGGGCCATTTTGTGAGTGGAGCTGTCCCTCTGCTTGCAATTCAAAATCACGTGAATCATCAATACCGAACGGAGGCACTTGCAGCAGGGAAGGAGACGACATAGTTTGCCACTGCTATGACGATGGTAATTTATAAAATTTATTTTTACTTATTATGATCCATACAGCAGTAAACTTTATAATATAATTTAGTAAATATTTGTGTATTTCGGAACAGCATTGAAGTTCATTAAATAACCACACAAGTTCTCCTGCTGTTTATATCATTTAATAAATAGCGATCTTATCAGTTTTTATTCAGAAGTGAATACAATGTAACTTTAATCAAACACTTAGGCTCCGTATGCCTCTGACTAAATTTTAAATAAATTTGCTCTGCATATTTCTCATAATATAATAAAAATTCAAATGTATATGCGCAATATATAATATTTTACTGAATATTTAAGTATACATCGTTTTCAAATTGGCGAAAATTTGGTAATTTTCATTATAATTTTCATGAAACTCTTTTGTGGCTTTGCCTTTAACGACCGTATTCACTATCTCGGGTCCTTGAGAATCGCTCCTCCTGCAATAGATCATGTTGACTAAATTCATCGGCCAATTAGCGACTGCCTTAACCTTGCTTAGCCTCATTGAACATGTCTTTTTTTATCGTTAATATTTCCTGTTTAAAGTGCGCTTCGTTCATCATGTGCTCAAGTAACCTCACATAAGAAATTTTTACGATTCTTCTGAGAAAATTTAATTCCGCATTAATTGCAAAAAAGGCCCTTTTAAGAGCACACCAATTTAACAATGACCTCAGTGCGAGACTATATTTTACTCCAGCTGGTTTCCATCGTAACGCGATGATTGACAGTTCTCATGATTCGCGTGTTGGAGTATAAAAGCGCGAGTTGAGCAACCCAGAGTTAAACCTTAACGTCGAGTTAAAATTGAAACCGTATTCATTATTACATATAAGGATCATATAGAGCCAAAAACTGGCAGCTTTGCAGAGCGGAAGTGAAAGTTATCCTAACTCGAAGATTTCCTCGGCTTAAGTTCTCGCGTTAAATTTAAGGGTTAACCCTAGGGTTAGATGCAGGTGAACACCATTTCTCATCCTAACTCTAATCCTAACTCTAACTCTCAGATTAACCAGAGGTGGTGGATACGGCCGTTAGTGGAGAATGAACTTCGATGATATTGGCTCGACAATAATACTGATTATTAAGTGTAACGGAAGAATGTAGCTACTTAATGGTTTTATAATGCCCGTCTGTCTGTCCCCTTCATATTTATTACATTTCTTGACTACAAGGTTGAAATTGCGCATGTAGCTCACCATAAGCATGTCCTACTTCATTATTTAATTTAGTTTTGGTTGACCCACTGGGGTCGTAGCTACGGGAGTGGGAGTTAGAGCAAAGCCGCCTAGATGAAAAGGCCCGGACAGTTCGAGTATGATGGGAATGGTCATGTGATCAAAGGAAGGAAGGCTTGATGCAGATGATGCTGGCGATACTCGATCCTTATACTCTTTAAGTAGTTTAGGAGGTGTTGGCTGAAATTACGCGCGGATGCAGATCATTATATCATTCAGCATGGACCATGTAAAATATAATTGTTTTACAATATATTGTAAAAGAAGCATGGATTGCTAACATATTCTTCAAGTAGGCATGCAAATTTATTTTGTGTCTGGTCATCTACTGTAAGTCACTGGCGAGGTTTATCAGCGATCCTTCATGTTTAGATCATGTTCAAGAGATAACGACATTCAAATTTAACGAAAATAGTTTGCATGTTCATTCTAAAGATTCGAATGACATTTTTAGAAGACTCAGGATAAAAGAAATTACAATTGCATTCACTTAAAACATATTGTAGTTAAATGAAAACTGAATTGGCAACCGCCACAACCGAAGGTTTATGGCACATGCGGTCGAACATCGATGCCGGGTTTCGATGTTTAAAAAGTCTCGATACATCGACACAATCCATGGATGATTCTTGATTACTGATACGCAGTGTGAATTTTAAAAAATATTAATTCAAAATTGCTACATGTATCGAGTTTTTTTTAATTATCGAAACCTGACATCCTGGTTTGGTCGCATGTGCCATGCACCTCACCGCCCCACTGGTAACCAAGTGGCTGTTATAAATAAATATCGAAGCATTAGGTCCACTGAATTAGGCTTAACTATAAGTAAATTGAATGATTTATCTGCTATTTGCATATTACTAACATCTATAAATAAAACAGATGTTTACATAAATAGTAATAAGCAAAATTTCGACTTAGGCTATATTCCTTGTACTTTGTCAAGCATTAAGCTCTAGGTCAAGATGCTCTCACAGGCGAAACATTTGTCTAGTGCTTAATGCTTGAACTAGTATTAAAAACAACTACAAATCAAAAATTTATTTATTAAATATAATAATTTAAATTTTTTAAAAAACAATAGAAAAGACCTAGAATATTTTTAAAACAATAGAAAAACTCGAAAATGTCTATCGATGGTTTCCTTTAATTTGATAACGAGCTGTTTTTCCGCTGCCCACCTTCCCTCCTTTTGTGAAATCATCAGTTCATAGTGTCCAGCCTTCTCATCTAGGCGGCTGTCACGTACATTTTATACAGGCAGTGGAAGAAAATGTAAAACGGCACACAGTTGATAAAGTAAGAAATAAAAAGACAGTTTAATCAAATGATAACTCTGCTATACACTAATTGAGCTAGCATATAAGTGTAGCTGATCGGAAAAGGGATAGCATCCCACAGAGTTACAGCCAGGACTCAGTGGGAAAGTGAGCTAAAGCCTTATATAACTGTATTTAAGAACCCTTTATTATACTTAACACTCTAACAACTAAAGTTCCTTTTCCAGGTTTACAAAAATTTAGGCTCCTTGAGGGAGGCGGATATCATACATCCACTTACAGATAAATTTAAAGAGAGGAGGGCAAATGTCCTCAGAACCCCAGGTAAGCCGACGCTTACTGGAGACCGTAGTTTATTTCAAAAACTAGAAATGCAGCCACGTGCGTGACTTCAGCGTATAATTTATGCTATCGTTGCTTCCATTAGCTGGTCCACTGGTAGGACCCTAGACTCTGGTCACCGTACGCTTTAGCTGGGGGAAAAACCCACTAACCGAAGATGGTGACGCACAGCGTTTAATTGAAAATTGGTATGAAACCTAATAAGATAAATAAGTGGGAAATTTTAGTTGCAAACGTACCTTAAAACCGAACCTGCGTCCCGCTGAGGTAAACCAGAGAGGTCTGGTTGGTACCTTCGCTAATCCTAGCTTGAAAATTCAAGCACATAAATTAAGCTCAAATGTTAAAGATTGCTGTACCTGATATACAATTGCTAGAGCGGATATTCGTAGGCTGCTCCCAAGTCCTCGAAGATGTAGGCGGGTAGCCCCCATGGCATAACATGCAGATTATAACCCTGCTCTATGGCCACGCCAGTGTAGCCTATCTGGCTAGCACCTATACAACGTATGCTACATCTAATGTTGACAATGGTCAGTGAACATAATGCCTGGGCTGTATTAAACTACACATATGCGATTTGTATCGTATTCAAAACCTGAATGCTAAATCGCTGGCCGCGCGAGAAAATATCCAAACGGTACTTGCAGCATACGCCAGAAAAACTCTCTTGCCTGCTTTCTAACTCCTGCTGCTCCGCATTAGCTGCGGAAGAATGGCAGTCCTCTAAGCACACTTTGTGCTGTTCGAAAAAGTTTCCACGGGTCTTTGAGACACTTATCGATGCTACGGGGACCTCTCTGCTCGCTCGAAACGTTTGCTTCGCACGCGGATGCTTGCAGCTCGTGGCTTGTCTTTTCGAACCTCCGCTCACATGAAATATACTTTCAGAAGCGCATTCTTCTCGCTCAGCTTGCTCTCTCGAAATACTAGTCCGTTTTCGTTCACTCCCTTTTGAATTCGGCGGGCAATTTATGGCTGAGGTGCCTTGTTCACCATCGTCCCTCCCGCTCGAGCTCTCAAGGGTGACTGGCCTCCTCAAACTGTTCAACTTCCTTGACCTCACTTCCTTTCCTCGCCACTTCCTTTCCTCGCCACTTCCTTTTCTCGCCACTTCCTCTTTCGCGAACTCTTACTGGGAGTTCCTGCTTCGTCTTTTGCTATCATGCCAATAGATTGCACCACAAGTAACTCTTGAATCCCTTGCTCTCCTCACGCTTCGCGATTGCTGCTCGCGGAATTCTTACGTGACAGTGGCCTTCGATAAAGGGGATCAGGGTACATCGGGATGTAAAGGAGTAAAATTCGGTATGCAGATTGCTCAATGCATGATCTACATTACTATGATGTTTAGTTCCAATTGTCCTAGTGGGGTCGGAGTTGTGAGGGTAACAATCACGTGGTCTTTTGAACTATTAACAATTTCAAATGGCAACTTGTGGCATGTGATATGTCATTCGATGGTAAATGACGATAGACATATGAAGATTGAGCGCTTTTTCAGTTTCTAAACACTACGTTTGAGAAAAATCAATTAAGAATTTCGAAAAAAAAAGGTAAAAAATAGATGAACTCACAAGGGAAGTACATGAACATGTATCTCATAGTTTCCAACCAAATTGAAATATGTTACTCATCTGAAGCTACTATTGATGCTTACAAAATAAGAAAATGCGAAATTTTATTTCATTCAAAATTAAACGCAAAAACTAAAATATTTGAGCACACATAGCCATACAAGGACTCCATTGTTAAAGCAGTCTCTGTGTATTTATGCCCTTAACGGAACTTTTTTTCTTCCACTACTCAGCAATAAGCGCGAATCCACTTACATGAAATCAATGGAAGTAGACAGCAGACGACAATTGAATGGGTTCTGAAGTTTCTAAACAAACTTAGTTTTTAAAAATAGATTATTACAATTAGCTAATTGCTTTGCAGTGAAAAATGTTTAATAATAATCATTTCCTTAATTTATTATTTCATTTTATTAATTAATTTGGCAATCATCGTAAATTTTCCGTCACGGGCTGGCTTCATGTGAAACGTCGTGTGATACGTTGCGTTGGTGAGAGGGCATGTATCGCGATGCTTTTTAAGTTTAAATAAAAATAGTATTTATGGATGCTTACCTTATCTTATAAATTATTTCGACACGAATAATTGTAAAGAAAAATTAAAGTTTTATGCTTAATAACAGTGCTGTAACTGCAATTCTTTGGCGACTGCCGCTAACGATTATGCTTCCCCTCTTACCGCCATATTTTTTGAACTTTTCACTTTCGGAACGCTACTGTTGCCGCGCAACGCCATTGCTTCTAGAGTATGCTTGCGCGTAAAAAAAAGTTCGTTCGAACAACTTCGTGTACTTTCCTTGTCAGCTCTTCCGCTGCTTTCTTTTACCCTCCTCGAAAGGGGGTTTAATTTCTTGTTAAGTGCTCAATTTATTTTCTGAATGATTGCCACAAAAGTGACCGAAATGCGCATTCGATGTATAAAAATCTTTACTGTGGACAAGAGGTCTGTTTATCCAGTTTTCTGAAATTTACCACAATACTTAGAGCTTTAAATTAAGCGAAAACCATACAGATATGAATTTTAATAATACGGATATATAAAGAAAAAATATTGAAGTGTGATGGAGAATTGTCTGTATATAAAGGAAAAAACCTCTTACCCACGAATTGAACTTTTTTCATATCTCGGATGTTTTTTTTATGGCAAAGGTTTTTTTCCCTTCATGGACATATAGATTACATATTTGGATAAAAGAAACATGTCGCTGCTTTTTCATTTCAACTTTGTAGGTAATTATAAAAATAGTATTGCGCGTTATAAATATAATCCGCCCTGTGCGAGCACGGATTAGAATAACTAAATATTTCATGGTTCCTAAATATCTGGATACAAACATTTAACAAAACGCAAAATAATATGTAACAATAAAATGAAAATACCAGAAACTCACATTTGTTAATAGTATCTTAAACAGACGGAAACCCGATATTTAAATCTTTCTTTAGATAAAATTATAATACAGGAATGGAGAAACACATCTCTTTTGAGAAATTGTGTGTGTACGATTGGTTAAATAACAAAAAATTAATCCTGAGGTCATCTATTTTTACCCCCTTATCTGGTCAAAAAAATTGATTTTATCGATGATATTATTTAGAAAATGTAAAAGAACCCTATCTTCTTTCGTTTCTTTTCATTTCCGATCGAATGACATATCACATGATATATGTGCCATAGTTCTAATGACCAAATAACTGCCATCCCTACAACTCGGACCCCACTAGAACAATTTGGCCCAAACTTCACTGTAATGTAGATTTTGCCTAGAGGAATCTGTGGCTGCAGCGAAGAAAAATAAGCCTAGATCCAAATCGGATTAAGATAAAAATAAAATAAAAATTGTTTTGTACTTCTCAAAACAAGGTTCAGCTTGGTGTAAAAAATAAAAAAATTATCTGAAATGGTCGAGTTACGTACCGAATTTCACTCCTTTAGATATATAAATACCACGTAGATCTTGTAACTGAGGCTTCAGTGCACCAATCAAAACCAAAGGAAATAATGAAGTAGGACATGCCTATGATAAGCTACTTTATGAATTTCAACCTTCTACGTCAAAACATGTAGAAAATGTTAAGGGGACGGGCGGACAGACGGACATTGTGAAACTGATAGGTGCTCCATTCTTCCGCTACTTAATAATGTTTCCCTGTCTCTTGTAGTATGCCAACCTGATATATGTTCCGACTATTGTAAAGAGAAGTTGCCAAGTGGGACATGTAGTAATCCCTTCACTATGTGCACCTGTGATGGAGAACCCTACAAACGTGATAACTCTTATACCATTTGTACTTGCAAAGAAGAACTTTACAAACGTAAGAAAAACGTTCAGGATATTTTCATGTTTATTTTAATCAGTTTATTGAGAATAGATATTATTTTTTAATTTTTATAGTCGATTTGCTTATGTTTTAGCTCGTTAGAAATTATACACCGAATGACCAGTTTTATACCACATTCCTATTCTAGCTTGTTTTGATGGGTTCTTAACATAACCGCAACGTGTAAACTTAGTGCGTAAAATACGCTCAAGTATGGCCGAGAGCGATGGGGCATAGGCTTGAATCCGCCGGGTCACGGGGAGTTGCCATGAATTGCTGACGTTATTCCCACGAATGAGTAAAGATAACAGTAATATGGAATTGTATCATAAAATATTAATCGTGTGACTTTATAGGACATAAAATGACGTAGATAGTGAGAATCCAAAAAGTTAATGAACCAACCTTATAATCGAACGTGGCATAATCGTTGGTGCAATAAGAACTGCTTATTCGAATATTTCGGAGCCAGCTAATATCCGTGGCTTTGCTTGAGGATACAGAGAATAGTAGTTCTGTAACAGAAAACGCAAATGTGGCCGGAAAAGGTTTGTGGAACATAGAGGTAGCAGGCGATTGGCACGTGTCATTTGGGGCAAAAAAGGACAACAACGTCACAGATTATAGTCCAGTACAACAAAGCTCGTAGAAAAAAATCTCTCCGAAAGCACAACATGACGAACCTTGCTCCTCATTGGTTGTAGTAGCAGGAAAGAAACATGCAAGATGCCATTGCTATCACAGAAAAAAGGAAAGCTTGCCTATTATCGACCGATGTGTATCGAAATTGGACATCAGGTGAGCCTAAAAAAGATAGTTTGGTCCGGTTCCTTCTCCATCATGTTGATGGCAGAAGGAGAGGATCGCGCCAAAAGCACGAATTTATGGATTTATCTTGCCAAGTAACAATCGTAAATGCAGAGGGCAACAGGATAATGGTCTGGGAAATCTTCTCCTAAGCCTCTAATTGCACTGGAAACATTTTAAATGTCACAGACTGCTACTTTAAAATTGTTTCAGACCAAATGCATTAGATATGGACTTTTCCCGACTAAGATGACCACTTTCAACAGGACAGTGCTCAGTTGGTCTGCGTTGGCTCTGAGTTCCAGGTGCTTCATGGCCTTACTCAATTACCTGATCTCAGTCGGACAGAACATTTATGGGACGAAGAGGAAAGATTCATTCGAAGCCTACAAATGCCACCATTCAATTTGAACCAACAAGGCCTTCTGGGTCGATATTCTTGCGTAGCGGTTGCAACGACTTGTAGAATCTATAACTACTGGAAAAAAGTTTGTAATAGTCCTAAATGTTATTGATAAATGTTTGTTTCAACTGAAAAATGACACACTACTACGGCAGGTGACTTTTGAGTTCCCAGGCCTGTCGTTCTCATCGGCTGCGGGTAGTGCTATTACCAACGCCACCTAAAGAGAAGACCTGTTCAAAAGGCCTAACATAACCTAACCTAACCTAACCTAAAGAGAAGGCATATTCACCACAATGATGAAAATCAAACAAATAGAGCGAGGAACGTCGGGCATATCAGCTATACAGGACCAGCCCCAACTTTGGCCTAACTGCTTTTGGTTGAAGCCGAACAACGCTTTCCAAAGAAAATAATGAATGCGCAACATGCGATAGTGCTCATGTCATTCGATTGTTGACTTTTTATTGGCTTAAAATAAGAGGAAAAAAACTAGCGTGAAAAACCCCACGAATGCGGTATTTGCCTGGAATGCGGTGCGACCCTGCCAAAATGGCTGAAACTATGGTTTCGCTACATTGGCTGGAATAGTTACTATTCTAGCCACTGTAGTTTCGCTTCATGCTTCAACATTTGTTTACATCGGTGGCTCGTTGCTAGGCAATGAAGCCGCTTTCGTATTATTACGCATGGTGATGTGCCTGACCAATAGGAGTTAGGCCAAAGTTGGGGTTGATTGACAATCATCCATATGAGGAGTCATTCTCACGCTGACGTTTTTCTTGGAATGCTTTTCGATTTATAAGGGGATTAAAAGACCGTGATTTCTACCAATAATAACCCTAAATTTGCCCTGTCTATGATGATATAACAATGTATTACGTTTCATTGCAGAGGCCTTCTCTCTCTCGGTGGTTACGGCTTGAAGCACAGCCGGAACTGAAAAGTCATGTGACCATTGTTTTCTGAGCAACAAGTTTTATCTAAATCTTTACTACAGAGATATTATAAAAGATATTGAAATTGTTGTAACAGATAGCGCCAGTTCGCTGTCTTACCTAGCCAATTCGTGTAATGAATAATTTATAAAAAAAACTCTTTAACCACAACAATATAATTACAAGAAAAATACAACCTGATCTTGCTGGAAGCACTTTTCGAAAGCCAAGCTTTCATTATTCA
>JAHWFO010104229.1:0-12961 GCA_023313115.1 Rhysida immarginata | reverse complement strand
ATAAGAACAACAAGGTAGGTTCGAAGTGCATGGCATAATACAGAAGAGATCAATTGCAAAACTAGAAAGACCTTTTAGAGACATTAGAAATAGGTCAACGTATCAAACAGAGAATATATATACTTAGAATTTTTAGTAATACAATAAAACTAAAACTTAGGAATTATCTATATAAATTCATAATAAGATTTCAGATTGCTTCTGAAATGTGTAAATTTCAGTTTGTCCGAAAAAATAAGTTTTGCCTCCGATTCTCTCTTTGAATTTCTTCATGTTGGCTAATTTTAAGGATTTATAGGCCGTTCCAAAACTTATTTATTTTATGTTACATGCGATTAACTTTTTTCTGGAGGAAACGATAAAATTTCATTTAGCGAAGGTAATACTTATTTTTCTTGCCACTAGATGGTAGTACCTCCTGAAAACAAAAATTCGACAATTTACGGATGTTATTTCTTCATAACGTTAACAGATGTCAGTGTAATTCCAGAATTCGAAAATAAACCTCAGCAAACAGTATTTACAAAAAAAAAATAATAAAAAAAATAATCGTAACACTATTTTTATGGACAAATTATGTTAAAACATTTTAAGGATTTTTTTAAACAACGTATACAGACAAATTTTCACATTAAAATTTTATAGAATCTAACAAGGCAATTATCCCACAAAATGCAGTTCAGAAATTCTTTTTATGCAATTATTTTCAAATCAAAAATAAATACAATTTGATGATAGTTATTTATTTTGCACAGTAAATGCCCTGTTTGTTGTGATATAAGAAAACATTGAAGTGTTTGGATTAAGATTTTGAACATAATTTCAAAATCATTAATATATAAAACAATGATGTATTCATGGTAGTCTCCATTTTTGCTTTATGGTGGTCGCAAATGATCTATACTGTTTAATGTTGATTCAAAGATTATGTTAATATTATTTTAAAATTTTTGATCATGATTTAAATATTATATTAAAATATTTAGAAAAGCTCGTTTTACAAGCCAGTCATAAATTATTTAATTTTCATCACCAAAAATAAATGAGATAATAGCAAACAAACGCCAAATGAAAAAAAAAAAATTATTACCGAAGGGCAATTTGCGAAATTGCACCGAAGCATTCTTGTTTGCTTTTAAATTAAAACTTTTTAAGGAAAACATTTTTTCCATTTTTATTCGACCTATATAGCGAATACTCAAACTTTAATTTAATATGTACCAAAAAAATTATGAAACCATCTAATCATTTCACAACATATGTAAAGCGGTAATTTCATCCGGGATTCATCAGTCCCTATTGCTAATTCATCAATAGCATGCAGAGATTTGTTGTTAAAGATTTACAGAATTTGGGCTAGATGAGTGAACACTTTTGGATAGTCACATTTAGCTCAATGACTAAGTTTTACTCTTCCACATGTTTCTCGCCATTTCATCTCGTTGGTTATCCACAGGATTTAGAACTGGACTACAGTGTGGCCTTCTCATGACGGGATGTTGTTATCTGTAATCCATTTTATTGTTGATTTAGAGATGTGAGCAACCACATTGACTTATGCAAAGTTCAATGGGAAACACATTCGGTTCCAACATCCCGCAGATTATCTCTTAAAGAGGTTTTTTTACAGCTTTGATGGGTAAAAAGTCAAAGTTAATCTAAGCAAAGCTGTTGCTGAGGTTTTTACTAGTAATAGCTTTTGAAAATTAGGTTAACTTACTGTAATGAATAAAGAGGCCTTCAAAACTTAGATTACCTATATCAATTGATAAATTTAGAATTCAGATATAGTATATTGAGAATGTAGAAAAAATAAATTTAAAAAATTAAAAAGAATTATATAAATTGGATACTTACAAGGTAATAATAGACGAAGCCGACACTTCATTCCATTTTCTTGTGGACAAGTGGAGTGTCGGTCTAATCCAGATACAAGAAACTTATCACATTATACACAAGATGGAGAGTTGAAATTTTTTTAATTAAGCATAAATTAATTGTAAAGCTAATTTGAAGAAGTAAATTCAAAGAACAAAATAATTTAATTTACAGACTTCATGTTGATATTTTCTGACTGGCGAGTTCAAATCTTCAACTGTATAAGGTAAATGCGTACATTTATACGTTTGCCCTTTACCTATAGATGATGTTTTTACATCTATAGTAAGCTTAAATATTGCAATGACTAGATTCTTTTGTGTTTATTTTATTCTCACATTATACACGGAGTAGCCAGATTTTTATGACCACCTGAGTTTTTAGGCAAACTAGCTATGATTTCGCGCTGAAGTTGCTACAGGGCCAGGGAAGCAGGTTATTTATCACGATGGTAAAAGTGGTTTGTTTCTAAAGATATGGGTAAACGACGCGATTTAATAGCCTTTCAAGGTGGGATGATTGTTGGCGATCGGAGCCATGGAGCGAGTATCGGCAATACAGCTGCAT
The DNA here is from genome assembly GCA_023313115.1 of Rhysida immarginata. Lineage (NCBI taxonomy): Eukaryota > Metazoa > Arthropoda > Chilopoda > Scolopendromorpha > Scolopendridae > Rhysida > Rhysida immarginata. Next base: position 10,516 of record JAHWFO010104229.1, on the reverse strand, counting down.
TCGTTAAATGTTCAACAACACCTGTTGTTAAGGTGTTTAAAAACTGGATTGTCAGTCAGAAAAACAGGATGGCGACCAGTCAATGTTCAGGAAGAACAGAGAATGGCAAGGCTGGTACAAGACAACAGAAGGGCAACTTCGGATCATATTACTGCAGATTTTAATCAGGTATCTTCTCAAATGATCTCATGAACGTACGCTGCATCCTACTGAATTTGGAAGCCGAAATCCTGATCGAACGTTTGCTGTCTGCAGGTAACAAGAATAAAACGTCTTCAATTCGCACAGTAATATAAAGATCGGGCAGTCATGTGGTCGGAGGAATCACGTTTCCAGTTGCTTTATGCAGTTGGCAGAGTGAGAATTTGGCGGAAACAGCATGAAAGCATGAACCCCACATGCATGAGTAGATGCATGAGAATCGCTGGGGTATTAAAAGCAAAAGGTGGTCCAACCAAGTACTAGATTAGGTGGTCATAATAATCTAGCTATTCATAATGTCAGTGTAGTTCCATTGTGGATAAGTTAGGTAGACACGATAAAAGATTACAAGCCTTTTAACACCGAATCTGCAATGGAAATTACGTTTAGAAAGAAAATTGCACATTAAACTGAGTAGGCAAGAAAATGGCCAAAATTTAACACTGAAATGCCGATAAAATTTTAAAAAACATATACTAGAATGAAAATACTTAATACTGCATGCATGCCGACATTAAAAGTAATACAGAAGTAGTACAACTGAACAAGTGTAAAGTTCCGGATTTTAAGTAAAATTTGAGGAATTAAACACAAGACAAATGCAATATACAATCAGCAATAACTATTAGATATAGTTCCCGAATAGGTTAATTCGATGTTTTCTTTATGTGCTTTTCCCATTAACTAATGAGTCTCTAATTTATTTTATGAGATACGTCCTTTTCAGCACATTTTCATAGAAAAGTGCTTATGTGATCGGTTTGTCCAGATGTCCGTTCGTCCGTCTGTAGACACAACTCCAACAATGCATTGCGTGTAGTGAATTGCTGGAAGAGACGAATCATCCTTGCATTGGGGAAAACGCTTTTCTAAACGTTGTTGGGCATGCAGGATGCCTAAAACGAAAATAGTTTCTTTATTCGCAGGGTACTTATGATTTATTAAGATAACTTGAAAACGGATTGACTTTTTCACACTCTTTCACCAATCCATAAATATGGGACGGATCACGAACAAGTTTGAAGGTGAGATAGGCGGAATAGGTACAATAGCACGTACTCTAATGATACTATTACGATACCCCCTTAAAAATTTCCAATGACAATATATCAAACAACTTGTCACGGCGTGCCATGAACGAATATATAAGATAGCAGAAATTGGTCTAGTAGTACGTGTTCCAATGGGGCCATAAGGTACTAAGATATGGGGTGTCATATATAAAACAACACGTGACAAGGTGTCAGGAATAAAAATATCGAGTAATCAATGACAGTGGGAATTCGCTTTATAATGCGTGTTGTAATTGTGCCATATAGTACCGTTGGAATTTTCAATGATAAGATATAGCGTGTAATATCAAACAACTCGTGACGATGTGTCAGGAATAAAAATATCCAGTAATCAATGATAGTCGGAATTGTTTAGTACGTATTTTAATGCTACCATATGGTATCGTTGGAACTTTCAATGCTAAGATATGGCATGTAATATATATCAAACAACTTGTAAGGGCGTCTCATGAATGAATATAACGCGTAAATTATATAGCGTGTTAACTTTCAAAGCTAAGATATAACATGTAATACAGGACAGGTTTGTCATTAACGCTAAATTCAGCGTAAATTACGCTAACACTTTTCAGGTGAACGCCTTTTTGTAATTTTTAAGCGTCCCAGAAGACGCTAAATGTATTTCGTGTATTTCTTGTCTGGTCAAGTTACTGTAGATCGTAAAAATCCCTATGATTAGTGCGAATTTTAACAGTTAATTGGCTTTAAAAATGAGTTTTTGTACAAATCCTCTTCATGTAATTTTGCATAAATTTATCTGTAAATATAACAATAAATTCATTTATTTTTTGATACAGGACGCTAAATAAATAAAGGAGGACTCAATAATTGAAATACATTGGGTCCCTGGGACTCAATAATTATTCTTCCTAAATCAAACACTGAACAGAGTGAGTCTGAAACCCTGTCACAAAATTTTAGAGGGAGTAGTATGGATGATTCTAAGCAAAAAAAGTTTCTATGAACATGAGTTCGAATTTAAACGATAACGGAGATATGAACAGAAATAAAAATGATGAAAAATAGCCATATGAGGAACTTTATGAGGAAAATAGCTATAAAGTTCGAAGAAAATTCCATTGAACCCAGGCTGTGGAATTTTCTTTCCTATTTTTCATCATTAATTTGAACAGCTGAGGTTAGCGTATAATAAAACCATCACTGAACATCTTATGATTATTCAGAAATAAAAATACCGCCAATAAGATCAACAAGTTAATAACTCAGGTTCTATAACACCTACAGGGGTAATGTTAGGGTACATAAAACTGTATTTACTGTTAAAATTTGATCGAATACCAACGAGTAGTTTCCGAGTTATGTAGCCTAGTCAACATCGTAACACGTGGTGCTTAGTACTCATGTCTCGGTTATCGTTCAAATTCGAACCCATGAACTTTTTTCCTTAGAATCATCCATGCTATCTCCTCTAAAAGTTTGTGACAGGGTTTCAGACTCACCCTGTATATTAATCAATTCCTTACTAGTTGTTAGACCTATTGTTATCCCTAGTTTATTGGTATCAAGAGCATACTGCTGTTTGACCTAACATTATCCATAACTAATTTGTGTGAGACATATTGCTTATTACTAGTACGGTAGACGATAACGTAGAAACGCTGTAGTATTAAAATATGAAGAAATAATGGATGTTTACACAGAACGCTTCAGCCATTGAGGCTCACTTCGTTTAAAATTATGTGGGAATGCCTACAAATAAAAGAACTTTTATTTGTTCAAATATATAAAGAATAACTACACTCTCCATTTAACCTTTCAGTTATTCAAGTTTCTTCGTTTAAATTCTTTCTTTATATTAGTTTGCTTAAATACGAGGGTTGGGGCATAAGTCATGGCAACTATTTTTTTTCTTGTAGATATGTGAACGGATCACAAACGTATATGTGTCGTTTGGAAGTTCTGCAGGCAGAATGTGTATGCAGAACAACAGATGGCTCTGTGATAGCTGGTAGTAGCGCAGCGAGGGCTGTGAAATCAGTCAGTTGGTGAGTGTCGTGCGAGATGGAAGTAACCCGTGTTGAGCAGCGCGCTAACATCAAAATAGCCGTTCTCCGAGGGAGAAATGCGATGGAATGTCACAGTGAATTAGTGGAAGCCCTTGGGAATAATGCCCTACCATACCGCACAGTAGCACGGTGGGTAGGAAAGTTTCAGCAAGGACGTGTGTCAACCAGTGATGAGCAACGTTCGGGCTGATGATATTCAGCGCCTGAGTTTCATGATATTCAGCGCCTCCCACATCGTTGGCAGCGTGTGGTGACAGTAGCAGGGGACTACTTTGAGGGTCTTTAGGCCCAGGTTTGTCATGTCAACTTTATGTGTACTGTGTTGTAATTCTTTTGCACCGTGAAGGCCATATTGCCCTGTATACTACCGTAATAAATTATGTGTTACATATTTCAGTGCTATTCATTGTCCACACATGTAGTTAACACCTTGTCCTTTCGTCTGTATATGTCACATTTTTCAACCGGACTGGTATCTTCAAGAAAAAAATAGTTGCCAGACTTTTGCCCAACCCTCGTATAATTTAAAATGTAGTTTTCAAATTTATATATTTCGTCTAAAGTGTTTTAAAATATAAGTTAATTCTAGATATTCATGTATGATGCTATAAAACGAAATTGTGCTCCGTTTAGTCGCTTTGGCGATAAAATCATTCTATAATGATTATAGTTAAATTTGAAATATTACGTATACAGATACTTGATACGTAAATATTACTTTCATCGTGGTAATCATTTGGCAGCACGAATGGAGTGCATTTAAAAAATGCCGGACAAAGCAGGAAAAGAATTTGTATGATTTGTAATATGCGAGATATACATCCATCATTGCAGTGCAGAAGAGAAAACAGAAAAGAATCAACATTTTTTTTCAAACACAGGATTTTTCGATGGTATCTCGGCAGTTTAAAGACATTGATTGTCTGTGTAAACAAAAAAGCATTTTGCAAGCGAATGAGATATTATTGGACAGTATGCCGTGTGACCAGCGGAGCACGCATAGAATATTTATAGAGTACTAGCTGAAAAACCCGGCTTCACCCGTGCAGTCTGATGCCAAGCTAGATTGAGGGGCATTTTATGATTCGTGGAATGTTGTCCAATTTAAGTTGGAAGTCGCAAACACACACACACACACACACACACACCGACTGCCCTTCTGTTTTTTTATCTCGTTTGCGTATGCCTACAGAGCAGAAAAATTGTATCCTCTTGAAAGAACTTGGGCAGAAATTTTTCTGGAATAATAAGGAATAGACTGTCAAAAATATTGAATGGAACTAACAAGGGGACATTACGACCTCGGAATTTTAGTTTAATACGAGACTTCGTGTAGTTGTAGTGTACTTTTAGGATGTTAATATACTTAAATATTAAGGCGCACTATTCAGCCAATTTTGAAAAAAGACGGTTTAAAGTTTCGAGCACCATACAGAAGGGAAAGTTTTCCTCCTTGATTGTAAGTGATCCGATAGCTCAGACAGCAGCGTGGTTGCTACTCACAAGTCAAAGTGTGAGTGGCGGGTTCGAATTCCAGTTGTAACAATTTTTTTTTACCCAAATAATTATTCAATATATTATATTTACAAATTTATTTGTGACAACCTACTTTTTCACAAAATTTTCCTTTTCTCAAAATTATTATACTTATTTTTATTGTTACAAGTGTCTACGGAGTAATAAAGTATTTTCTGCAAAATATTTTGTATAGAATCAGCATTTTAAAAGCAATAACTATTTTATTTTATTTTTCGAGGTGGCGGGTTCGAAAGGGAAATCTTTGTGAATGTAAACGAGGTGGCTTTTCAATGGATTTTCTTAAAACCCCTTGTTCTTGTAAAAAGTCCTCATTTATTTGTTGTGCGAATTGTCGTGGTATCTTTTCCTTGTTTTCCATGCTTCTATGACAATTATCATTCTGGTTCATGTGTATCATTTTAATTTAACTGATTAACATTATTACTTCTGTGTTTTATTGCTATTTGCATGAAATGAATTTTTTACCCTTTCCGTACATAATAGGCTATTTTGCTGAAAATACTTGTGTTACTTGTATTACTTAAAATGTTAGTCGAATCTCCTTTATTTTCCAGTAGTATAATAAAATCAAGTCAATGAATCCAAAAAGCACAGGAAAAAAAACCCAGGTAAATCCTGTTAGGAATTATAAATTGTTGGAGGTGATGACGTAGCCCTGTGACTCACACAAACGTAAGTTGAATTAAACAGAGAGATTCAGCAAAGCGTTTACGTGAACGTGAAGGCGAAAATGAGTGACATCAGCCAAGTTCACGTCCACACAAGCGTTGGCCTTGAAAATCTGCTTCAGCAAAGCGTTACTTTCCCTTACGAATCCAAATGGCGCCACATACGTATGACAACATATGTTCTTACGACGCATGTGCAGAACACAAATATCCGCATCCGTTTCTTGCCTCATGCGTCTATTTTGAAAATTCCTTACTATTACGGCATCGTACATTTCTAACCTTATATCCTAAATATTGTTTGTACAAAAAACAATTATTCAATTTATCATATCATAGATGTAAGTCTAAAGAACACGTGTGCAAAACAACACAGCACTTTATTTGTTCGTTTTGTAAATAAAAACATAGAGAAGGACAAACGTGAACGTACCAGACTAGGCGTTGAATTCGCCATGATTAAACGTGTAGACGTGAAGCAGTGACGTCATTAGTTCAGACGTTTTTTTACCTCGCGTCAACTTGAGGCAGCGTGAAGCGGACGTGAATCCTTGACCTAGATTTACGTCATTCCTGCACTCTACATCATTGTTATGCCACACGTTTGCTTTGCTGAATCTCTATAATGTATCATCCAATCATGAAAGTCGTAGAGCCACACACAGACAAAAATACATAAAAAAAAATATCTTTACTCTTTTGGGGCATGTCCCGTGCAATTTCTCCCGATTTGGATTATGTGAATAAATACTCCCGTTCCGGAGTTTATAGAATAAACTGTGGAATTTGCGATAAATACTACATAGGCCTGTGGACCCGCAATTTCAATAAACGATTCAAGAAACACATGGACTCCTACAACAAACAAGATAATAAATCAAACTACGCGAACCACCTTACCCAAAAGAGCAAAGTGAAATTATGACCATTCTCCATTCAAGATCGCCACGACCCATTCAAGACCGCCACTCTCGAAGCTATTGAGATCTTTAAAGCTAAGATCTCCTCTCCAGATCACCTCCTCAACTGCAAAACCGTTTTCGATATTTATTCTATTTTAAATTCTTTATCTGATATCTTGTAATTTTTCAAATTTTGTATATTTACTTTCTTTTCCATTTTCTTATTGTTACTTTAATATATGTTAACTCTGGACCACCTGTCTTACGCGACATTTGGATTTAAGTCAGGTGACTGGGGAAGCCAGTCAAACACTTTAATTTTCTTAGAATTGAGGAATTCTTTCACAGATCTGTATGTTTGAGCTGTATGTTTAGCATCTGAGTATTAGTGAAAGATAAAAACTTCTTCTCAATCCAAATTTACTTGCCATTCTCGATTCTTATCTAGAATTTCTCTATACTTGTGTTGGTCATGATGCCATCGAGAAATTCTAGATGTCCCATCCCTTAGCTGACATGCAGTATATAAGATTCACCAGGTGTTCTCCAAATTTTGTTACAGCCATCTGAGCCAAATAACTTAAATTTGCTTTCATCTGACCACACAATTTTGTTCCAAAAATGTTTGTTCTTGTTTATATCCTCTTTTCCCCAATTCAGACGTCTCACTCGGTTTTTTCTTACTGATGTATAGCTTCTTCCTTGGTATGCTTCCTTTAAGCCCGGCTTTACGCAACCTAATTCGGATGGTTTGAGGAATAGTTGAAATGTTTAGATAATTTTTCACTTCTGCACACAATTCTACAGATAATTTTTCCTATCTTTTTTAATGTGGTTTACAATTTCTCTGTCTTCCCGCTCTGATGTTTTTCTCTTCCTGCCTCTCCCAATTTTATTTGTGATTTCTCCTGTTGTGTGATACTTTCGGATGATATAATGAGCGTGAAATTTGGAGTTCCTTGGCAATTACACGCTGACCTTTCCCATTCTTTAGTCCAGCTATGATTCTACCCCTCAAATCATGTGAATATTCCTTTAACACATATTTTACTGCAACGTTTCAAGATGTTTATTATCCGTAGTGATAAGTAATTTGTTGTGAATGTAATTGGTTAATTTTTTCGTAATAGATAATATTTTTTGGCTTAGAGTACTTACTGTCCGCTTCCCACGAAAATGCCTCTGCGTTGATGAAAATGTTCACTGCGCGCTGCAGTCGTGGATACGCCCACAGCCCTGATAGGGAACACAAATACGAAAATGCATGGAGGGTAGGCAGGGAAAGCAGCATCTGGAGCCTGCAGAGACTGTTAAGATAATGAGACTGGACAATTTTCACTTTTCCCATACTAAAATCTGTAACTGTTTTTATTGGTGGCTCCCTCTGGAAAATGTTGCTCAACCTATGGGGTTGTTATTATATGACGTATAACAGCTTTTATTATGTGACGTGTACTTTTCCAGTTTCTTCCATCCACTTCTTTTATTTTACTGCATCTTTATATTCGTTATATTTATTAATTTTTATTTATATATTTTTATACAATTAATGGTGAAAAGGAACTTTCTTTTTTTGGATTTCCATTAAAAGAAGAAAGGTGAGTGAGAATTAATCTTTTTTAAAATCACATAAGCAAAGAATGAGTAAAAGTCCAGAGATTCGTTTCCTAATGTTCTCGGATGATGTCTAACTCATGCTCTGAATTTATTTGCGTTATTTATGTAGCATATTTCTCTTTATCCTTTGCATTAATGTCTCTATGGCCATCTGCTACTATATTCACCATCACGGAAATTACGTGATTTTTTTCCGCGTGGATTTCTCAAACAATTAATTTCCAAAAAATCATTTACTTATTACGTAGAGACCACAGGCTAATAAAATTAGAGCATGAATGCGGCAGGACTGACCAATATCATCTGAGAAAATTAGGGAAGGCTACTCAATCTGTTCTTATGTGATTTAAAAAATTAAATTCTCACTCACCTTTCTTCCTCTAATTGAAATCCAAAAAAGGAAAGTTCCTTTTCGCCATACCAATTGTTACAATATTTTTCTCATTTCTTGGTTGGTTTACATTTGTTTTACGGTTTCGTTATGTGTCTCTAAATTAAAATTTAAAATATAATAACATAACCCTGCAGTAACAAATAGCATTATCAAGTTCTACGTTCTTACGCGCTTGCACTTTCTAGTAAAAACACTAAACGAAGAAAGAAGTGCAAAATGTGAGAAAAGTAAACTTTTAAAGCTCAGGTGTACACAATAACATGTAATAAATTATAAATTATGAAATTTGTAAAATATAAAAAGAACATTTCAATTTAAAAACCATTACACATTTCCATATAATTATCTTCTGCGCTTAACTTTTTATAACAACAGCTATTCGATTAAATAATAAATAAAACGAATACTGCTTTGAAATTCATTTAATTAGTTTATCTGGATATTATTTCAAGTTTACAATCTTATTTTATTTTATTAAACAAGTATTTTTAAAGCGTTCGTGCTGTTAAACTTACATTGAATCCCATGCATTATAGGGTAATTGTCGGCGCATTAGATTGTCGTGCCTTCTGGCGGTGTCATCAGTCATGATGACGCGAAATCAGCGGCAATGGACACACTATTTCTTCTAGCCACTGTAGCCGCACGTATCAAGATAGTGGCGATAATGCTGTCGGCCATCTCTCATTTTCACGCAGCGTTTAAATCAGAGACAGTCGAAGAAACAGTCTCTGGTTTAAATCGAAACAAAAACTGTAAATTCGAAACTTAAAAGTACCACCTGGATAAGGTTGCCTAAGCTTTAAAACAGGCAGTGGTTACACAAAAAATGATGAATTGGACAGTCTCCTTCTCCGACTGTCTCTGGGAGCCTGCTGTTAACTTGCACGTGGTTAAGGTCACCCCCCCCCCCTGTCAGCGCTGTGGACGCATCCACGACTGCAGCGCGCGCAGTGAGCACTTTCAACAACGCAGGGGCATTTTCGTGGGAAGTGCCTGGACGGATAAATTTTTGGCTCTGCTATTTACAAGGTTTCTTATCTTCTACTGCATTTTCACTTTTCCCCATTTAGTACAATGATTCCTACCCAATGTAAGATGTCATTAAGTTTAAATACTATAGATTATGATAAAATTTCCATTTGAAATTAATTGGCTTTATTTATGTTAACGTTTTTATGTTTACGTAAGTTGGTGGAGTGGTAATATTTTTGCTCATTGTATTTATCGATTACAGTTATCACGAAGTAGCGGAACCCTAAATCCCTCTACCCCTCTTGCTGATAGGTTTCTCCTTAGAGATTCCTATCATGTAGGCTCGTCTAGGGACGGCTTACTTTAGGCGGATGCCTCAAGCGGTAAAATTTTGGGACCTCAAACTGAAGTTAGGGGCCATCAATTTTGGGGCACTCAAAATTTACTGCTATTTCATTTTAAAATTACTCAGCTTACTTCGATAAAATAAATTAGCTTACTTAAAATTATTTAATTGCCTGTTAAACGATAATTTTGTCTATTTTTTAAACATTCGGGGCCCTATGGTATCCCGGGTCCCCACGCGGCCGCGTAGTCCGCTTACCGTTAACCCCGTCTAGATGCAGGCAAGGCGACCTTTTTTATGATTCCAAGATCTGCCTTCCTCATTTGCCTCCGATGCTTCCTATTTAAATCAATCGTATTTAATTTTCCCGCCATGAGCAGCGTTGCCAGCGGAAGTATTGCCGGAAATAAGTTTTTCCATTCCGATCTGTTTTTTTTTTTTTGGTTTTTTTTTCTGTGAGTGTATGTCACCTGCTCTCTCAGCGACCTCTTCAGACAAAAGCCTGAATATTGTATTAGAAGAAGGGGAGGGGGAGAACCTCAAACCAAAAAAAAAATAAAAATAAAAATAGTTTTAAAAAAGAATAAAAAAACGTTTCTTATACAAATATAATACAAATGTGAAAAGTTCCAGAGAATGACCTCAAGGTCAGCAGAGAGTACAGTCCATTTTAAAAAGACTGTGTTTTTTACGTCAAGGAAACAATTAATTTTCATATTATTAATTTTTACTTCATGTACAGGGTTAGCCTAAATGATTCATCGGGATTCAAAG
>JAHWFO010104228.1:0-23584 GCA_023313115.1 Rhysida immarginata | reverse complement strand
AGGAAAGCCAAAGGATCCATTGATATGCCAATGGTTTTGGTTCTACTCCCGAACACCGAACACAACCAATCATTGAAAAACGTAACACGTATTGGGCCGCTGGCAGTTTCAGTGGAGGCCTTTCGAGGGAACAAGAAGCCACTACAGTGTTACAACTGCCTGCGCTTCGGACACGTATCCATGGGCTGCACGGTAGATCCTCGTTGTAATAAATGTGCTGAGGGGCACCAGTCAAGAGATTGCCCCAAGATCAAAGGACAAGACCCCCCAAAGTGCATCAGATGTGGTGGACAGCACACATCAAGCTACACGAAATGTCCAAAGTACCCCCAGGTTCAAAGGATGTCTAGTTCTAAAGTGACAGCAGGCAAATCCTATGCTGCCGCTGTGTCTACGCCGGAAGATAAAGGCCTCAACATCAACGACCTACCAGGTATGTATAAGCAATTAGGACGTATCTTTAATCTGTTTTCTAATCTAGGCAAAAGTTACCCACAGTTGAGTGGGCTCCTTACGACCAACTAATTTTAGTATGGCTGCACAACGTTATACTGTAATCAACAAAGGTGAACTTCGGTGCGTGATATGGAACGCTAGGGGCATTCCCCGAAAGCGTATCGAGTTTCACAACTTTCTGATAAAACAAGAAATCGACGTGGCTTTCCTCTGTGAAACTCACCTCAAACCAAGCCAAGACTTCAAGCTACCTGGCTATTGTGTGTACCGTAAGGATCGAATGGCTTCAAATGCTGCAAGATGTGCGTCTGGGGGCGCTGCGATCATCATTAAGAGGGGAATTCAACACCAAGAATTAGTATCCAAGTCTTATGCAGGTATGGAATCAGCCTCCATCATTATCAATGACGTCTCCTGTGGTGAAGTGAAGTTCGTAGCGCTCTACAATTCACCTAAACATTATCTTGACATTTGCGAGCTTGATGAACTCTTCAGTGGTGACACTCCAGTCGTCCTGGCTGGTGACCTAAATGCCAAGCATCCAAGCTGGAACTCCAGAACGCAGAATTACAACGGCATGATTCTCTATAGGTACATACAAGGTAGAGATGATATCATCGCTGCTGGACCTGTGGAGGACACCTACTACTGCGACCACTCCCCTAGTAGTGACGTTTTGGACATCTCGCTCTTGAAGGGTTTCTTCAAACCGTACAATGTCTTCACGATTGATGACCTTTCTTCTGACCACAAGCCTGTGGCGTTGTACTTTGACAATGTCGACATAAATTTCCGAGAGGAACTCGTACATCATCAAGACTGGAGGCTCTACAAAGATATTCTTAAGGACTATGGCTGCCATCCCGACGTTGCTTACTGTACAGAGGACATCGATCAACTTGTTGATGACATCACCAGATGTATTAACAGTGCCATAGAAGTCAGTAAGTATCCATCAGAGAAAAAACCTTCTCATCGAATCCAACTCTCTCCTGGAATCCAACGCCTAATTGCTGAAAGAAACAGGACCCGTAGACTTTGGCAACGCTATCGTGAACCTTGGCTCAAAACCAAGTACAACAGGTTAGTGCGAAGAGTTCAAGAGGAGATAAAAGAGCTTCGCGACGCTAGATGGAATGAAAAACTCAAAAGCTTGTCGGCTCGCGACAATTCCATTTGGAGTATGGTTAGAGCTTTACAGAAGAAGAAGAATGTTACGCTTCCTCCACTCCGTACACCACAAGGTAACTATGTGCAAACTGATCAGGACAAGGCCCAAGTTATTGCAGATTCACTGGAACTGCAGTTTGTTACTCCTACCAACGATAAGCCCGAGAGCCAAATCATGTCTCGGCGTGTGGAAGAAGGTATTTACAACTTTGATGAAGTCCCGAAGCATTTTACGAAGTACAACATCGAGGCTGGTGAGATCGCCAACATCATCAATAAACTGAAAAAGAAGGCTCCAGGAAAAGACAAGGTGAGTAATAACGCCCTTATGAATTTCCCAAAGAACTTTATTGAATTTCTCACCAATATCATTAGCGACTGCTGGAAATTTTCTTATTTCCCTGTGGCTTGGAAGAAATCTATTGTGTTGAGTATCCCAAAGCAGGGACAAAATCCTGCAATTCCCGCGAGCTACCGACCTATTAGCTTGCTACCCTCGATGTCCAAGGTGTTGGAGAGAACGATCCTTGTCGGATTCCAAGATCACTGTCTAGCAAATGACCTTTTACGGGAAGAGCAGTTTGGCTTTCGTGCTGCCCACTCTTGTCCGATGCAGATTTGGAGGCTCGTTGAAGACCTGAGCACCCCCCTGAACCTATCCAGGTACTGTGGGGTGGTATTTCTCGATGTCAGTAAAGTTTTTGACCAAGTGTGGCATGAGGGCCTTGTCTACAAAATGATCAGAGACGGGTTCCCTGCCGATTTGATTTTGTTGGTGAAATCCTTTCTTGACGGCAGATCCTATCAAGCCAAGGTTGGAGAAAATCTTTCCACACCCCGTGTTGTAAAGGCCGGTGTCCCTCAGGGTTCTGTCCTCGGGCCTATGCTATTTAATTACTTTGTACATGATTTCCCAAAACCCGATAATTGTAATCTGTATTTTTATGCAGATGACACTGCCATTATGACATGGGCACATCAGCCGGCTCACGTTATCACTCGGCTGAAATGCGCCTTGAAGCAGTTCGAAGACTGGTTTAACTGCTGGAAGTTGAACCTTAACGTCGGAAAGTGCAAGGCTTTGTACCTCAATAGGAAGCTCAAGCGTCCCCCAGATTCTCTTGTTCTGTTCAATAAGAAACTGGACTGGGTGGACAACTACAAGTACTTGGGAGTTATCATTGACTCAAGACTCTCATGGAACCGGCATATGTCCTATGCTCTGAACAAAGCGAAGAGGGCTAAGTACAGTATTATAACTCTCATGAGTCGCAACAGCGCCCTCAGCATTGACAACAAGCTACTTCTGTACAAATCGATTATCCGGACCATACTCCTCTATGGCATGCCTGCGTGGTTGACTATCTGTAAAACCAGATGGAGTGAACTACAGTCATTCCAGAAGGTTACCCTGAGGACCATTGCTCAGCTGCACAGAAGGACGGTGAAAAACCACATGGATTTAAACATGGCCCATATCGGAAAGTTTATACAGGATCTCCTTTTGATTATGATACAGAAGATGAAGACTCACGACAATAAACTTGTAAATGGAATACTGAAGAACTCATTGAATATGAACTTGCATACGAAGTATCGTAAACGAGGCACGTTCTTGACATCAATTTTGAAGATATTAGCAACGTTTCTTTTCCGGACTACTGGAAGATGTGATAATCTTCGTTCTCCTTGTATTTTGTTTCTGACAATCGTCAATCTTATTTTCTTTTTTGTATAATATGGAAGACCTCTCGGGTTGGTTAGGCTTCTTGACTACCTCAGTGTATTTCATTTAGAGTTTATTCTAGTTGGATGAGCTTTGTGAAAGCGCTGCTTTCGTCCCATCCTAACAAATGTACACTTCACTGTTCGATTGTCGATTGTCGAAAAAATCATTAGGAGTGAATTTTATAATCTAGGAGAGCAAAGAGCAATCAAAATTCTTACAAAAACATTCCATTTTATAACCGAAAACAAAATTAATATTTTCACTAATTTAACTCGCCATTCATTTGAAATGAGTCCTTCTGACGATCATGTGCTTCGACTTATTAGACCTATTGTCATCACATACTGTAACATTCGATATCACCATGAAACCAAGCGACTGACAGAAAAGAAGTGGAGAAAATATACGCAGCGTCTTATCACGACTTATTATATTTAAAACTCAATAAAGAATAAATCAATTTAAATTTTTTGTGTAACTGAAGCTATTTTGGAAACTCCATTGGTAATACTGTATGAAGAGGCTTCAAATTTACTTTTTATTTAGCAAATCGAAACTTACTGGATGAGGAAACGATGGGGCTTCTCAGAGATTGCTGGCGGGGGCGGATGTAGAGATGAACTGACCGGAATGGATTCCATTGCTTCCGTAGTCCGATATACAGATATGCAGAGGGTGGAGGAAAGTTTGTGAGATTGCTACATATTGGTTTCAAGCATGATAAGTAGTTTGAAAGTATAATAAATTAGAGAACTACAATAAAATTGGGAAAACTGCAACAAATGAAAATATTTATTAGGTATTAAGACTGATTAAGTTATAAGAATCAACTTTGTTAATAATAAAAATCAGTTAAGACTGAAAAAATAAATTGATCCTTCCTCTAGATTCATTTACTTTCCCCATGGATGAAGAAATAACTTTGCTTCTTCAGTTTTCTTCATCTATACTTTCACTTGTCTCTGGCTAAGCCTCCATTATTACAATAACGATAGGAGTTGCGAGTTGTACGCGCTCTTTTAAAAATTCGTAAGGCATTGAATCAGCCATTGAAAGTCATTAAAAGTATAAGTTATCGTTAGTTAATGCAATAAAGTTTTGTTTTTTAAAAAATCAGAAAACAGGTTACGCTTACTAATACCTCTCGAAGTCATCTACAAAAATAGCTGAAATAACATTGAGAACATACGCCACCTTAGGTTTCTGCCATTCTCTTAATGGCGATCGCTGCACTTCCGGTGGCACCAGTAGCGCTCAGCAAAATGAATAGGGCACTGCCAGTCTCTTACGTTCATTTGTCTCTGGTTTGGCCCATAGAAATCGGTTTGCTGCTCGCACCAAGTTTGGAGTGGACATCCAGTTGACACGCCATTGCTTTTAGCCCGCTAGTCGCACAAAACACGACGGGAAACCACAGCAACAGTCCTAATGTCCCTTTCTCCGCTTTGCCCAAGATTGCGACACACAGCGCGCTCCTGTGGCGAGTTAGTGCAACTTACTTTTTTTGATATCCCCTCGTATTTTTATAAGTTGTATTGAAATGAAAATGTGATTAAATAACTTACTTCCTATAATTTCATGAGGTAAAAAAAAACCGATAAATAATTGCATAATGATGTTCATAGTAGCTAAATTTTGGAGTCCTGATGTTGTCCATTCTTCCATGGAGGCACTACCAGCTTCCACACGCTCCATACCATTGAGCCACCACCAGCTTACATAGTGCTTTCGTCACAAGTTGGGTTCATGGTCTCATGGGGCTGTGGCAAAGTCGAACCCTACCAGCACCTTGTACCAACTTAAATCGTGACTCCTCGTACCAAGCTATGGTTTCCAATTATTTAAAGTCCAAAAATATGTTCACGATACCAGGCGAGGCGCAGCTTCCGATGGCTTGCTGTGAATCTCTAGTCAGTCTTCTGCTGCCATATCCCAAATTCCTCTGCACTGGCCTAATAGATACGTTTCTAGTATGTTCCTCATTGGATGTAGCTGTTAATAGACGTAGTGACAGACACGTTACGAAGGACGATTTTGCTCCGATGTCACTGGTCACGAGCATTTTAAAGTCTTGGTTGGCCACCGCGCTGTCCAAGGTGGGAGGTAATGCCCTTCACTAACTGCATCAAGTAATGTTGAATTCTCGTACACTTCAGACACGAATGTCCCATGCGTCTAGCTCCAATATCATTCTGCGCTTCAAGTTTTGATAATCCTCGTCGTGTAGCCATAATATCGTTACAAGATTTTCACTTAATAGTACTATTTAAAACGTTGTTTCTAATTATTTGCGTTAATATTTAAAAAATAGGTTTTTAAAATTCATAAGGCAGAAAGGATAGTACAGTATAAATATCCTTTTTTATTTTATTAAAAGATTACCATGGACGAACGAAATTAAATATCCTTTACTTCCACCATGCCTCGAACCATGCACGGCGAATTTTGGCCACGTAGCATGTGGCATTATCCTGTTGGAAGATGCTATCAGATCAGGATACACGAGTTGCCATGTAGGGATGAACCTGGTGGGCAACGATGGACAAGTATGGCACAGCTATTGACGGTACCTTCCAGAGGAAGTAATGGATCCAGAACATGCCGCAAAAACATCCCCTAGACCATTAACACTGCCTCCTCCAGCTTGTTGCCGCCCAACAATGGTTTCGGATAGTTTGTTTTCGGATTTCTCCCGGCAGAAACGCCAGCGCCCATCGATACGATGCAGTAGAAAACGCGACTCATCGAAAAGTGCAACCTTTTTTCACTGGTCTAGGGTCCAATGCAAACGCATGTAGTTTCTTGCGATGCACACTTGTCAACATGGGTGGTGGTACCAGACTTCTGTTGCGGAGGCCAAGACGCAACAATGTGCGTTGCACAGATGTTCTCGGTAGCTTTGTGGTGCATTCCTCGTTCATTTGGGCTGTCAATGTATCGACGGTAGCGCGTCGATCACTCTTAACCAGCCGTCGCAAGCTCCACTCACCCAGTTCATTAACGGTCCGTAGTCCCCTACAGTTTTCTTGCCTTGAATGCTCATTGACGGCCCGTAGTCACCTATTCTTTACAACGGGACTACGCAAAAGTTCACGAAAGTTGCAGTTTCCGAAATGCTGCCCTCTTTTCCACGTACCCAATGATCATACTTTTTTCAAGGTCTGTTAGGCCGCGTGCTTTACCCATGACGGCAACTATTGCTGTACGAACCACCTTTGTCTTCCAATAGGCAGGTTTATCTGTCCCCCCCCCCCCTGAATGGGCACAACCGTATTTACATAAACCTATGTGGCGGTCATAATTCGGTGACTCGACCTTGTAGTTTTTTTAGTTTTTAAAGCTAGGAAAACTTCATTCACAACTATCGACGATTGAATTATAGAACTTTTTTGGAGAAATTTTTAGAAATATAATTTTTAAAATATTAATAGTGATTCAGTCTAGCGCCCGCTTATATAAAAGTTAGTTTGCTGATTACAGTAGACATGTGTGCACTTTCTTGTGCTTATGTATTGAAATTGTTTTCATGGATTGTAGAGACCGAGTGACAAGAAGGGAGACTGTTTTTGATAAGCTGAAAAGATTCATATCTAGTCAATATCTAGCCATAGTGAACATTGCTTCGATTTATGCATTCGTAACCTGTTATCAAGTGGCCAAAATCTATATATGACATCCTGCTCCCCTCCTCTCTTACTGCACCCAACTTTATTTCATGATAACTAGGCTGCATTTGAAATTCTGAAACTGAGACATGTTGGAATGAACTTTAAAGAAAAAACTAGCCCGAATATGGCTGCCTCTGAAAAATCGGTTGCCTCCACAATCTATCGCCGCTAAGAATGAAATAATTCAAAATGCGCATGCATTAGTTTTACCGTTTAGTTATGTCGCTCCAATTCACCATAAGAAATAAACCTCTTCTCATCGATATTTGTTTTGTAAAAATCATGAAATTACTACTTGAATATTATTTCAATGCTATGTTATATTTGTAACATGTTTGATTCATTTGACGAGGTACAGTCAATAAATAAGGCAAAGAATATTTCACAGTAAATATTTAACGAAACTCAAAGTACTGTCCGCAATTGTTTAGGCATTTGTCCCATTGTAACTTTAGTTGCAGAATGCCATATTCGTAGAAATCATTTGGCTGCTATTTGAACAAATTGCGCATGCACTCTGACTTCATCGTCAGTTTGAAACCGTTGCCCCTGCAGGGCTTTTTTGAGGTCGCCGAAGATGTGGAAATAACAGGTGGGGTGTCTCAAGACTTCGAATCAAATCGTAATGTCCCGGGAAAATTTCTCGTGGCGTCATCCTGTTGCACGACAATGCTAGACCGCATACAGCTAACGCAACAAAGGAACGTCTGCAGAAGTGAAGTGGGAAGTCTCTCAGCCTCTCCATCTGTAGTTCAGATCTATCCCCATGTTATTTCCACATCTTAACGGACGATGAAATCGAGGATTGTGTACGCAACTGGTTTTTCAGCTGAAGGATTTCTATGAGCATGGCATTCTGTAAATGGGATAAATGCCTAAACAATTGCGGACAGTACTTTTGAGTTTCCTTAATTACTTATTGTGAAATTTACTTTGCTTCGTTATTTATTAGGTCTTTTCAGCAGAGGGGAGGGGGAGAACGCGCGCATGCTCCAACATTGCTTCCGACAGGCAGAACATCCGGCAAGCTGATTTGCCACAAGTATCTGCGTTTTTCAGCTACAGCAGAGGCGAGTATATATCGAAATTTCCGATTCCTGCTACGTGGATGAAGAAATACTGCCTTATAATATTTCTTCATCTGTGGTTATAGGCTGCTCGTTAAGGCTGATTTACATGCACGCATAATCACATAATGTGTTGCCTGATGAAACGCTGCATCCTTACTATGGAGGCTTGCATACACCCATGCGTTCCTTCTGATCATAGCCTACAAGGATTAATCGTTGATTGGTGCGTTTTTTTGGTATTAACGTCTGGTCAACTGCTATGATCATTTCAGGACGGCGTTATAGGGGCCGCAAATTTTGCCTCGCAAGGGTTCTTTAACTTGCAGCCAGCAAACGGGACCAACGGCTTTACTTCCCTTCCGAAGGAAGTGCGTGATCTCAGGATTTCCCCCCTGAAAAAATCCTCGTCCTCGGCCGGGGTCGAACCCGCGTCCACGGGCATCAGAGGCGATCACGCAACCACTTAACCACCGAGGCCTATGATTAATCGTTGAAAGGTTACCTAGATAATAATTAAAAGGCTACCTACATAATAATAATCTGTTTCTTATAAAATAATCATTATTTCGTATTTACATAAAATTAAAATGAACAAGATAATTAAATCAATGTGACATGGTTATTTCAAAACAATAAATTTCTTATATACGGTACAAAAAAAAATTACATAAAACTTACAATGTACAACAAACAGGTGTAATTTCTATTGTATATTAGGAATTTTGGTTTAGAATTTATTTGAAGGTCCGAAGCTGGTTTCTGCTGTGGTTTAGCTTGCTTTTGGTATAGGATGATTTGTTCATTCGCCTGGGACTTTAACAGTTTCTCCTTCTTTATGTATCTTCAGTACATCAGCTATTTTCAATCGTTTAAGGTCATTTACGCTGTATACGATGCTACACGAACCAACGTTTATACGCGGATGGCTGGGAGAAGCAGTAGAGAAGCTGGGATGGCTCCAACCGGAAACGCTTCTGCCTGTCGAAGGCAACCACAGCGCATGCGCAAGCCACACCCCCAAGAAAACTGAAAATGGCTAATTGACTGTACCTAATAATTCGTTGATAGTGTTATTTTGATCATTTTTCCGTTAGAGGGAGGTTTCAAATACAGGTTAGAATTTCCCCTTCCAACTCGGATTGGTACTAGTTTGTGCACGTGCGCTTCATTATTTTTTTGGGTTATTTATTTATTTATTTTTTTTTTTGTTAGCGGTGTGACGTTCCGTCAGTGATTTGTTTTTTTATAAAATATCTTGTTATACTGTCAGCTAATTTGAATTATTTTATTTATTTACAGTTGAATTTAAGCTTTGCTATTTTATTGCCATGTCATTGTTGTGTGAAAACTTTTATTGCTATCTCTGCTCCTCCTTTAACAATGGCATGAGTTTGATTGTTGAGAGAGTTGCTGCTGTGGCTGTCTAGGCAACAGGATGGAATTTTGAGAGCTGAGAAACACAGTAAGTTGTTATGCTGTGTTGAAAACCACAGAATGGTTTATTTTTTGATTAATATAATGCAAAGCATGTTTTCTATGCATTAAAGTTAGTTCTTTGTTTTGTGAAGACTACAAAAGTGTTGTGTATAAAAAGGTTGCCAGTAATTGTAGTTTCTGTGCAATTGGGCCTTTTTCTTACCATGAGTAATATTGGTAAGGGGTGGTGATTCTAATTCTGTAGTCAGCCAACAGTTTGCAAATGTAAATAGACTTGTTCATTTTGTTTAATTAATTTGGACTATTTTTTCATTTTTTAATGTGTTAAATATATTCCCTATTTGCTTGGAATAATAACATTTACTTCAGGCCCGTAGCCAGGGGGACGACCAACCCATTATGGAAAAAGGTCCGATTCAGTGGAATTTTTGAAAAAAAGGTCCGGAATTTTTGAAAATTGACCTCCCTTCCAAGATAACATTCTGGCTACGACCCTGCACTTCCAATAGTGTTTGTTGGCATTTTCACATCAGACCTGTTCCGTGTAATCTTGAGAGCAGTTGATCTTTTGCTGAAGCATTCAGAATAGCAAGAAGTGCTATCATTTGATCATAGTTAGTCTTAACTATGCAACTTTTTGGGATAAAGGATGCTTTGGCAAGCCCCTCAACGTTTGACAAGATGGATACAGGCTTTGGCAAGCCTTGTACAGCATTACCTGGAGTTAGGCTTTGGCAAGCCTAGGGATGGCCCTGTATCGACACCTCCTCACAACTGTGAAACGTCATATATTGTAAAATCATCATAATTCGATCATTGTTGATCGTATTTCTAGCAATAATAAGCCCTAAATTTGGTCGACTTATGATGTAACAATGCATGACTTTTCAGTTGTGAGGCTTTCTTTCAAGGTGGTGTTGCCTGTATTAAACCCAACCACAGCTGGAATTTTTGGAAAACCATGGAATTGCTGAGCCACATTGTAGCGAATCTGCAGCAGCTAGCTAAGCCTTCAGTACTGATGATATAACGACATTTGGTTGTAGGAGAGAACAAGCTCACTTGAAGATACCATGACAGTTCAATTTGCGTATCCTGAACGAATCCAAGAGCAGTGTGTTTAAATTCCTTGTAAACAGAGGTAGGACTGTAATATTTCCTGAGATGTTGGTGAGTATTCAGCTGTTTGTTAGTCTTAAAAGTTTTTCCGGCTAGTCTTTGAACTATTTCCAATTAAGTTTACTGCAAGTGAGTTAATCAAATCTGACTTGATTAATAAGTGAAAATTTCTTGATTATCAAAACTTAGGCTTTCATGAATTTATAAGGGACTAAGGAACACTTGTAAGGTTTGGTTTGGTTTGTTTGGTATTAACGTCCTTTTCAACTGCCATGGTCATTTCAGGACGGCGTTTATAGGGGCCGCAAATTTTGCCTCGCAAGGGTTCTTTAACGTGCAGCCGGCAAACGACTACACGGGACCAACGGCTTTACTTTCCTTCCGAAGGAAGTGCGTGATCTCAGGATTTCCCCCCTGATAAAATCCTCGTCGTCCTCGGCCGGGGTCGAACGCGCGTCCTCGGACACTTGTAAGGCATTGTTAGTGCGTTAATATAGTCTTAGTGTATTAGACTCTAATATACACTTTTAGTAAACTATATATCTTTCTAGTGACTTTTCAGTTTTTATCCAAAAATGACAACGTTTATATGTGGTGCACTGACTGAATAATTAAAGTGATAAGAACTATTTAATTTAATAGACAATTATTAAGTACGAGTTGGACAGTTTAAGACTTTTATGGGGAAACTATTCATTTAAATTTATTGTCTCTGTTGAGTAGATGTAATTTTTATTTTGCAATCTTGATTTTTTAATTTATCAACACAATAAGTTATTATTATTATTACACCTTAATCTGGGTTAATATAGTTATTCAGTAACATTAAAACGCATTTTTCTTACATCAATTGGTCTTGTCATGTGTGCATGTAATGTCCGAACACACTAATTCTAGAACTTGGTGATCGCCTTCCTTAGACTTATGGTGGCAGTTTTTCTGTTGGTTACGGCATACACACAGATTAAGAATGCATACCTTAATCTGTGGCATACCTGGGTCGGGTGTCGTGGAACAGTTCGTAACCTGTCCTTTTATTCACATCATTGCGTGGAACAGTTGGGCACCGGGCTATAGGCCAACATATATGAACATACGATTTGAAAGCTTACCTCGAAAAGTTCAAACTGTAAATAAAACAGGTGGGATATATCTCCATATTAAGGAGTAAATTAATGCATTGTGCAATTTTGTGCGTGCCTGTCCATGCATGTAATGGACTTATTAAGAAATTATTGACTAAATTTAGTTTTTAATTTTTCAGGTTTGAAATTGTTCGCAAAATATGGAAGATTTACCTAGGATACAGGTATGTGAAAAAGGGTAAAACATGAACACCATTGCCCTTAAACCATTTTTGTGTGCTAGAGGCAGCATGGATTGGGGCATTATCCTGCTGAAACTGCCATGGAGAGCCAGTGATACCCTCAGCAAATGGCAAAAACGACTGTTGTAGCATATTTTGATATCCACTATCTTCAAATGTATTTTTTTTTAGATTTTATATTTACTTATATTCTATCGTTTAGACAAGCTTAAAATAACAGAAGATGGCGAATTGTGGAGAAGGTGGAGGGAATTCTTAGTACTGTACCGGGGACAGAGAAGCAACTCAAACTCCTCATTGGTTGTACACAACAACCCGTTGCTGCTACACCATAATTTTTCTTCTTGTCACTCCTTTGGTCTTCAATGAATGGAAATTTTATTTTAATAAAATATATTTTCCTTCAATAACTCAATTTTTGAAATTTTAATTGTAGAAAATTTGTTCAATAAAATGATTTTACAGTTTTGGACTAGTATTACGCTTAATGAAGCACTTTGAATTCTTAAGTCACTGGAAAACTGAAACAAAATAATTTTTAATAAATGCAAATTTAATACACAATGTATTGTTTAAGCATTTCGGGATCTTACACATGATTAGTGATTAGATAATGTTCCCACCTCCTATTTACATACATGGGCTTAGCCGAGGAGGAGGGGGAGGGGATCATGTAACCTCGTACATAAATGCTTCATTTTTTCTGAAAATAAGATATACAGAGAGAAACTATGGGGTATTTTTATTCAACAAAGATGGAGCTGATATAGGGTGTACTTTTCCACAATTTTCTAATAAATTTGACCCCCCCCCCCCGCCATATTGACACATGACAAGTTTCGAAATGCGTTGGCTGTAATAACAAGAGCACAAGGAAAATGAAATTTTAGGTCAATCTAGAACATTAGTGTACCTTCTGTGTAAAACGATTTGACTCAATGGCTATTCGTTATGGAGGAAAAAAAAATATTGTAATGCCAGATAAGCCAAATTAGAATAAAAGTATAGAACTTAAAAGCGGTAACGCGGTGGTTAACATTAGTATCTGTAGATATTCTGGTTTTGGGTTCGATTCCTGTAGTATTGAAATGTTTTTTCATTTTTTTTTTTTTCATATTTCCCATTTTTTCCCCCATTATTTTTTTGTTTTTCGCCATTATTTGTTTGCACTTTGTATAATAACATTCACATAAATAAGCAAAATTTCTTCAATATTCTACAATATCGTTAATATTGAAAAATGTTTGTAGAATATTTCCGCGGATAGTCATTGGCGATCCGTGATTTGGTGGTGACGATTGCGCCTAGATCGTCGATAATGCGAAGAGATCTTTAGTTTCTTGATTTCACACGCCACGGCAATGACCGTCCGTGAAAATATTGCACAACGCATTTTGCATTTTTTGTGACCTGTGACGTTGCTTATGTATGTGAATGTTATTATATACTCTGCCTTGTAGCTTTTTTTATATAGAGAGACAGTGTGGGAAAGCACGTCACTACTTTTTTACCTCCGCCCCGTAAAGTAGTCTCCGACTGCGCACGCGTAGTGCTCAAAAACATGAAGCACTGTTTCAGTTTCATTTTAGCCTCTAGTTTCAGTTTCTTTTTTATTGGCTGCGCGTTGATCAGAATGAGATGACTCTTGGTAACGTGGCTTTCCCATACTGCCTTGCAGCTTTTTTCAGAGTATAGTCTGTCTCACTATATGAAAAAAAAGCTGCAAGGCAGTATGGGAAAGCCACGTTACCAATTGTCATCTCATTCAGATCAACGCGCAGCCAATAAAATGAAACTAAAACAGTGCTTCATGCTTTTGAGCACTATGCGTATTTTACGGGGCGGAGGTGAAAAAGTAGTGACGTGCTTTCCCATCATTGCCTTGCAGTTTTTTCATATACTGAGACAGTATATACAAAGTGAAAACAAATAATAATGGTGAAAAATACAAAACAAAAAAATAGAAGAAAAATAATGGGAAAAATGAAAAAAAAAAAAATGAAAAAAATTCAATACTACAGGAATCGAACCCAGACAAGTATATGCACAGATACTGATGTTAACTACTGCGTATACCTTTCTTCCTATTTGGCTTATCTGGCATTACAAAAATAAATGCAAAATATTTTTTTTCTTCCGTAACGAATAACCATTGAGTCAAATCCTTTTACACAGAAGGTGTACTAATTTGTTGAATTGACCTTCTAAAATTTCAACCAAATCAGTGATTACTTGTCCGTGCGGTCCCCTTGTAAGCTAATCGAGGAAAAGTGCATCTTTGTTGAATAAAGCTATTAAAAATATCCCAAAGTTTGACTGTGTACATACACACACCAGCCAATGAATTGGAAAACTTCTTTCAATATGGTATTGATCCTTTTTTGGCCTAATTACAGAACATAGCGGTTTGGCATGGACTCTACAAGGTGTTGCAATGCAGGTAAGGTAATCGCAGACCATGCATTCGTCAGAGAAACCTTCAGGTCCTGCAGAGTAGACGGAATCGGATGCCTTCGACGAATGTCTCTTTCCAACATGTCCCAAACATTCTCGATCGGATTCAAATTCGGACTTTGCGCTGGCCACAGCAGATGTTGTAACTCTGTGTCATGTTCAGAAAACCACTCCTGAACAATTCTTGCAGTAGCATTGTCGTCCATGAAGAAACCGTCACCATTTGGGTACAAATGCACCATTGCAGGATGGACTTGATCTGCAACAATGTTCAGGTAGTCTTTGGCTTTCACCCGACTGTCAAGGAATATCAGGGGACCCTTGCCATACCAACAAAACATGGCCCATACCATGGCACCTCTTCCTGCAGCTTGAACTCTGTTCACAACACATAAGGGGTCCATCGCTTCGTGGGGCTGCCGCCAAATTCTTTGCCGGCCATCGGTGCAAAACAATGTGTAACGTGACTCGTCCGACCACATCACCTGTTTTCAGTCGTCTACTGTCCAGTCACACCGTTCTTTACACCACTGCAGGCGAACTTTCCGGTTTGTTGCTGACACCAGGGGCTTCCTCACTGGCATACGACTTCCCATCCCTATTCGCTTCATCTCTCGGCGCATTGTTCTGGAGGAGATGGGTTGCGATGATCCTTCACTGAAGTCTGCCGTCAGTTGCTCCACAGTAGACCTTCGGTTTTGCCGCACAATCCGTCTTAGACGACGTCGGTCCCTGTCTGTGTTGATTGTTTTTGATCCACAATTCTGCCGTTTCGACAACTCTTGTGGATTCCGTTTCCACGCATTGAACACCTTGGAGACCTGACATTCTGAGATACCAGTCAGTTGTACTGTCCTGGAAATCGTAGTTCCAGCTAGACGGGCTCTCACAATAACTCCTTTTTGGAACTCAAACAGGTCTGCTGTTTTCTCCATTTTGCTCAACTTGAGCAGCTGCAGCTTGTTCCTACCCTGTACATGCAGCTTGGGATGAGCATGTACCTCACATGATTGCATTCATTTGCATATCACAATCGTTTTTGACCTGTGACCCCGCTTTACATATCAGTACAGTAATTCATCACGGGTTTCTAATTCATTGGCCAGTGCGTGTATTATTTTCAGCAAAAATGAAGCATTTATGTACGAGGTTACATGATTTAGCCCAAGTATATAAATAGGAGGGGGGAACATTATCCACTAATCAGGTGTAAGATTCCGAAATGCTTGAACAATACATCAGTTGTGTATTAAATTTGCATTTATTAAAAACGATTTTTTTTCAGTTTTCCAGTGACTATTAAGAATTCAAAGTGCTTCATGAAGCATAATACTAGTCCAAAACTGTAAAATCATTTTATTGAACAAATTTTCTACAATTAAAATTTCAATAGTTATAAAATTTAGTTTAACGAGGAATAACATTTTCCGCAATTAAAATCTCAAAAAGTGAGCTATTGAAGGAAAATATGTTTTATTAAAATAAAATTTCCATTCATTGAAGACCAAGGGAGTGACAAGAAGAAAAATTATGGAGTTTGAGCTGCTCCTCGGTCCCCGGTACAGTACTAAGAATTCCCTCCACCTTCTCCACAATTCGCCATCTTCCGTTATTTTAAGCTTGTCTAAAGGATGGAATATAGGTAAATATAAAAGCTAAAAAAAAATACATTTGAAGATAGCTTTTCATATACCTGTAACCTAGGTAAATCTTCCATATTTTGCGAACAATTTCATTCCTGAAAAATTAAAAACTTAATAAGTCCATTACATGCATGGACAGGCACGCACAAAATTACATAATGCATTAATTTATTCCTTAATATATCGCCACCTGTTTTATTTACAGTTTTAACTTTTCTAGGCAAGCTAATAAATCGTATGTTCATATATGTTAGGCCTATAGCCCGGCGCCGCTAACCAAAAAAAAACAAAACAAAAAAACCCAAAAAGATAATGAAGCGCACATGCTCAAACTAGTACCAATCCGAGTTGAAAGGGGAAAATCTTGCCCGTATTTGAAACCTCCCTCTAACGGAAAAATGGTCGAAATAACACTATCAACGAATTATTAGGTACACTCAATAAATAACGAGGCAAAGTATATTTCACAGTAAGTAATTAAGGAAACTCAAAAGTATTGTCCGCAATTGCTTAGGCATTTATCCCATTTGCAGAATGCCATCGTAGAAATCCTTCAGCTGAAAAACCAGTTGCATGTGCACTCCTCGATTTCATCGTCCGTTATCCCCGCAGCGCTTTTTAGGGTTTTAGCATCATCTAAAAGCCTATTAACGACGGTACAGACAACGATATGAAATGAGTAGATCGCTCATGAGCTGCTTTCAGCGCCACCAACGCGTACCCATTTGAAAGCCTGTCGGTCATTGCTTTGGTTGGCATAAAATGGCCTTCATCTTATGTTTACGTTTGAAGTTTGCGTAGACAAACACAGTAAAACTCAATGCCCATTTCTTGTCCAGCTTTAAATTGTAGTAATAGATATATTAAAGGTTCACCACTGACCTTTCACACGTGGGTTTTTATCTTTCTGCGTCTTAGAATGTTTTTCTCATGTAAAAATCCTGGTCATCTTTTATATTGTGACGTTCCAGTTTAGTAGTCACGTGTAATATACAGGGTGTAACTAAAGATGTGTTACAAACTTTGGGGAATGATAGAACTGGTCAAAATAAGCATTTTTTGTTCTATGAACATTGGTCCACAACTGCATCGTTTAAGAGTTATAGCCACTGTTCAAAATGACGTCTTCAGCATCAATGCAGGCTTATGACACACCCCTTTCTGAATTATGGTATGGTCATGTAAATTTTTAAAGTAACAAGACCACACCATCACATTACCATGCAAGCAGATCCTGCACACTAAAAAATCTAACGTGTGTGATCGCATCCGGATATGGACTACACCTTTAATGAGTGCACTGACATGTTGTTAGTGTACGGTGCTGCAGACGGTAATGGAAGGGCTGCTTGTCGTCTGTACAGACGGCAGTTTCCACAACGTCGTCAGCCAGCTTACACAATGTTTGCTCGGCTTGTGCGACGTCTACGAGCAACAGGAAGTGTAGCTGTGATGCGTGGAGAGCATGGTCGCGCTCGCACCCGTCGTACCGCTCAATTCGAAGAAGCTGTGCTTCGTAGAGTTCACGAAAGACCAACATGTAGCAACCGTGCGCTTGCACACATCATGAACACAGATCACGTCTGTTTGGCGAGTTCTGCATGACCAACTGTTTCATCCGTTTCGTATGCAACGAGTGCAAGCATTTGGAGCTGCTGACTTTGCACCACGTATGGCATTCTGCAGATGGTTTCTTGCACGTTGTAGAGAGGAACCAGCATTCTCACAGCAGGTGCTGTTCACTGATGAAGCAACCTTCACCAGGGAAGGCATTTTCAACCACCAGAATATCCATGTTTGGGACCGTATCAACCCACATGCCATTTCGACAAGGCGCTTCCAGCAACGATTTTCTGTCAACGTGTGGGCTGGTATTGTTGGCAATCGCCTCATAGGGCCGTACATTCTCCCAGCTCGTATGAATGCACAAACCTACCTCGTCTTTCTTCAGGAGGTGCTGCCTGAACTGTTGGATGACATACCTCTTAACATCCGTCAAGTAATGTGGTTCCAACATGATGGTGCACCTCCACATTTCTCACAGCATGTCCGGGCCTTCCTCACTGATACGTTTGGCGATCGTTGGATTGGACGGGGTGGTCCAGTTACCTGGCCGCCACGATCACCAGACCTAACACCATTGGATTTCTTTGTGTGGGGCCACCTAAAGTCCCTGATGTACGAAACAATGGTTAATTCAGTGGAGGAACTCATCGCACGATTGGCTGTAGCAGCAGACAACATCAGGGACTCCCAGCAGATGCTGCAACGAGTGTCTTGCAACGTACAGCGACGAATGCAAGCCTGCATTGACGCTGAAGGGCGTCATTTTGAACAGTTGCTATAACTCTTAAACAATGCAGTTGTGGACCAATGTTCATAGAACAAAAAATGCTTATTTTGACCAGTTCTATCATTCCCCAAAGTTTGTAACACACCTTTAGTTACACCCTGTATACTTAATTAGGCAGGGGTCGGTATAATTAAAAAAAAATATTGATTATTAAGGGCCGGTTGCAACAACGTCAGTTAAAACTAACTCTTCGTTATAGTCCCGTTTAAAATTTTTTGCGTTGCATCAAGAGAGTTTAGGGCTTAACCAGACGTTAAGTGGCAGTTTAACTTAAACGCTCGATGACCACGGTTTAAGTCCATGGTTAGCGAAGCAAAATGGCATCCCGAAACAGAAATATATTTTAAACTAATTGAATAAACTAATTATCAAACAGATAAATGGATAAGCTAATTGTACAAATTATTTGGTAAACTAAATGGATAAGCTATTTGGATAAGTTAATTGGAAAGCCATTTGAATAGCTAAGTGGATAAGCTATTTGGATAAGCTAATTGGATAAGTTAAATGGATAAGCTAAATGGATAAGCGATTTGAATAGCAATTACGATAAGCTAATTATCAAACAGCTATTTGGATATGCTAATTATCGAACAACTAAACGGATAAGTTAATATTATCAAATTGTTAATTATCAAACAGCTATTTGGATAAGCTAATTGGATAAGCTAAACGGATAAGCTAATTGGATAGGCTAAATGGATAAGCTAATTGGATAAACTGACTGGATAAGCTATTTGGATAAGCTAATTATCAAACAACTATTTGGATAAGCTAAACGGATAAGCTAATTAGATAAGCTATTTGGATAAGCTAATTGGATATGTTAAATGGATAAGCTGTTTGGATAAACTCTTTGGATAAGCTGTTTGGATAGCTAATGGGATAAGCTAAATGGATAAGCGATTTGAATAGCAATTACGATAAGATAATTATCAAACAGCTATTTGGATATGCTAATTATCGCACAGCTAAACGGATAAGTTAATATTATCAAAGAGCTAACTGGAAAAGTTAAATGGATATGTTAATTGGATAACTAGTTGGATAAGCTAATTTTGAAGCAGCAATTTGGATAAATTAATTATCAAACAGCTAAATTGATACCCTATTTGGATAATGTAGTTATCAAATGGCTAATTGAAAACAATCAGCCATGATGACCGGAAGCTTAATTGAAGCAAAACGAACCAATCACATTCTTCGTTACTCAAATTACATCCAGTTAGCTAACTGAGACTTAACTAGACTTGGTGCAACATTTCCCGGTTAAAGGACTTAACCGATCGTTAACTAACCGAAAGTTAGGGTCGTTTTAACTGACGTTGTTGCAACCGGCCGTAAGTCGATTACACGATTAATGAGTGTGTGTTGCGTGTAGTGTATAGTAAAATATAAGTGCGCGTTGTTTGTTTTGTTGTATGAATGAATAGTAAAAATTCCTCCGTGGGCGATCGTAAATGGTCCTTTGTTGGAGCAGCTATTGTTAGGTTGTTTTCCGAGAAGATTGCTCAGTTTCCAACGAGGGATTGTTACGATCGTTTTCGGAGAAAGAGATGAGCGTGTTATCGTGTTTGTTAAAAAATTTTTATTAATTTTTTTGGTTATTCCTTTTTGGTTTTTGCGACGAGTGTTTATCATAATTTTGGCTGAGTTAAGTTTTGGAACATAATGATGGGCGATGTTATACAGTCTCTTGATATATATAGAAGATTTCTAACAGGTGTAAAGAACATTGATCTATCTCAGAATAACGTATATTGGCTTGGAGATAGGAGCCAGCGTTTGGGATCTGGAGTTTGGCTAATTAAGCGTCACGTAAATATGTTTTAAAGTAAAACAAAACTATTCCATAATTTTGCTTGTCGTTTTACATTTCTTTACACGAATGTATGGCTGCTACCGAGCGTAAGGAGCAAGGAAACGAACGAGAGGAATGAAATACCCAGTGCCTACGCCTCGCTAAATGGATGTCAGATGGTCGCTCCGCAACGTCACTTGGACCGCAAAACAGGACTACGTTAGAGGGAACCGAACGGCGTTGGAAGAATCTTGGTGAGTTCGCTCCATTTTGGCCCTGAGCGCAAGTTCGTGTTGCGATGATAAAAATTGCTGGAACCTTATCTGTGACTCAGCGAATGTTTTCAGTGTTTGATTCCAGACTATGTGCGTTAAAGTCGCCACTTACCGTCTAAGTGAAACAATCGCTAAATGTTATTATTGTGTAGTTTAAGTTTACTTACTAAGCACCTTGCCGTGCATTTTGGCGACACTGTAAATCTAGTAGTGAGGTTATTCAGTAATTTTAACCACGGTTCATTTAGCAAAGATGGCATGCACCCATAAAGTGTACCAAAGCGCACACCGTGGTTGATGCTGCCAGAGAATAGCTCGCTGATGTTCACGTCGCCAAGAGGGGTCACTGTTCCTCCCCCCTTATCTCGCCATAATAAAGGAGGGACTTTGCGCTCTCGTTAGCGTATAGTCTGGAGTATTTGATTCGGGACGTAGACATTCAGCACTATTCATAGCATGCTGTATGAAAACGGTTATGACCTCACTTTGAGAGAGATTACAGCGGAATTAAGCTATGCAAGGCAAGAGTGCCGGTAGGCTAGTTTAACAACCTGGGGAATTGCGTTAACGCCTTAATTAATGAGATGGGCCCTTAGACATAAGGTAATGAATAATATGTAGATGAAAGGAATAAAGCGTGTATATCTCAAATTACGGTGTTATCAGTCGTTTTTCTAGTATCAGTCTCGAACTTCTGCTCTCACTTACCCCAAGTGCTGTTCCTTGGCTTAGTGCACACTTACGCAATATGCTAATGGGGTTAGGGAGGCTACAATATCGTGGTTGTCGATACATAAAAGATGTCGATATTCAACCATGTTATCGTCGTTTCAGCGATACCAGAATGATTGTTTAGAGGTATTTATGAAATTATATACCGCTTTTATTAAAAAGCTTCTAAATTTGGGAGAGGTCGCTTAAGAAATTTCAGGCTACAAGCACGATGTTGGTGGGAGGGGGGTGCTTTCTCGCTGGCGACAAAGCGGAAATACAGGGTGTTTTTGAATTGAGTACAGATTTTTTGGGAGATGATAGAAGAGGTCCTTAGAAGTATTTTTTGTCATATGAACATGGGGTCCCCCGCAGCTCCGTTTACTTACAATACTGCATTGAACAATCAAATGACACCGAGAGATAAGGCCAGCACATTGAAACTTACATCATCGTTAGACAGGCTAATTTAAGAACTTATTATTCACGGCCCAGGCAACACCACCTAGAGAGAGAGAAGGCCTGCGGACGGAAACGTCATACATTGTTACTCCATCATAAAAGGTCATGTTTAATCGTATTTCTACCAATAATAAGTCCTAAATTATGACTTTGTACGATGATATAACAAATTATGACGTTTCCGTCCCCAGCCTTTCTATCAATCACGGCCTCCTAGAAACTACCAACACCTCTTTCTAGGAGGTATTGTTTCTGTCTAGGTGGTGTTGGCCCAGCCCTTTATTATAGGTGGTATTGTTACGACTGGGCAGACTTTCAAGGTTGGTTTTTTTTTTTTGGTTTTATAGTTATCACATAAAAGCATGTTTTTTAAAACAAAATAAAGACTAAATTAAAAAATTACCATAAAACCTTTTAAAGCTCACACTTTCACCTTAAAAAGTGCAGTAAAAGGTAAAAAATATAATTTTATGAAAATGTAAAAGT
Organism: Rhysida immarginata; assembly: GCA_023313115.1. Taxonomy (NCBI): domain Eukaryota; kingdom Metazoa; phylum Arthropoda; class Chilopoda; order Scolopendromorpha; family Scolopendridae; genus Rhysida; species Rhysida immarginata. The sequence goes on along the minus strand of JAHWFO010104228.1, from coordinate 1,423 downwards.
GGTTGCACGTTTAATATTAAATTTTAAGGTGAAAATTTGTACTTTAGATGTTATTTTATATTTATGTGCTTTACTTATCCGTCGGCATATTGTTGTTGGTGACAGAGCAAAGAGCATGATCAAACAAACAAACAAACTCCAGGGTGTTTTTATATATACAGGGTGTTTACTAAACATACGGCAAAAATTCAAGAGATTTTTTGGGTTATTGTAAGAATCTTTTGTCCTCTGATGATATGCGGAATGCCGCTTTGTTCCTAAGCTAAGTTACAAAGTGATGAAGGTTCTTAACAGAAACAATACTGATATCTTTTAACAACATTCTGATTATCAAAAACGGTTGTATTTTGCACTCATACCAAGTTGGTGTGATATTGAAAACACGAGCATTTTCTCCGTTAGTTTACACTACTTCAGCGGAAAATGTGGATGATTTGATAAATGGGATGAGAAAAGAGTTCGGCAGTCAGAAGATTGGTTTCACATATCCTAGCTGGTGGTAGTCATTTTTAGCGGTTATTAACAAGCTTTACATGGAATATTAGGTAAAAAAAAAATAATAGATAAATAATAAAATATAATAACCCAAAGAATCATCTCTTAAATTTTTCCGTGCATGTTTAGTAAACACCTGCTTATAATAGTAATGAAATTTCCCGAAATTTTGGATAGTTCCTCCTCTCTTTGTATACGTTAGCTTAATACTACTCCGGTTTTTCTCCGATTTTTAATTTCGAGTTTTGTGACCTCCGCGAGATGGCAGCTCCAATAAACACCTTGTGTATGATTACACTGATGAAATCACACAACCTAACCATATGACCTAACCAAGTACCCATTTCCTCTCCCCTATTTCCCCTTCACAACTCCTACCAACTCCTTTTAACTCAAGTGGTCAAGGTCATTCTCTCTTGCTGTATCTGATACAGTTTCCCTATTTTTATTATAGTTCTCTAATTTATTATACTTTCAAACTACTTTTCATGCTTGAAACCAATATGTAGCAATCTCTCAAACTTTTCTCCACCCTCTGCATATCTGTATGTCGGACTACGAAAGCAATGGAATCCATTCCGGTCAGTTCATCTCTACATCCGCCCCCACCAGCAATCATCGTTTCCTCATCCAGTAAGTTTCGATTTTTATTGTTTAATTTTGCACGCGTTATGCCTAATAATTTACGAAGATCTTTTATGCGTTCTTCTCTGTCTCGTTTTTACAAACACGCTTTTTATAAAATGAAATAAGACGCCTTCATGTAATTACATGTATAAATGTACACTTTTGCTTATTTCACAACTTCTTATTTGTTTTGTTCAAAACATTCAATTCGTTTTCATCCACTGATTCCTTTCCGGTGACATATATAAAATTTTCAAATTCTTAAAAAGGATTAAAAAACCGATTTTCGGTAGAAGGGTGG
>JAHWFO010104226.1:0-12959 GCA_023313115.1 Rhysida immarginata | reverse complement strand
CGAATTCCTTAATAAATAAATTGTAAAAATAAGATAAATCGACTATACAGGGTGTAAATGGGCGACGTTTAAGAATATGTAGAGGATAATGTGGTGAACATTTTTTATTAATAAACCCATAGTCCCAAACGAAAAGCGACGGAGCCACAGCTTGTTTGATATCCTGGTGTGTCAAGCATTGAACTAAGCACGTTTACTACGATGTCCCCTGTCATTGCATCTTGTGGGCCTTATGCAGACTGTCAGCTCGCAGGCTATTTTCAAATGGTACTGTCCGGATGCACAGCACATTCTCCAATCACATAATCTTGCATATCAGATTGGTACGAAATTCCCGTTGTTAGTTTGGAACATTCCGTAAGGGTGAAGGTTTTTTTTGTGCTGTATGAGTTCAGGAATGGACTTTACTGTGAGGCAGGAAACAGCGAGAACTCGTCCCATTTCAGATCGCCACAAACTTACCCGCCTTTACCCTACCTTTCAGAAAAGTGCTGCACCTGACCAATCATACAACGGTCGCTGGACGGTTCCATTGGAAATACGTTCGCGCGTTAGGTTTCACGCTCGAAATTCCAATGCAGTGACAGCACAGTAATTCAGACAGCCATTCCACGGCATGACGCAAAACAGAGCATCAAACATGTTTTGGCTCCGTCTCTTTTCGTTTGGGACTATGGGTTTGTTAATAAAAAATATTCACCACATCATCTTCTACATATCCTTAAATTTGTGAAACGTCGTCCATTTATACCCTGTATATAAGCAGAGATGTTGCGGTAAAAAATTCTGTGCAACGCCAATCTCGTCAAGCTACTTGGGTTAAATAATGCATACAGGGTTAGCAAGAAATAAGTTTCCCACTTCAGAGGGCTGTAGAATGCGTTCTATTGATTTGTTGATTTACTAGCAGAGGTACCCGGCGTTGCCCGGGTAAATTACACTTGTAGGTAAAGAGATAGATCCCAAAAATTAAATTCTAACTCCCAATTGGTTAAATAATAACTCAATCAATACAACAAAGAGCAAAGGGACTATCCATTCTACGAAAAATACAAAACACAGGTAGTCCAGGTGATATACAGGAGCATCTAAACTACAGGAGCATACAGGCACTGGCGCAATTGGTTAGCGCGTTGGCGGTCCGAGCCAAAGGTTCCTAGTTCGAATCTAGGCTGCGGAATTTTCTTTCCTATTTTTCATCATTAATCTAAACTCTTCTTGACTTGCCTCACCACTGCGGAGCATCACCAGATACTTTAGACTCAAGTTTTTCTTGCCCTTGATGTAGAAGCTCTTATACCCCTTGCTCTATTCGAAACTCCCGTTATTCAGATGTTTTAACAGCCCGTATAGCTTTATCAGCATCTCAATTTCCAAAATATACACATTCCCACAGAATATAGTCAAAATGTATTTTTATGAAATGTTTGGATCTGATGTGCTACCAAATAAGCTAGGTGATGTGCTTTTTTTTTGATTAAATTTTGCAATATCTTAACACATGAAAACGCTTAGAATTAATATAGTAAAAATTCTAAATGAAAATTCGAAAAAAAATTTTTTAAAGGCTCACAATGGATGGACCTCTCCAAGGATGCCACTGCTAGTCTAAATAATTTCTTACTCACATAATCTTACTTTAGACGTGCACTTGATGTTGTTGCAATTCCCACTCTTCTCTCGATGTCTTGAAGCAAAACTTGGCCATTCTTCAGTTTGTGTAGTCTAGCGGTCGCCGATTCTTCTATTTACTTGCTTTACCATTTGCTCAATACATTACGGAGCTAAAAGAGTGCTTCATATGTCGTCTTTCTTCTTTCTCAATAGTCTGCTAACTCTTCATTATCTCCAGTTACTGATGATTTTTAAAGATTTTCAAGAAATTATTAAGTACTAAGAACTCTCTTTTCTAAGAAAAGCCTGAATAACAGAAATTCTATGCATGGTTACAAATTGAAACTTATCTATATTTCACAAACTTTACCTTGCTTTGTGGTCATGAGATATATATTGTTATCCTTGCATAGTGTTGATGCATTGCGTGTTGACACCATTGTTGATTCCAATTGTTCCACAAACTTTTCCCTGCATTCTTGGTCATGATATATACATGTATATATATTGTGGTCGGTACAGAGTGTTTGTGAATTGCATGTAGATACCATTGTTGATATGTATTGTTGCACAAACTTTGCCTTGCATTGTTGGTCATGAGATATTTCGCATTAATATGCCTTGCCATAACCATGAATATCGATGTTTTTTCAATAATTATTTTTTTGAAATCTGGGGTAGACGACAAAAAATAACAGAACATCAAATTTCTTAATGAAAAATCAAATAATCAGTTTTAACATTTTTCATAACTTGACTGCATAAGCTTCCTATATCTTGTAGGCTTTGGTTCGAGGCAATTTAGAAGTAGCTATCTTTGGGAGAAGTTACGGTGACCTTCCTCATGATTTGAAGGTCATGTATGTAAAATTTAGGCAAGATCGGAATAAAACTGTAGATTTGTATAAGAAACAAACACACCCACAAACAAACCCACAAACATCCTTCTTTATATATACATAGATAGATAAAAGACTAAAACTGGATAATATTATAAAAAAACAATCAAAATTACTCTTAGCATTATGCAGTTGATTAAAACAAGATAAAATTTTAAATAATAAATTAAAACTAAAGCAAAGACTATAAAACAATTCTCGGTTTATAAACGGCGTATTACAGTTAAAGTTTAAGTAAGCCAAATAAAAAGGACTATCAGTCTTTCTATCAATGATATTAGCAAAATTTCTTAAAATCTCCGCATCAAAAATGTCAACACACTGAAAGATGTTCAAATCTTGCATGATCTGAGAAAAGGAATAACTACCAATTCTAATATAGCGGTAAAAATAAAGTTTTGCAAATAGACTATACACTCTATGAAATCTATTTTTGACATGATTTGATGCAAACCCCCAAATTACTATCCCATACCGAATGACCGGTATAAAAAGGGTAATAAATAATTTAATAAAAAAATTCCCACACTTAAAACGTGAAGTCAGGTTCGAATCACGCCTAATTTAAAGAGTACGTTTTTGCACAATCTATCAACATGGTCGCCAAAAATTAGCTTACGGTCAAGGAGTATCCCCAAATCTCAAATACCCTTAACTCTTTCAATCAAAGTCTCATTGATAGTATAAGAAAATAGGTCTAATTTTCTTATTAGTCTTACCATTGTTAATAACCAGTCCATTATCTACGCACCACTTAGAAAAAGTATCAACCTTGACCTCTAAAATATCACAATCAGACCGAGTGATAACCTGCTGGAAAAGTTTAAATCATCTGCAAACATGGAGGTTCCTGGCCCCACCATCGCCAATATATCATTAACATAGATGTCGAACAATATTGGGCCCAGGCAGCTACAGAGGCACCCCCCTTAAGATACGAAAACAAGAACGAGAAATAAAATTTCCCATCTTAATACATGCTGAGCGATCAGATAAATAAAGAGGAAAACCAAGCAAGCAAGGAACCCCCAATCCCATACCATCTTAACTGAGAGATTAATCTTGGATGGGGCATTTATCGATAGCCTTTGATAAATCGAAACAAATGGTTATCAAGTTGCTCGTGCTTGTCGAAGCATTCTGTAATTTGGTTAGTCAAAAGCAACAAGATTTGTCAGGGTAGATCACCTCCGTACGAATCCATGCTGCTCAACATCTATCATTTGTTTAAAGTAGAAATAAATATGGTCAAAAACAAGACGTTCAAAAATCCTGTAAAAGTGAGTTAATAAAAACACAGGTCTATAATTAGAACAAGCTAATGGTCCCCAGATTTGAAAATAGGCAGATCAATGAAGTTTTCCGGCTGGCGGGAAAATACCCTTATTATTAATTTTATTAAAGATATAGCAACAAGGGGTAGCAATAATTTCGGAAAAACTCTTTGAGTCAGTTCTTAATTCTGAAATTTACGATAATATTTCTCTTTGCGTGATTTCTTCCATAATGTGTGGTATTTTCTTTTCTTTCTAATACATTGAATGGTGGCAGTACTAAACCACTTGGGATAAGTTTGCCGCCCAATAGAGATCCTAAATTTTGGAATGAAAATCTGCCTAGCTTCAAGGTAAAGCTCAGTTATCACTTTAACATCATTATCAATATCGGATTCTGCAGAGATCGCTGACCAGTCAGTTCTACGTAAAAAATTGTAGAGCCCTAGATAGTCAGTATCCTGATAGGCCCAACCTTTCAGATATGATCTTTTTGATTTACCTGGTGGATTCACTTCAAAAGAGAGAGGTGGGTGATAACGATCGACCCGAAGAGCCAACACATCACTAACCTGGACGTCAAAAATTTGTACATTAGTGAAGATAAGATCCAGCATATAATTTTTACAATTGCCATGCACATTAAACTGGGCCAAGCCCACAAGAGCGTTAAAATCCATAATACCATCCTAACCTGCTTAACTTGACAGGATGAACCAATGTATCTCTTTGTCGACCAATCAATTTTAGGCATGTTAAAGTCACCTAAAAAGATAATTTTACACTGTTCTTTTATAAGCATCTCTTCTAATGTCTGAAAATAGATAACAAATTTATTGGTTTCAACAGGCAGAGGTGTATAAAAACAGCCAATGAGAAGGGAAGATCCCCTCATAGATGGTATCTGCATCCAAACGCAATCCTGATCCAGTTCAAGCTCCGTACGATGAATAGAATTGAAGGCGCTTTTACGGGCAATAAGTTCAAAGTTCGAAGTGTAAATTTATCATTACGGAATGTATCCGGAAAAATAGATGAAGATTTAATATCTGTAGAGAGCCAAGATTCAGTGAAAACAATAAGATCAAAATCACAATTGATAGTTTCCAAGTATAAGTTATGATATTTAGTTCGGAGATCTCGAACATTCCGGTAATAAACACTAAATCTTATTGTACCATCACCGTTAAATTACGAATAAAATCACTATCCATTATGTACAGAATTATTCATAATGTCCTCCTCAACGTTTACTGAAGACTTTACCATGATGCCTTTTTCCGATATGGAAGAATTGGCGCACCAGGATATCAGCTGACCGGTTGTCAGGGTTAAAGACAATCTTTTCGGTGGCAGGATTACATAATATTTCAACACAAGAAAGCATTTGAGGATGATTGTCTTCTAGATATCAGTTTAGAGCAACCAATAGTTTCTATGCTAAGAGAATGCAAATAATACTTCAATTCTTCACTTTACACCGAATGGGCACAACTTCCAATGTAGATCTTTCTGTGCCAAGATTTGGCTGCTGGCATTGATGTTCTTGTTGCGTCAGCCGATCCACGTATTAGTGGATATTTGCTTTTAAAACGTAAATTATGTGTACGTTTTTTATCTTCTTTTACCACTTGGGTCCAAGTAAGAGAATTGGAGTCATCAGTAGATCCATTATCATCAACTAATTCCACCGTACTTTGATGAATCATTTTTGAAATTGGAATTATCCATGTCTGAAGTGACACTTGTCTTCTTCATTATAACTCTGTTTGCCACCATATCAGTGGGCGCATTTACAGAGTTACTAACACCGGAGTGTATTGTAAAGTCACGAAAAGCATCACTAACATCTTTAATGCTGGAAGATAATAAAGTACATTCTTCCGAAGTAACTATATTATTTTGATTCAGCATAAGGTCATTTAATTTCAACTTAAACTCTTCGACTGAATTCTCTATTACATTCAGTTTTACCTGCACATTTTGCATCCATGACAATATTTGAGCTTTAAAATTCGAGTCGATCAATTCAGTTAAAACTTCAGATTTTTCCATTAGCTTTTCAGTAGTAGTCTCAGACAAACTGGCTGTCGCCACAGATTGGCACCGTTCCGAAACACAATTTTGGCATTTAAACACCTTTTTAAGGTCTTGAAATGATTTAAATTCACTAACTAGCTGTTTATCCGGCGTTGCTCGGGCTCTTTTTTTGATGAAATGTTGCAATTTCTGAGTGTGTATATTCAGAAAAAGAACACAAGAAAAAAGCTTAGAATTTTTATAGAAAAAAATGCATGTTTTAGATTCTGCTAAAGAACCGAATTTGGAGACGGTATCCTTTGGGAGCTTTTTAAAAGAAATCTTTTTGAATTTTCTACATGAATTTTTTCTATTTGAATTGAACGCTTTTTTCGTTGCTAGGGCTCAAATTCGAAGAAATTTTGATTCATCTGAATGTGAATGCACAGCCAAAAAGAGCACATGAAAAAAGTTTAGGATTAACAAACCATAAAGGAATGACATATCCAAGTACCGAAAGGCTAAACTAAACCATTCGCGGAACCATATTTTTCAACTGCCCTGTTAACATTGAAAGGTTCTAAAGGACCATAATGATACAATTAAACCACGTACCTGTGAACCAATATGAATGATCATTAACTTTACGTTGTATTCATCATTGCACATCATTCCAAGTTGTTTGATATGTTGCATGCCATATCTTAGCATTGAAAGTATCAATGAACCATAATGGTTCCGTAAACCAGGTGCCTTTGAACCAATTTCGACTATCATTAATTTTACGTTGTCGTCATTCATTACACATAATTCAAAGTCATTTGATATATTAAATGCCATATCTTAGCATTAAAAGTTTCCAATGGACCCTCATGGTACAACAAAACCAGATGCCTTCGAACCGATTTCGACTATCATTAACTTTACGCTATATTCATTACAACACATCTTTCCAAGTTGTTTGATATATAACATACAATATCTTAGCATTGAAAGTTCTAATGAACTATAAAGGTTCCACTAAACCAGGTGCCTTCAAACCAATTTTGACTATCGTTAATTTTACGTTGTAGTCCTTCATTACACATCACTCAAAGTTATTTGATATATTAAATGCCATATCTTAGCATTAAAATTTTCCAATGGACCATAGTGATACCATTAAACCACGTTCCTTTGAACAAATTTGAATTATCATTAACTTTGCGTTGTATTCATCATTATACAACATTCCAAGTTGTTTGATATGTAACATGCCGTATTTTAACATTGAAAGTTTCAATGAAACATTATGGTTCCACTAAACCACGTACCATTGAACCAATTTGGATTATCATTACTTACGTTATATTCATTCATGACTTATCATTCCAAGATGTTCAATATACTAATGCCATAACTTAGCATTGAAAGTACCAGAGAATCACAGTGGTTCCACTAAACCTGGTGCCCTCAAACCAATATCGACTATCAATTATTTTACGTTATATTTATTCATGACACATCATTCCAAGTTGTTTGATATACAACTTGCCATATCTTCGCTTTAAAATTTTCCAATGAACCATTAGGGTTCCACTAAACCACGTACCATTGAACCAATTTGGGTTATTATTTTACATTACATTAATTTATGACACATCATTCCAAGTTGTTGTATATATTACATGCCATTTTTTAGCATTGAAATTTCCAGTGAACAATTATGGTTCCACTAAAGCGTGTCCCTTTGAATCAATTTCGACTATCATGAATTTTGCATTATATTCAATTATGACGCATCATTCCAAGGTGTTTGGTATATTACATACAATATTTTAGCTTTGAAAGTTCCAACGGACCATAATGATACCAGTAAACCACGTACCATTGAACCAATTTCAACTAGCAATAATTTTACTTTATATTCATTCATCATTCCAAGTTGTTTGATATACAAGGTATCCAAAAAGTCTGGTAACTTGGTAGATATCTCGCAAACTAAGCACTGTACGAAAAAATGTCCAAAATCAAAAGTGAATTATTTCGCGGGGGATATTCATTAGCCAAAAACTTGTGAGGGGGGCTGGAAGGGTAAATTTGAAATCTTAAATAGGAACCCCTAATTTTAATGGTATATTCAGAGTGAACATAATATTCGAGAAATGTTTTTTCAATGGATCCAACTATTAGGAGATGATGGCCCTCAAAGTGTGGATCTTTTAAAGTTTTGAGTACAGTTTTATCGATGAAAACAAGAGATAGAGAGTGGATCTTACAGACATTCCTATTCTAATTTTTAATGCTTTTTAAGAATCCGAAGTCAGAATTTCAAATATCCATTAGTTTTCAATACACACACAGTCACTGCCTCCATAGCACTGCTGCCGCCAAGACTTTGCTTGTGCACAAAACATCTCCCAAAAGATGGCGACACGAAATTGAAAATAAAACCATGCACGAAAAATTGTTTTAAGATGCTCCCAAAGGATGGCGCTGCCATATGAATATAGATTTTTTTCTAACAATTTCGAAAATATTTTTTTTTGAGATCAAAAAAATTGTTTTGAAAAATTTCAATTAGACAATGCCCTTCCTCGTGCTTTGAAGGTTAAGTGTGCACAATTTCATCAAATCGGAATAAAACTGTAGATTTGTATAAGAGACAAATATATATACATGCATTCATTTTTATATATATAGAAGATAGTCATATTTACACATTTAAGGTGGAATTTATCACCAAAACCCGGTAAATTCACCCGGCGCATTCTTGCTTCCCTTAATTAACAGGAACAATCACTACAGAACATCGCCATCTTGTATTTTCTTTCTTTATGAAAGGTTGGTTGTGATTTTATTGCAAATCTTGATGGATTGGTTAATATCATAAATTTCGAGATACCTTTTTGAGCCAAAAGTATTGAAGACAAGGAGACTTAAGATATTTGAAGGATGCTGACAAGGAGACTCCACGTACTCTGACTCACCGATTTTGATAAAAATATTCTACGAGTAACTTTCACCAAATCAAAGACCCGTGCAAAGCCATTCGACGCACTTCTCAAAATTTTCCGAGAAAAAAATTCATAAAGTTAGTTATAATTGCCTACACTTTATAAATATTCGAGTTGTAGCATAGACTTTTATCGTGTTCAGGTGAACTAGTGGCAAAAAGCTTGATTTCTATTTTGTAGATACGTGTTCAAATGCCGTCTGCGATATTTTTTTTCTCTTCGTAAATTTTTTAACCTGTATGGGAATGTGTAATTCATTTACTAAATACATTTCCGATTTTCCAATTTGCTATCATCATTTTTTTTTATAAAATGCATATGCGAATTATTATAATTAATGATCCGCAGTTATAAAAGAAAAAGTTTATTTATCCACATTTTGTTATCTAAATTTTGCGAAGATTAAATAATTATTGCACCATATACTTACTAAATACAGGGTGTTCCAAAATTATGTACAATAAATTTAGTGACATATTCTTCAGGTCAAAAGAAGACGAAAATGTTCTATAGCACTTTGTCTGGAAACGATTTATTTACGCGATACAGCCAACTAAACCCGTGGCTCCAAATTACAGGAATTGTTCAAAGTGCCCGCCATCAGCTCGCACGCACGCTTCGGCTCGTTGCATGAGCGACCGTCTGATGTCATGGAAGAGTTCGTCGCCAGCATTACGAACGGTTTGGCATGCATTTTCAATTCCTTGTCGCAGATCCATAATGTTAGGATCTTCTGTGCTGTAGACGATCGTTTTCAATTGACCCCACAGAAAAAAGTTCAAGAAATTAAGGTCGGGTGATCTTGCAGGCCAGACTACCGGTCCACCTCGACCTATCCACCGATTCGTGTATGCAGCATTAAGGTGTGCTCGCACAACATGGCTGAAATGTGCTGGAGCGCCACCATTGCATGAACCACATGTTAGATCTTATCAAAAGAGGAACATCTTCCAGTAATTCTGGCAATGCATTCTGCAGAAACAAAAGATACGTTCGCCCAGTGAATCGTGGCGGCAACACATAAGGGCCAATTAAGTTATTTCCGACAATTCCACACCAAATGTTCACGGAGAAACGCTCTTGATGCGCTCGAGCTCTGGTAACATGTAGATTAGCATCTGCCCAATGGTGCTGGTTGTGAGAATTTACGATTCCTGTCCGGGTGAAGGTTGCTTCGTCGTGAAAAGTATCTGGATGAGACAACTAGGGTCTGCAGCATGACGACGTTGTATCCATTGGCAAAATCGTTGTCGGTGTGGATAATCCGTTGGGTTCAGTGCCTGAACCAGTTGCAGGTGGTATGGATGCAAAAGCTGACAGTGAAGAATGCGCCAAACAAATCGTTTCCAGACAAAGTGCTACAGAACATTTTCATCTTCTTTTGACCTGAAGAATATGTCACTAAATTTATTGTACATAATTTTGAAATACCCTGTATAATAATAAGAATCACCAGTCAAATGTTTTTAGGAAGGAAAATGTTCTTAAAATTGTGACACACAAAAAAAGATCTTAAATCTGGTGTTCGGGAGCCGAAAAACAATATCGTAATTCTTTGAATACATTAGTTTCTTCGCAGTAGCATTTATGATGGCATTTGATTAATAGTGTTACCATTTATTAAAAAAGGAAGTTGGGTTACAGTAAGAATAAAGCGATAAATACCGATAACCAAAAAAAAATATAATAATAATTTTAAGTAATTAATTAAAATAATTTCTATTAAATTGGCGTGTTTTAAGAAAAATTTTTGAATTTTCAGAAATATAATTGAAACTCCAAAATCAAGCATAATTTTAAAAAATAAAATAAACATTATTTATTTTATTATTTGATAAATACACTATCAAAAAGTAACCGGAAACTTGATTTTAGACGTTTTGTCTCATATCTACAAAAATATTTGACGAAATATCCTGAAACTTCAGGGGTTTAAAGAGCATTTTATACCTCATGTATTATATCAGCGTAAAGAGAAGTCGATACAAGTGTCCGGTCCAAAAACCGTGGAGACAACCCCTTATCGTTTTGTTTATTTTTGAGAGCAACTGAAATTCAAATCATTCTATGGGCGATATCTTTCTGAATTTTCACGATATTTGCTTGGGCTTTTTGTAAGAGTAGCTCTATACATTATGCTGAAGAAATTTTGGTAACGCATGCGCAGTTAAATATTATTTAGTAAAAATGCTCATATTTCATCAAATATTTAATATTTTTATATACTGTTTGCAGGATGCTGTCTCTACTGTAGTTTATCAAATTTCATGAAAATTGGGTTGAAAGTCCTGTATGTTATAAGCACAAAAAACTTGGGAAAAAATTTCGAATTTTTTAAAGAAACCTTTATATCTTCATGAATATACGAACTATTCTCATACACATGAACACAGATGAATAAAAGCCTCATAATCATACACTACAGCTATATCGCATTTCAAGCATTATTTTTGACAGGGTGATCCCAAACTTTTTGTTTTGAATTTGTTGCTGGTCCCCTTTGTTTACTTCGGGACAAAACCTTCGCTGAAATATGAGGTATAACATGCTCTTTACACCCCTGCAGTTTCAGGATAATTCCTCAAGTATTTTTGAAGATATTCGACTAAACGTAGAAAATCGATAGTGTTCGATACTTTTTGGTAGATTGTGTATATTGCCTTATCCATTCTAGTTAACTTATTTATTTCAATAATTTTATTATTAGAATTTTGTTGATAGTGGTATTCTCGCAGTGGATCATAATCATAGAGCACATGCTATTCATGGCAATCCGACCATGACTTGCTTCAATCCGATGATTCAAGAAATTAACGATAAATTTCCAGACATCAACATTCACAGACTCCAAATGGAGAAATGGGACGAATTTGTTACCAAGCAGAATGAAATGATCTACTCAGTCAGAGATGATGCTCTCGTCTTTAATTGTTGGGATTACTTAGATGTTAAGAAACAAACAAGAGTAAAGCCTGATGTATGTCAGATTACATAAATTATTTAGAAAGCATATATACCAGATTCCGTTTTTCCGTTCAGCAAAGGAAAATTCGCTTTCGTGTAGTTATTTGTGATTTCCAAGACATTGACAAAAACTTATTATCAGTAGAAAAATTCGACCGCATCGCCACCTCAAATCTGTGCGATTACTTTCCAACACCATATGCCCTTGAAAAGCTTGCTCCTTTTCTAAATTTCGAGAATAAATATTCTACAGTGATATGTCGATATGAAAATTGGCCTGGTTTAACTGGTCACTCGCAAAAACTAAATATGTTTGGAAGATTTTTAACCGATGTCCCTTCAATATGCAATGATATAAAGGAAAGGCCGGAAATACTGAATGGATTGCAGGAATCATCAAAAATATCTGCTGTTTCTACAATTACTATGTGCCAAGAAGATTATTACGGTTCATATACCTATGTATTTAAATTTCTTCTTGCTAGCAGTTTATTGTATCAACTGAAAAAGGGAAATCTACCCATTTCAAAATTATCAGCAAAACATCCGGTTGAAGAAGCTCGTAAATTTGGACTTAATTTTCGTGATTTTAGGACTGAATTAAATCGTATTGTACCTTTCATTCGTGAAGGTAATCTTCGAAGGATGTCAATCATGAGAAATCATTTTCGATACATTGAATGGCATCATTTAGAGTGATTGACGACATTCTTGAAAGATTATCTCCTAATTTTTTATTCAATAACATTGGAATTTAATAATTAAACTTTACCAATTAGTAATATTAAATAAGAACATTATATTGATTCGTATTTTCACATATCGGTCTGTCTGCATTTTGTTTCTGATTTTTACACTAATTAACAATTAATTAATTGAGTGACAGTTAATTGTCATGTATAAGTATACAATATCTTTATTATACACTTAAAATTTATGTGGACAATTTGATAATTTGATTAAATTTGAAACAGCATAAATAATATGAATTCATTTGTTTTATATTATTTTTGGTAAATCTACAGGGTGTCCACAAAGTATGGGTACATAAGGGATTAACATATACTTTTAAAACAAAACAAAACAATTTTATTTAATTCTAATGTTAATAAGTAATATTTTCAATATGATTTCCATCATTTTCAACGCATAATTTGATGGGTAGGAAAAACAACATAAATAAATTTTGAAAA
>JAHWFO010104220.1:0-12787 GCA_023313115.1 Rhysida immarginata | reverse complement strand
AGACCAATCGAATTGCCGCCACTGCTTGCAGGCAATGGCAACGTTGTCACCAGTGACGGGGATAAGGCTCAATTGATCGCTGATTCCCTGAAAAATCAATTTACCACGCCTGGTGAGACAAACTTGGACAGCTTCCAAAACACTCAGCTAGTTAACGATGGGTGTATCGCTTACCAGTGCATTCATCGTGTTCCTTCCCCTGAGGAAGTCATTAGTGCCCAAGAAATCTCCGACATCATCAAGCGACTTGAAACCCAGAAAGCGGCAGGTACTGATTCCATCACTAACAGTGCTCTCAAGAACTTGCCTTCTAATATTTTCTCGATCATTACCAATGTCATGAATGACTGCTGGAAACTTGGTTACTTCCCCGACCAATGGAAAGAGTCCGTCATATTTTCCATACCAAAGCTTGGTCTAAACCCTGCTCTTGCTGTCAGCTACAGACCCATAAGTTTGCTACCGGTGCTATCAAAAGTCTTTGAACGCATCATTCTGAAGAGGTTTGACGAATTCTGTGCAGCAAACAGTCTCGCGATGAGCAATTTGGCTTTCGCCCAGGTCACTCCTGCCAACTTCAGATCTGGAGGCTTGCTGCAGATCTGAACACTCCTCTGAACTCTGCTAAGTATGGTGGTCTTGTCTTTTTGGATGTCCATAAAGCTTTTGATCAGGTTTGGCACAACGGCCTCATAAACAAGATGATTACTTATGGTTTTTCGGACGAAGTGATTACCTTGATTAGTTCCTTTCTGTCAAACAGGATATTTCGTGTTAAGGTGGACATGTCTAATCCTTGTGACGTCAATGCTGGTGTTCCCCAGGGTTCTGTCTCGGGCCCTGCACTGTTCAACTTTTTCATCCATGAGTTCCGAAGTTTTATTAATTGCAAGCTATATCTGTTCGCTGACGACGCGGCCATCATGACTACTGACCGAAATCCCGCTCACGTCATATCACGGTTACAAAAGGCCTTACATCTGTGCGATAAATGGTTTGCAAAGTGGAGACTCGACCTAGACGTTGACAAGTGCAAGGCGATGTTCATTACGAAGCAACATCGAAAACCCCAGAGTCCTCTCTTCCTTTCTGGTAAAGAGCTCGAGTGGGTAAACAATTATAAATATCTCCGTGAGGTGGTAGAGGCATTACGTTCCGAATTGAACAAAAAATATTTGGACTTAGAAACAAGGTTGGAAACGCTGACCAAGGATATTGGTACTGTGAATACAAATATTGATAGTTTTAGAGAAGATGTAAAGCGTGCAAATTTGGAAACTACCAACGGCATTGCCAATATTAGCAATGCTATCAAAGAATTTATGGGCTCTCCCATTGCTTCCGTTTCGCCCATGTTAGTGGATAACGCTGTTCCTCCACTCAATAGTAAAGAAGGTCCTGCAGGCCTGGGCGCGATCAGCGATGGTAGCTCCGCATCAAGAACCAGCACAAAGAGAAGGCTTGATAATGACTCTGCTGACATTGATGGAGGTGACTGGCGGACTGCACAGAATAAGAGGAACAAAGGAGGTGTTAGGATTGACACTATTCAGTCCACTGTTGATGTCAGCACTAGTGCCTCTGTAGCCGTTCGTGCTAACAAGGCAAAGCACAATTCTTCCCATATTAATGTCACACGTGAGAAGTGGGCAATATATATCTCACCAATCATCGTTCGTCACCATGGGAAGCATATGAAAGAAATTTTGGACGACATCAAGAACCATGTGTCTCTAGACAAAATTACTGCTCACACAGGTCAGAAGGACACCATTAAAATCAGATGTCATGATGAGGAAACTCACAAAATTCTAGTGTCTGGAGTTAAGGGTAATGATGTGCTAAAGCTACAGCATCATCAGTTCATGTCCGAAAAACCACTTAAATACGTTGTCCGAAATATTGATACGACTTATGGCATTGAAGACTTCTGCGAAGACCTCAGAAAGGCAAATTACTTTCCTGAAAAGGCAATCAGGCTTCAAAAAGCAAATGGTGATGTTGATATGCCTTTGGTCTTGGTTCTACTACAAACTGCGAAACACAGCAAGTCCATTTTAAGCTTGAAACGTGTCGGTCCTCTAGCTGTTAGTGTTGAAATTTTTAGAGGTAACAAAAGACCCTTGCAGTGTTACAACTGTTTACGATTCGATCACGTCTCCCAAGTGGTACCGAGTCGCCTCGATGTAACAAGTGTGCTGGAAACCACCAGTCGAGGTAATGTAGCAATGTTAAGGGTAAAGACCCCCTAAATGTATTCGATGTAATGGTCAACACACTTCTAGTTACACTAAGAGTCCTAAATATTCACAAGTCAAAAGGATCAAAACCACCAAAACGGTAGAGGTAAAATCCTATGCTTCGGTCGCATCCAGTTCTGCTGATACTAGGGACACACGTATGGTCGACCACAATCAATTGCGTAATATTTACAGGTTTCTAGGAAATTTGCTAAATCACTACAAGGAAAGTGGAAAAGCAGTGCCCTACACTGTTCAACTTTTTAATCCATGACATCCCAACTTTTACTAATTGCAAGCTATATATATTCGCTGAAGACGCGGCCTTCATGACTGCTAATCGCAATCCCGCTCACGTCATATCAGGGTTACAAAAGGCCTTACATCTGTGTGAGAAATGGTCTGCAAAGTGGAGACTCGACCTAAACGTTGACAAGTGCAAGGCGATTTTCATTACGAAGAAACATCGAAAACCCTCGAGTGGGTAAAAAATGGTAAATTTTCGGTATCTGCACAATCGCAAATTGAATTGTAGCTAAAAAACTATATTGTTGTCCTTGCGATTTTTCTGCCGTTCAAAGACCATTGTTGGTTGATTTTCACTGTCTTGTTTGGCGAGCTTTATTATTGTATTATGATGCCATCTACTGACAACACTGAAAGAGTGAGCGACTATTTGAACGGAATTGAGAAAACCATCAACGTATCTTCTTGAAGTGGAATTCCGTGAAGAAAAAGTTTTGAGTTGGGGAAATGAACACATCGGCCACCTTTAGGCGAATACTTATTAAATGGAGATATGCAAGAACATTTCCTGAACATTTAATTTTACATATGACATGAATTCACAGGACATTGCAATAAAGTGAAAACCATTACAAATATCACACAAAATGACGTAGACGCTTACAACTATTGTAATAACGTTGAAATTTTATATAGTGCTTAAAACAAAATATACTTAATTTAAAACACGTGTTAGTTTTTATTTTAATTTTAGTGCATTTTCTTATAAATTTACATTTCATAATTTTTATGATCACTGATTATGTTTATTTATTATTAATACTTTGCCGAAGCCGTTATAATTACAGCAGTTATATTAATTGCAATAAATTGCAGTGAAACCTTTTCCAAGTTTGCAGCATCAAGTGTAAAAATTGCGAAAAGATTACATGAAATAAACTACAAAGAGCCAATATAGAGTGATGCCAGCACAGCCATAACCAACGAAAAAAATTATACGGGGCTGTGTTGGGACACGGCCGCTAGTTAAGTCGTAGAATACGTCTTGTGGCTACGTGGCGAATAAGAAATAATTTTTTTTACAACACAATTTAAAAATATTAATTTCTGACATAAAATGTTCAAACAACTAATATACTTGCAATTTATCACAAATATTTAACCAGACTCATTATTTTTAACCAAACGTTAATTATAAGGCATTCCCAACTTAAAAATCAGTCATCTATGATAAGAGAAGTATGATAGTAACGTCAACACACAAGAATCATAACAAATCTATAGTTCTGCCATCCAATGTAGTAGGTTATTCGATTGATACGTAACCTAAATTGGTACGTAAACGTATATTCACAAAGCTAAGAGCATGTAAGTTTAATATAGCATCTATAGTGAAGTCTCCAAATACCATAATTGCACATCAGTATCCACCTCTATGCTGTCTTTGATTGGTCTAGTTGTTGGTGAATATTTCATCATCGCACGGAACAACAATCTTTCCATATCAGATATCGATACATTAAACTACACAGCTTTGCAATGAAATTGCCCCACCAACAAGGAGTTATCCGACCTTACCCTCCTTTTGGGGGGGGGGGGGGGTCGTCTACCTCTGACTAGTGAACGATTAGATGCATGCTTACGGGACATGACCATTTGGGTTGATACAGGGTGTCCGGGTGCCTATATAGGCTCATCAGTTGACAGCTGTGCGAGACGTTCCATGCAGTAGGGAGGAAGTAAACTGCCTCGTGAACGTACAGTACTGTAATCCGCACAACGGTCTCAATGTCGCGATGACGACAACGACAACCGTTCACGCAATTAACGGACTTTGAACGAGGTCGTATTATTGACCTCACTGAGGCTAGATGGTCAACCAGACGGCTTCCTGTCCAGGTGCCGCGAGACGCACGGACAGTAGGCCGATGTTGGAGGTAATGGTCAGAGGAAGGCACACATGCCAGAAGACCAGGCTCTGGGGCCCGGAGAAGCACGATAGCTCGTACTGATAGGCGGATACTGCGAACAGCGCTAGCGGACAAAGCCATCACCCTGTGGCAACTGCGCGACAACATCACTATTCCCAGTACTGCTCCAGTGTTAACAGCGACAATAGCACGCCGGTTACACGCCGCGACAATGTCTGCCAGGCGTCCATTGTTGTGTCTTTCTTTGACACCTGAGCACCGCGCGATACTACTGCAATGGTGTCGTGAACGAGTGGGCTGGTGAATGGAATGGCCCCGCCTGGTCTTCAGTGACGAATCCCGCTTTTGTTTGGACACCGATGACAGACGCGGACAGTTGCGGCCCAGATCGTTGGCCAATGAACAATGCATCCGGTTTTGCCATCGTGGACCAACATCTGGGATCATGGTCTGGGGTGCCATTGGCTACGATATCAGAACGCCTTTAGTCACCATCCAAGGCACCCTGACAGCAGCATGGTACGCACAGAGATCCTGCAGCCCGTATTACTGCCCTTTCTTCACACCTTACCCGGGCAGTCTTTCAGTAGGATAATGCCAGACTGCATACGGCAAACTTGAGCATGGCATGTCTGCATGATGTCAACTGCCTGCTATAGCCCGCGATGTCCCCAGACCTATCGCCAATTGAGCATGTATTGGATATGGTGGGGCGTCGTTTACGATCACCCCACAATCTCCTTGACCTGACATAGCACGACGCACCCCAAGATGACATTCGCCATCTCTATGATCACCTACAACTGCGGCTGGAACAATGCATCGCCGCTAGAGTTGGTGCCACAACCTACTGATGCCGCTTTCCGTTGGGACACCCTGTGCAAAAGAGTGCACGTCTTGACTCCATAACGTAATAAAGGGGTTTTCAGAAGTATCTGTTGCTGTATATCTCCTTTTGGCTCAATCGGATAACTCCTTGTGGGTGAGGCAATTTCACTGCAAAGCAGTGTATATCAACACTGCGTAGTAGATATCTCACTACACTTTAATCATACAAATATTACCGATACCAGCGTCTATCAGTGGTCTATAGTTTGACCAGTGTATCGGTATATGTTGGCATTCGGTTAAAGAGTTATTATTTGTGAAGATCGCAACACCGCCTGTTCTCCTCTAACTTATTACACCATGTTTGGTGAGTGCAACCGGACAGAGTAGCTCAGTTCTTGCTGGTCTAATTCACTTCGGCGGCCATAACGGTTAATTTTATTACTGGGAATGGCAACTTATTAAAGACTATAGCATTCTTGTTGTGAGCATCAACGCTGCTGTTGCGGTGAAACAGTCTAAATACATCGGGCAAATTTTCCATGCACCATTGTTTACTTTTGAATCTTCTCTCAATCAAGTGCTTTCTCCTGAGGAAGCAATCTTTCGCCATTGCGAGCTTGGTCAGTATAGTTGAGAATATTTCTTACTCTGGCACATCACTCGTCTGAACTGACCATACTTATCTCATCAATTATTACACATTTCCAGAAAGGAATTGGCGATGATAATATTGAACCTTAGGAGTCAATCCACTGACCTTTTTGCTCTGCGGTGTAATTCTAAACACAGAGTGCACAGTGTTGCCGCTCAAGTTCACTACAGTCTTATCAGTAGACGTACAAGCTATATAAGCATTACGAAGTGTATTCTGCCGTTGTCCAAATAGGTTTAATGTTTCCATGATTAATTTCTATCGTAAATATTTTGACAATGCCAGCAGGACCGGTCAAGTATAACATGAATACATTCGCTCGCGTGTGCATATTTTCTGTATAAATTCTAAGATCAACTCTCTCTGTTCACATTATTCTTGCTGCACTTTCTTACAATGCGATAGCATTGCCAGTCTGGTATTCGAAATCATCTTTGTTCTCATCATCCGCCTCGCCAACGATATCTCGCATATACTCCTCTGTTTCATTTTTTTCTCTTTTCAAGTTGTATGCAATATCATCGTCTTTCTTGCACAGTTCTCTAAGTTCTGCAATCAATGCATCTTTATCTGTTACTTTCGTATTCTTTCCTTTTGGATAAAGTATTAAGCTCGTTCGCATCATACAGTTGGATGAATTTGTGAGCATATAATACATCTACAACTTCATTGCGAAATGGATAGAACAATGTCATCATTTCAGGCTTGTAATTGATTGTGTCATTTATGCTATCATGAAGGTATCTAATCACTTTGTGCCCACATTTCTGCGTCTACCTGTATTGGTGTTTGAACTAAAATGTCATGGGCTCCATCGTTTTCATTATTAGTATTTTGTTGTTCAGTGGCTTCATGGCCATCTGTGTCATTAACATCTTCTCTGTTGATATCTTATATTCATTACCTGTGTACACCATGCAATAAAATCGGTTAAACTTATGCTATCTAATTCTGCCGGTCTCTCATCATATTTTTCATTCATAGATTTAGTCTGTTAAATTTTCATTAAAACTTTGTCCATCACTGCACGTCTCTTCTTAGCTTTGTGTGTCTGTTCTGGCCAAACGGTTGAAATGTTAGCGACTAGTCTACAAATGTGGCTGATCAAATGGTTGAGGCAGAAGATACAACATCCCGCCTCTTATGCCACACATCTGCACCGTATCTAATAGTTTTAAATTTATTCTACAATGACTACATGAAATCATTCTCATTGGACTAATGAAACTAATGGAGCAAACATTGGGGGGGGGCAAGATTTTCCCAACACTCTCTTGCCACTATGGTTAACACATTTTTATAGAAATGTTTTTATTTACCTGTTTAATAAATGCAAAACAGTGCTTTGATCACGCTACTGTTACGTGGGTGCTTCAAGCCCTTCTCAAACTAAAATCTATTAAAAACATTACATAAATATCCAAATGCATTGTTTATAAATATAAAACGTAATATGAATTCAGTCTCCCAAATTTTGGCACATATATTCCTTCGTACATAAATCATATTTGACGAAGATGCTGTTAATGTTGACGGTTATGGCTCGATATGGACTTCCATGGGCTGAATTCTATCACTCCATGTTGAAACGTTTATGCCATCAAATATATTATTTGCTTCGAATTCTCAGTTATTGGCGCATGCTTATCGAGCTATAGTTCATCTTGGCGACGTGGCGGCTCAACTTTGAGGCCTTCCTACTGAGCCCATTGATGCTCAATATCGGACATCCGGGTTTTCATGGATTCCCCAGCTCGCGATCTATTTAGCTGTGACGGTTTCTATAACTTTTCTTGTGTTTATTAGGCATAAATTTGGAAATTCTGTAATTTTTGCAAAATTTCCACACTTTGAAGGCCGATATCTTAGACACTGTTAAATATTAAAGTTTAATTTTAGGCTATTTTATAAAGCGCAGAAAGATAAAACAAATGACACCTAAAATGTCGTGGTAGCTTAAAGGAAGCCGGCGCTAGACTAAATTAATGTCCGCCATAGAGCAGCTTTTCTGACTCAACTTTGCACTGAGATTGCGTCAGCCAGTGAGGTCAGCACGAAGTCAATGAAGGTCTAAATTATGCTTTGTTCTGTACTCTATCGAATGCGATATCGTTCATTTTTCTATCAGTATTAGTTTTCATGTTATTAAAGTTTTCGTGATCAACACTTTTCGTGACATTCACGATTTAAGCGTGGTATTCTAGTCTCGAAACGTAAGACGTATTCTACGTCAAAAATCAGAAGCAGACCAGAATGAGAAAACAAAGCATGCTTGGGGAGTGTGTGAGGGGAAGGGGAGGCATCGACACGCATCACAACACGTTTATTCTAGTATATTTAGGAAATGTGGCAGAGTTCTTGAATTGCAGATTGTCGGCGGCATTCATAATATTCATCCTATCTCATCCTATCTGCTCAATGCGAAACAAAAGTGCTTAACATGTCACAGGCCTGAAATTACAGTGTTCTATGCCCATTTTTAAAAAAATTTATATATCTAAAATGTTCTAATAGGCAATTCCGTATTTTCCGCTAGAGAGGAACGCGTATTTTGCTGGTTAAATAGGCAGAAATATATTATGCTATCTCCAAAATAAAAAAATGGTAAATATTAAAATGTCCTACCTCCATCTGGCTCACGCGCTTTAGAGACATACATGCCCCCTAGAGGTTAGACACAAGGAGGTGCCAACAGCACTGGGACTAAAGCATAGCAAGACTAATTCGTTTTCTTACTATCTGTGTGCGGTAAATCAGTGTTTCCGAGAACACTCGCACGCCCTAGAGACATACATGCTCCCTGGTGGTTGCATGCAGGCGGGGTGCCAAAAGTACTTGAACTCTACCATGGCAAGACTAATTCGTTTCTCTACTATCTGTGGGCGGTAAATACTGTCAGCAGTAAATAACTGTAGGCAGTAAATCAGTGTGGGCGGTAAATCACACTCTGGGGGTTAAATTACTGTGAGCAATAAATCAGTGTGGGCGGAAAATCACTGTGAGCAGTAAATTACTGTGGGTGGTAAATGACTGTAGGCGGTAAATCACTGTTTCCGAGAACGCTCACACGCCCTAGAGACATATATACCCCCTGGTGGTTGCATGCAGGGGGGTGCCAACAGTACTTGAACTGTACCGTGGCAAGACTAATTCTTTTCTCTACTATCTGTGGACGGTAAATTACTGTCGGCGGAAAATCACTGTGGGCAGTAAATTACTATTTCCGAGAGCGCTCACGCGCCTTAGAGACATACATATCCCCTAGTGGTTGGATACAGGGAGGTACCAACAGCGCTGGGACTGATGCATAGCAAGACTAATTCGTTTTCTTACTATCTGTGTGCGGTAAATCAGTGTTTCCGAGAGCACTCACACGCCCTAGAGACATACATACTCTCTGGTGGTTGCATGCAGGGGAGGTGCCAACAGTACTCGGACTGAAGCGTGGCTAGACTAATTCCCTTTTTATTAAGTACCAAAAGGTGCTTTATGCTATCAGTGTGGGGGGGGGGGGGGGGAGTCTGTCCACCTAAAACTCTATCTTCTCGAAATGTATGAAATACTTTCAAAATCTTTTTTTCGCCAAATAGACAAACATGACACCGCACGAACAATTTCGAAGACAGTCAAAATTGGTTCATCAGCACGTGCTCAAATGCCATCATTCTAAGACCCCTGCAAATTTCCAAAGCCAACAGACAGCAAAAATACATCAAACAACTTTTAACGACAACCCAAGAGCTAATACATGTCTCATGAAGCATTTCTTTCACCAATCGACAAACGTGGTTCAACGTACAAAAACGGACGAAACTGAAACAATGGCATGTGCACCAATGGCACCATTACGACACCCCCAAAAACGTTCAAGGCGAAGATACAAGTAGAAACACATAAAAAACTCGGAACCCCAAGTTATAAATTTGCATAAAGTTATTAAGTACGTTTTTGACAACCGATTAATACAGTTCAATGATAGCCGTATTTCATAAGAGCAGTGAACAAGTTTGAAGACGGTAGTATTTGATTCAGTGGTATCTGCACTAACTCCACCATTACAACACCATTAGAAATTTTAAATACTAAGAAAAGGCATAAAAAACAACAAACAAATTGCAACACCATGACATGAAGGAATACATAAGAGCACATAAAAAGTTCTAAGACATGGCGACCAGTTTGGCCTTTCAATACTTGGACTATGACAATCTTTATTCATTTAGTTTCCTTGAAGTAAAAAAGAAAAACACTGCCATCTGTCATTTCGGTTTCCCAGCACAAATGGCCCCAACGCACGATAGAACACATGTAAACTTCCTTCTCCACCTAAACACATCCTAGTCACCCATAACAAGAAAACAACTTTACTAGGCTTAGCCGCCCAAAAACTACTCAACCACGACGCACTTTTAAGGCACAATCGAAACTACTGGACCTGCTACCAGCCGCCAAGAGATTCTTTGGTTTTCACCTCCTCATGGACCTGCCCGTTATGGGAAGCCCTATACGATGTAGCCCCACGAGTCACTGGTGCATAAGCCTTCAGACCACGACAAGGTAAATCTCAAGCTGAAGGAAATGCAAACAATTTGAAATTTTATCACTAACGAAAAATGTAAAAAATTTGAAATTTTATCATTAATGAAAAATGTAAAAAATTTGAAATTTTATCATTGCTGAAACCCAAAAATTTGCTTTTTTAACATTTATCAAATTTTAGTTCTGCCTTAAAGGCTTCATCTTTTAATCCCTCCAAGTAAGGCCATTTGAACTTTAGTCTTCCTCAACGACGTTTTCCTGTCCATAATGCGGAACTGTTGGCAATATCTCCGGTTGTTGGAGTTTTGGGATTCTGCCGTACCCAGGATACACTTCCGATATGTGGGTAACCAAAAGCTTCAATCTTTCTCCGGGCTTGAGAGAAGCAAAATTAAATTTTTCCGATAATTAAAACATACAGATACGATGGTGTTAAATCGTCCGTGAGGTGCTTTGGCAAAATTTTTTTATTTTTCAAATACCCCCACATCCTCTCAACTTTTTGAGTGTGATATCCAGTTTCTGGATTCACAAATTCTCTGCTGTGATTCACGGTGTAGTGAGTTAAGTGCACCTCATCCAGCTCATCA
Source organism: Rhysida immarginata (assembly GCA_023313115.1). Lineage (NCBI taxonomy): Eukaryota > Metazoa > Arthropoda > Chilopoda > Scolopendromorpha > Scolopendridae > Rhysida > Rhysida immarginata. The sequence goes on along the minus strand of JAHWFO010104220.1, from coordinate 1,758 downwards.
ATGTGCAGATACCCCCTCCACTCATCTGTCACAACTATAGAGCCGGTCTTGATAAACGTTTTGGCGACCCAGTTCAAACTCTCTTCGTTCCGCTTCTCCACAACGACGATGAAGCACTCGTTATCTTCCACACAAATTCCTCCAAATACCCACTTTGTAAATCTCAATATTCTACCTGTCTCTTGTTTCCGCTTAACAATAACGGTCTCATCCACTTGCACTGTTTAGCCAACTCCTCCGATTTTCTGGCTGCAGGCTGATAAAATTACGGTGGTCATTACTTCCGTCAAATAGTTTTCCCAATTCACTGCTGCTTCACTTGCCACCGGAGTCGCTGACGCACCATCGGTTTGGTCGCCACGCAAGCAAAACCGTGTCCACAGAAAGTTAAAAATTTTTGTCCATGACAAATTCCCGAATTTACCTTTAAAGGTGTTTTTGGCGGCGGAGTGCCATTTCTTGCACTCACAACAGCGGAAATTCACAACCTTGGCGGCCCCGCGATACTGCAACGACATCATACCACAGCAGGCTTCACAGCAGGCACTCCCAGGAACCAATCCTAATTCCACCGCCAATTTCCAAACAGCTGGAATGTTTATCTGCACTTCCTCCACAAGACTCGTCAAAGAACAAAACTCTCGGTTAGAGAGCTTTCTCCAGTCTACCCGACTCAAGACAGACATTTTGTTTGAAAAACTTGCAAATTCTAAGTATTTTTTTCAATCTCTTACGTGGGATTTTACGTTAGCTCCTCAATATTTTCGGCTATACTTTAAAACTTCTCCTTCCCTGAAAGCCAGAAACAAAGAAAGCTAATGTTTCTTAAGTCTTCCAACGACATTCATTGTTGGCTTTGAAACCGTCTGTTTCTTTGTTGTTGCTCGCTTGTTGTTGCTCAAACGGGTTTCATAAACTCGAAAGAAATTTTAAAAAGTCGCTTTATTAAAAAAACATTTTTCAACCACAGCAGCCTTAAATTCCATGCCTTACCGGCACACACAAAAAAAATTCCAACAGCTGCGCACACCATCCAAAAACCCAAAGTAACACGGAAAAGCTCTGAAGAAACATGGTGTAAAATTGAAATTAGGGGGAAGAAACACTTGACTGATTTGACCAGAAATCAGGTTTGGCAGAGTGCAGAAGACAAATGCAAAACACATTCAAAAAACAGGCCATCCTATTACAAAATCGACATTAAATTAATTAGAAGCGTCGGAGACCCTAAATTTTTAGATCTTTCAGAAAGTTTAAAAACTAGCCAAACCCGCCCAGAGTCATTGATTAACCTACACAGAGGCCTAATCAAAATTTTCTCCTTTGTTCAGCCCAAAAGAAGACCATTCCAGAGGAAATAGACCAATTAGTTGAACATTCAGAATACTCAGCAGAAGGGGGAACTTGTGGGTTGTTATTTTCTATTCAGTTTATTTTAGGTTCATAATGATGAAGACCACAATTGTGATCGACAAAAGCTTTTTAGTGTTTGTTTTTTAATTTATGTGGACCAATAGATAATTCGTTTCATGACCACTGAAAAAACGCCCAAACACCAACATAAAAAATAAAATTGACGGAGGCTCTGGTGACTGCCAAAGCCGCGGTTTTTTAAGGCGTAGAACTACTACTGTATGTTATTATTGGTTACCGTTAGTGTGTATTTATTTATTTACTAGCAAAGGTACCCGGCGTTGCCCGGGATAATTACACTTGGATGTAAACAGAACAATCTCAAAAAATTAAATTAAATTTTGC